>JAZKJV010011753.1:0-600000 GCA_037367405.1 Ottelia alismoides
TCCCCCACAATGCTTGGCCTCCGTTGTGCAGGAGGAGGCTCGTCCTAGAGGCACTAGCCCTTCTTCTCAGTATTCGGGCAACGCTAGACCTTGTCGGTTCTGGGGTAGCTCTATGCGATCGTTTGGTGGTGTTGCTCCTCCTTCTAGGGGCGCATGGGCTCCACCAGCTAGGAGGGCTTCGCTTGGAGGTAGGGCCCCACCGAGAAGTGTTGGGGCACCACCGGGAGCTTGGGGGATTTTCGGGAGGAGCTGGGGCCTCGCATGGTGGTACCGAGATGTCGCCAGCTCCTGTACAAGGTTGGGGGTTCTGATGATGTTGTTGTGACCCTACCTAACCTTGCTAGATATGTGGGAAACCCTATTTTTGTGTCCTAGGATGAAGCTGAGAAGTATAAGGGGCCGACTTTTGTTGTTGATGATAATTGGGAGGCGATGTGTCAGTGTGGATCTCAAGGGAGGTTATGATGCCTCTGATCCATGAGTTATGGTGTTTCAAGTGTGGTGAATGGGGCCCCCAACATAAAGAATGCAAGCTTTATAAGGTGTGGCGACATCACGTGATTCAAACCTCGAGGGCAGAGGGGACTACGATTCGACATTCCACCATTCTAGATGATCAACACCCTCATGTTGTGATTTCCTTTGTGGCCTATAGTGATTTGATGGAGACGGTGGGAGGTGCCTTGGACTCTTCTTCATGGATGGTTTTGTTGTCAACATGGTCTTGTTGGATTCATAACAATCTATGTACGCAGTATTTTAGCTTCCTAGATGACCGTTTTGTTGAAGGTAGATATAGTGGAGTTTGGTGTGTTTGGAGGCATCGTGTTTCGGGGTCGGGGAGGTGGCCTATGGTCCTCACATGCTTTTCCATGTTATCGGTATGCCATTTATGTCTCGTTGTTTGGAGTGCTTTCAAGGTGCACTAGACGACATTGTGAGGGTGGTTGAGATCACCTCAGACAACTTGCGACCAGAAGAAGGCATTGATTCTGTGATTGCAATTAGGAGTTGTTCTGTTTGTTAGTTATTCAAAAAGCAGAGCACGCGGTAGGTAGAATGGTGTTCTAACTATAGCTGGCTGAGTACATGTCACCTTCGTTCGTCCAGTGCCTCCTCCCAGTTTGGGTTCCCTGTTGAAGATGGTCCTAACGAGGAGTCACAAGTCAGTCTTACTTTTGATACAATGGATGTGTACTTTGATGCACTTGGAGATACACATGCTCTCATGGTGGATCCATTGTATGGATCTGATTGCGCATATTATATGATCCCGGTAGACCTTAGTTTTCTTTCATACTTCAATCGTGGAGGTTGCTCTCGATCTTGCCAGTTTGATTCTCTCTAAGCAAGGTGTATGCTGACACTTCGATGGATCTTGTGATTGGTCCCTAGAGTAATCCCAAAATCGTTGTTGCGTGCTTCAAGGACCGTAATGGTACTCTTAGATCTCAAGGCCCAACGTCTCTTACCCTTGATATCTGCAAGGTCGATCAATGGAAGATGTTTATCCATTGACGAAGGCGGTGACCGTTGGATCCTTATCTGCATGTGGTGAGAGCCTCAGTTGTGGACTGATTGCTGATGAGGTGCATGTGACAGTGCAACTAGTTGAGGGTTGTGGAGTGACCGATAATCCTAAGGGGCCTATGAGCCATGAGAGGGTGTTGGAAAAGCGAGGCGTAGTTACGAGTTATGTGAGGGTGGTGTTGGCGGGGCTTCCTCCAACCAACCGGATAAGATAAGGTCGGACAATAGAAGAAAAATGGGCCTTACTGGTAGAGACCTGGAAGGTAGATATTGTGTGCTTGTAGGAGATGAAGCTAGAAGCATGGGATAGATTCACTTACCATGAGTTGGTTGGGTCCCATTTCTCTAAGTACAATACAATGCGATCGATCGGTGCCTCGGGTGGCATGCTTGTTAGTTAGAATGGTGATATGGAGTTGGTGGATTCTATGTTTGACACTCAAAGTCCTGTATGTTGTATTCCAAAGGATCTCATATTCTTTCCTGATGCTGGTCTCTGCTGTGTATTTTCCCACGGGGGCCTGTTGGAGTATTTGGTTGTGCGTCATATGTATGAGAGATGGGTAAATGGACCCATCCAAGAGTTTAGTCCCTCATTAACAGTGGTGGGACTTGGAGGCTCTGTGGAGGCTATATAAGGAGCCCCGGACCTCCTGTATCAGTAGAGAAAAGTGCAATAGACACATCAATCCTCTGAGGCATTCTCCCGTGGTTTCATCCCGCTCCTTAGGGAGTAGGGTTCCATGTAAATCCCGCTGTTCTTATTGTTCTTTATCTTTTTCCATGTTTCGCTTCCGCATGTTTATTTTCTAACATGGTATCAGAATGGGTAGATTCTCGAGGATTTCATGTTTTTTTCTTGTTGATATTCAATTATCAGATTCAGTTTTTCGATGGTTCGTTAATGTTGGAGGATTATTATTCCAAGTCATCAAGTTCTAGATCTTAAGCTGTTCTTCGTTGATTATTGCTCAAAATCATTCAAGTTCTTGTTATAGGGTTTAGATGAAACCCTAGATTTGATTCCGTGATGGCACATCACAAATCCTGGCGCCGATTCTTTTCCTCCAAGCTGCATCGCGCACCCATCTCTCCTTCGCAGGTAGCACCCTTCCTCCTCCTTCGAGCCAGGCGACCTCCCCTCCGTGCGGCTTCACCATCTCCAGATGCGTGAGGGGCTCCTCCCCGATTTCTCGCAAGCGCTCCCCGGAACGCACTGGCGGCGCTCCTTCCAAGTCGACCATGCGCCGCCGCCTCTCAGATCCACGACGCGCAGTCTTATCAGGCAACAAGGGCCGCATCTCCTGCATCGTGTCCCAAGCGGCGATCCACGCGATGGCGGCACGTGACTCCTTCCAAGCTGTGGCGGCGCTCCTCCGACTCCATCGACTCCCACGTGTCATCGGTGGCGCTTCAGCGACTGCCGCACCTCCCAGCAAGACCTCCAGGAAGCACCGCACCTCCCTCTGCAGGCTCCGCGCCACCTCCCATCATCGACGCTTTAGCAGGCGATTTCTTCACGCGCAGGCGACAAGAAATGGGAAAACCCCCATTGTGGGCGGCGGTCTGTGAAGAAAAGGGTTCCGTGGAACCCTAAATAAAGACCACACGCCCAAGTGGGGTGTGGTTTGTTTAAAAAAAATTCTGTCCTTTTATTTACAGCCCAAGTAGGCTACAGTTGTAAGGGCCACCCAAACAAAAAGAGGGAGATTGGGCCCATATTTGGGCCGAGATTCAAGATTTAAAAAAAAAATCGGAAAATGCGCGTACAAAAAAAAGCTGTACGCATTGTTGTAGAAGTCGACCGACTAGGCCGATTAGTCGGTCCGACTAGTCGAGTCAGTGGGGTAGCCGACTCGACTAGGCCTAGTCGGCCATTAATCGGTCAACCCGATTAATCGGCCCGACTAGTCGGCCTAGTCAGCCGACTACAAGGCCGACTTTTACATAGAGATTTTCTAATTATTTAATTTTTCGATTTTAAAAGCAACCTTATTCTAATATGCTTAATGTTATATTTAATGATAATTACTTCATTTATTTCATTATGATAGTATAGAAAATGTATAAATCAACGTACATATATAAGAATATGTGTATAAAAATTGATTTATATATTTAAAATAATTAAAAAAAATTCAAAACCGACTAATGGCCGACTAAATCCGATTAGTCGCCTGACTGCCGATTAATCCTTAGTCAGTGACCCCACCGACCGAGTACCGACTACCGCTTTCTGCAACCTTGGCTGTACGCGATATATTTCTAAAAAGGACAAGCCGGAAAAAATGTCAACGGCTTAAAAAAATTGTTTCGAAAAAAATTATGAGGAATTATCTGAAAAGCCGACAAATGTGTGTACAACTTACTTTTATGTTTTCTTTCTTCCCATGTTATTGTCTTCTCTCCCACATGGTCAACGATTGTCATTCCGACCAATATGGGAGAAAGGGGGAGTATATGTAGAGTCACATGTCTATTTAGATCCAGATTTTCCAGATTTCAGATTCAGATATTCTCCAGACCAGCCATGGTTCAGACTCTACAGTTGTCAGATGTTCAGACTCTACAATTGTCACAGGTCTATTCTGAGTCTGCAGTTTCAGACCCGCACGAGTGTGCGGTCTTTTCAGATCTGCATGTGTTTGCCATAAATTGTTCGTGGTCCCCATCATCTTGTGTTGTTTCGGCCAGAGTTTTCATGTGAGCCATAGGGACTACAGAGCAGATGATCGTTCCCTATGCTGTGTTGGCAAGGGTTTTCATGTGGTATCATAGGTACTCCAAAGTAGTGTACCATTCTCTGTGCCAGATGGGAGAGACCCAGTTCTCTGACGAGGAGACTTCTTTCAGATTCCATTCTCCAGCGACCGTGGACTCCGACGAGGATTGCACTTCCACGGTCTTTTTCAGTAGGCCCTTTTCAGAGATGGAGCAATTGTCCACATGTTGTGGCGGGCCAGAGTACTCCGACGAGGAGACTCATTTCCTGTTGCAGTGACTGTGACAGGCGCAGTTCAGAGCACATGCTCTCCGATGAGGAGATTCATTTGACTCATACTCCAGCCCATTCGTCCTCCTCACCTGCACGACATGAGAAGCAACGTCCTCGACAACAGCCGATAGTTGTGCGTGTTGAGTTGATATTGTCTGTAGTGTCGTGTAGCGTGAGTTGAGTTTCTTTCTGTTTGTCCCAAGCTGAGCATTACATGCTCCAGCTTGAGGGGGAGTGTTGGAGTATTTGGTTGTGCACTATATGTATGGGAGATGGGTAAATGGATCTCTCCAGGATCCATTTACCCCATCCAAGAGTTTAGTCCCACATCTACCAGTGGTGGGACTTGGAGGCTCTGTGGAGGCTATATAAGGAGCCCCAGACCTCCTGTATCAGTAGAGAAAAGTGCAATAGACACATCAACCCTCTGAGGCATTCTCCCGTGGTTTCATCCCACTCCTTAAGGAGTAGGATTCCATGTAAATCCCGTTGTTCTTATTGTTCTTTATCTTTTTCCATGTTTCGTTTCTGCATGTTTATTTTCTAACAGGGCCCCAGATGTCGAATAATTTGTGAGATGAGCTTAGATTGATGTGTGTTTGTTTCATAGATCCGACCTATTTTGTTGGTGGTGATTTCAACCTCACTGTACTTGTGGCAAATCGTCCTCTTGATGTGGGTGGGAATGGATCCTAGTTCTCCTTTTGCCTCTTTTTTGATAGATATATTGATGAAGGTACTAGATGCCATGAACCGGAGATAACCCTGGAGAAGCAATCCATTTAGGTCCCTTGTAGACCACTTCCTTGGTTCAATTGGCCTTTTGGAGAGTTTCCCTCTGGCTTTGTAATGGCCCTGTCGAGGTCACACAAGGATCATACATCGATTTATTGGGACTCAGGTAATAGTCAACGTCCGGTGTCATTTTTATTTTGAGCACTCTTAGATGTAGGAGGGTTTTCAGGAGGTTATAAGGCGCTGGAAGGAGCGTAAGGTGATGGGGTTGGCATCTAGGAAGATGGCATAAAAACCTATAGCCTTGCATAACATGCTACTTTAGTTTAGGAGGGAGTCTTGTGAGCTCCAAGGCCAACAGAAAGATTTAACGCATGCGAAGGTTGTGCATCTTGATCACCTAGAATATTTTAGAGTCTCATGAAGATGAGAAGGTGGCGAGATGCGAACAAAACAATATTCTTTTGAAGGAGGACAAGAAATGGGAGATCGAATGGAAGCAACACTCGAGGCAGACGTCACTGAAAGAGGGAGATATACACACAAGGTTCTTCCATGCGATGGCGAGCAGGTGTCGAAGACATATTATGATTCACTCGATTGTGGTGGATAGGAAGGAGGTGGTGAGTGACTGTCCCATTGGTGATGCATTGAAGTGTCATTACCTTGAGCTCAATTGGCGTGTACCTAATAATGATGCTAGATGAGTGGGAAGAGATGTTCCTCGCTTGAAAGACTTGTAGTATGAGGAGTTGTTGAGATCTTTCTTGCTTTCATAGGTTAAGTATGCAACCTTTGATTTAACAAAAATGACTCTCTAGGCTTATATAGTTTCCCAATCTTCTTTTTCAGAGAGTTTTGAGGCATGGTGGGTCATCAGACTTTGAAAATGGAGGAGACACGTCATATGAATAGCGTGTTTGAGTGACTGAAGCGGTCCTTATTGTTCCTTCTGCCTAAGAAGGATGTGGTGCGAGTTGTAGAGGACTTGCGCCCTATTGCTTTATCTAATGCTATTTATCTCATTGTGGCTACATTGCTTGCCAACATGTTGCGTGAGATACTTGGTTTTATCATTGACACAACCCATATGACATTTATCCTTGGCTGTCACATGATGGATGGAGTTATTCTAGCATCTGAGATTGTCGCGGAGTGACGAAGGAAGAAGACAAAGGGGTTCTTTATGGAAGGTGGATTTTTCGAAGGCCTATGCCTGTGTTAACTGAAGATTTATTTGGGTGTCTTGCACTATAGGGGATTCTCAAGTGAGTGGATTGACCGGTAAAGAAATGTGTGATGACATCTTTCTATGTTGTTTAGTGAATGGCAGGCAAGAGGGTGGTTTTTTTAGCCGCAATGCGGGGATAGACGGTGTTGCCAGCTGACGCCGTTGTTCTTTATTTGTGGTTGTAGATGCTTTGATTAGAATGGTCACGAAGGCAGGGGAAGTGAGTTTTCTTGTTGACTTTCATATGGGAGATCTTTCTGTCCCTATTCTGCATTATGTTGATTATACTATCTATTTTGTGGAGGAAGAGGATGCATCTATGGAAGGGATGTACATTATTCTTGAGCTGTTTGGGTTGATCTCTGGCCTAAATATTAATCATGCTGTGGAGAAGCAAAGAGAGAATGCAATGTGATAATCGTATTCAAGAGGTCTAGGGTTCTTTATATAGACGGAAACCCTGGAGCACTCATAAAAAAGAAATTACATAAAAGGATCCCGAGGGGATACAACTAAACAAAACAAATAATGCTATCTCTAACACTCCCCCTCAAGTTGGAGCATATCCGTTGATCATGCTCAACTTGGAGATTATCCATGAGAGGCGTTTTTCGGTAGCACCCTCGTGAATACATCTGCAAGCTGAAAATCAGTGGAGGTGTATAGAGTAGTGATCTTCCCTCCTCGTGCATCATCACGAACGAAGTGGCAGCCAATCTTATTGTGTTTGGTGTGCTTATGGGAAACATGATTAGTAGCAATGCATGTAGCAGACTTGTTGTCACAATATAAAGGAACACGAGTAGTGACAACAATACCAAGTTCTTGTAGAAAAGATAGTAACCAAGTAATCTCACAGGTGGTCAGAGCCATCACCCTATATTCTGCCTCTACACTTGATCTTGAGGCTACAATCTGCTTCTTGCTCCACCAAGTGACAAGGTTTCCACCAACCATTATAGCATATCATGTAATGGAGCGATGCTCCTCAGGTGAACTAGCATAAACATAAACATATACATCAGTGTGGCCATTGACCCCATAGAAGAGGCCCTGTCCTAGTGATTTCCTTCAGGTAGCATAGTATCAAAAAAACATTCTGTCAATGACTGTAAAGTGGGTTCTCCACGTGTTGACCGGCTATGCTCACCGCATAAGATATATCCGACCTTATGATAGTATGGTAAAGCAGTTTTCCAACTAGGCTTTTGTATCGTGTAGTGTCTTTAAATGCATGATCGACTGAAGTAGAGTGCTTCCTTAGGTCTGCAAGGATGCTAGAAGGCTTGCATCCAAGTAGTCCAACCTCAGTTAGGATGTCCAGGCAATACTTCCCTTGTGAGAGGTGAAGTCCCTTTGTAGTATGTATCACTTCTATGCCAAGGAGTAGCATAGTTGGCCAAGGTCCTTCGTGACAAAGACCTTCTGAAGGAAAGCCTTGGTCTCTAATATACCTTCATCATCATCACATGTAACAACCATACCATCAAACGTAAACTGCAAGTAAACAGTACCAACGGATCGCCTGGCAAAAATAGAGTAATCAGATGTTGTTCTCTAGAAGCCAAGCATGTTGATCTCAGTAGTGAGTCTATCAAACCATGCATGAGGACTCTGCTTTAGGCCATATATGGCCTTGCGGAGTCGGCACACACACTACCCCTCAACTTCATAACCTGGAGGCTACATCATGTAAACTTCCTCCTCAAGATCTCCATAGAGGAACTTCTAAAAAAAGGATCTCCATAGAGGAAAACATTCTTTACATTAAGCTGAAATATTGGCTATTCATTGTTGGCAGCAACTGAAAGGATAATGCGAATAGAACCCATCCTTGCCACTAGGAAGGTCTCGAAATAGTTAACCCATAAGTCAATGTAAATTCTTTGACAACTAGTCATGCTTTCAATGTCAAGTGGACTCATCAGGCAACTATTTGATCGTGAAGACCCATCTGCAAGCCACGTGTTGAATTCCCCATGGGACACGATACAAGGTCCCATATTCCTCTAGATGTAAGAGCATCCATTTCCTCATCCATTGCCTGTCTCCAACCATGATCCTGTAAAGTACTATGATGATATATGGGAACATAAGTAGTCATGAGAGCATTTGCATATATCTTGTTAGAGCATGATAAACCAACAGTAGAAGTGAAATGAGATATAGGGTGGAAAGTACATTACTCTTCATATGCGTAGAGTTATGGGGAAGCTCTTGAGGAGCATCCCCGGCTGTAGCGGTGGGAGCACTTGAAGATGACATCTCAACCTGCAGAAGAGGAACGTGCAAAGGCATATTAGCATGCACAGATGTATGCGTGCACTCATAAACAATTGGTGGTGGAGTAAGATCCCATGAATATTTGTGACGGACCGTGTAAAGAAACTAGTCTGTTCAACGAAAGTAACATACCCAGAAATATAGTACCGATGATAGCCAAGAAAAACACACTTTATCGCCCTAGTGACAACTTATCGGCAACATGAAAATTGATGGTAAACAACATACACCTAAAAATTCTCAAAGGTTGTGGGAAGGGCAATCATTGGAATAGAGTAATGCGAAAGGAGTGGAGCCCATAGAATCGAAGATGGGACCCTGTTGATAAGATGGACAATAATAAGAACGACGTCACCCCATGAGGTCTTCGATACCTTCATCTGAGTGAGAAGAGACCGAGAAATGCCAAAAAGTTGTCTAAGTTTCCTTTTCGCTACCCCATTTTGCTGAGGTATGCAAACATGATGTTTGGTGGACATTCCCTAGAAATCAAAGAAAGTCAAGTCATGTTGGGTGAATTCCAAAGCATTATCAATACGAAAGATTTTAATAAAAGTAGAGAAGATAGTTTTGATGTACAGAAAGAAATTCTTGATAATTTTATTTATCTCGGACATTTCTTTTACATATAGACCCAAGATGATCGACTATTATCATCAACGAAAACAAGAAAATATTTGTGTCCACTCAGAGTACGGAGCGGGTAAGGTCCCCATATATCACAATGGATGAGAGAAAAAGGAACTTCACGATGTGGATCAACACATGTAGGAAAGAATGCTTTATGATGTTTCCCGAACTGACACGCCTCACACTCAAAGGACTTCAACGTAGAAAGTTCAAGGAACATTGAGCGTCAAAAAAAAAAGTTCAAGGAACATCATGGAGATAACCTTGACAAAAGGATGTTCAAGGCGAATATGCTAAAGTAAAGGATCGTCAGAGATAGACGCAGCGCCAACAAAACTTGAATCAGATGGAATGTCAAGAGAGTAGAGGCCATTCTTCTCATGTCACCTACCAAAAATCTGCTTCATCCGGATGTCCTGAAAATAACAACAGAACTCATCAAAACTTACCCGGCAATTAAGCTTAGCACATGACTTTTGAAGATATAATAAGCTAAGAGGAAATACATGGGTATAATGACTCCAGACAGTCAGATCTTGGAGAACTCTACAGTTCCAACAACAGTGGGGGAATGGACCCCATTAGCAACATGAACCGTCTTCACAAAAGTAGAGGGTTGAGAGAAGGTAAGTAGACTACCTTCCCCCGTCAAGTGCATGGATACCCATGAGTCAATAATCCATGGTGGGCTAGAAACAAAAACAGAGCTGGTTATTGTACTTGAAGTTGTAGCCAGATTATCAGTAGTACAATGGTAGTACTATCACTGATGGAGATGTCGGAGTTCTGAGAAGCTGCGTCAGGCGGGAGTATTCTAAAGCACTAAACGAGGTTGGCATTCCATTAGAATGCTGATCGGGCAAGTCCTCTACAGTATTATAGGATGTCTCATATGAGTCTATCTCATATGCACTATTGGCATTAGATTGTATGCCAAACTTTGCCAAGCGGCGCTCTGGCGGGTGGTTCTAGCACCCGCAATGAATGCATGTTGGATACTGAGGAGAAGTAAATTCATGTCCTTGACCACGACCAAAGTCACGTCCATGCCCTGAGTCGCGACCACGACCACAACCAAAATCACAGCCCCGACATCCTTGGAAGCTCTATCGTCCTATGTTCCTGGATGATGCATAGTGAGCAGAGTTCTCTACAGATGGTAGGGCAGACATACGTTTAACAGATCTCTTGAGTTCATGTAGACGACCAAAGATGATCTCAATCGATGGTAATATATCATCCGTCAGAAACTGGTCATTCACAGCTTTGTATCGTGTATGTAGTCCAGAAATGAATTGGTAAACTTGCCATTCAGATCACTCTCTCACCTATTTGTCACAACATGCTAGCTGAAAAATCAGAAGCTTATAAAAAAGACCGGTTAGAAGCATGTAGTATTTAATGAGATTAGACCCCCCCTGAGTTGCAGACCAAATCCTCGTATAAATGTTTAAGAGGCGAGACTTGGTTATCCTCTGGGAGTAAGTTCATTCCAGATTCTCCCACATCTCCTTTGTAGAGTCTTTGTAGAGAAGGTTCGTCAAAATATTTTGATCGATGCTATTTGTCATTTAAGTGATTACCTAGCAATTGTCTGCATATCAGGTGTCATACTCCTTGTCCGTCTCCTTGATGATGATATGATTCTTGTGGTGACCATCGATGAACACCTTGAAAGATTGAGACTAGAGCACAAAGTTTTTGTGCCCTTCAGTTTGATAGAATTGCCATGTACCATTAGTCCATTACAAAAGAAGTCGAGTACAAGGGCTTGGTCTTAGAATATGTCATGATGGTCAAGAAGGTCAAGAAAAAGTGACACAGAAGAAGATATTGTTGTTTTAATCAAGTATATGGGTGACCTAAATCACCCTTTCAGACCCCTTTCGGGCTTATCAGTATGCAAACCGTGGCTGCGACATCAAAAATCAGATTTTCTTATTGAAATCGTGTCCCACAACAGTTGTTGAACACCCGCACAGATGTTAGGGACCCCAATCTCTTTATTAGACATCCATAGGCCATAGTGGGGTCACTAGGGTCCAGACGGTTGCCTGATGAGTTGCTGCGGGTCCAGATGGAGGGTGGTTGGTCCAACAGAGGTGCTGCAGGGGCAATGATGCTCTAGCGATGGTGTTGCAAGTGTTGCGGGGGCGATGATGCCTTGGAGGAGGTGCTATGAGACTGGTGGAGCCCATATGAAGGTGTTGCGAATGCGATGGAGTCCTGGTGGTTCCAGACGGAGGCTCGACATAGGCGATGGAGGCCTCAGTGGCATCTCCCGAGGGCATTGGGAGCCTGCGTGTGCAAGGAGAGGGCTAATGAGACCTTGCGCAGGGCCCTAGTTGCTGGAAGGGGCCCACACAAGGGTTGTGGAGAGACGAGGGCTGGTAGTAGCGGTGGGATCTAGGTAAGAACACCTGTCTAGGATTGCTGCTTTGATATCACGTGGAGAAGGAAAGAGAGAACACAATATGACATTCTTATTCAAGAAGTCTAGGGGTTCTTATATCGATCGAAACCCTAGAGCACTCATAAACGAGAAATTACAAAAAGGACCCTGAGGGGTTGCCATTAAATGAAACAAATAACGCTCTCTAACACATACCAAATTTACTTTTGTTCTTTTTGGGATGGACAAGGAGGAGATGGAGGTTTATGAGGCTGCATTGCAAACACATAGGGGGCCCTCGCTATTATCTACATTGGGTTGCCGATGGTGGGGGACGTTTCGACAATCTGATTGGTTACCTGTTATCTAGAGGTTGGAGAAGAAGTTGGCAAGCTTGCGTGCAACCTATTTCTTGAGAGATGGTCGTCTAATGCTGTTGAAAGTGTTTCTCTCAACTATCCATGTGTTCTTATAAATGCTTATGTTGCCTACTGGGGTGAAGGGGAAGTTAGAGGCGCTTATGAGACATCTCTTCTGGACCTCGTTTGGGGAGCCTCATGTGATGCCTTTAGTGAGGTAGAAGACCCCGATGCTTAAGGAGGATTGTAGGCTGGGGATACAACGCTTGTAAGTGACGTATAAGGCCCTATTGACAAAGTTGGTCACCTGAATATGGAGTAGAGGGTTTGATTTGTTTTCCAGGATGATACTCGATTTATGATGTTTCTCAGGATCCCTCTTCATAGATCATTGCTGCTTCCTGGCCCTCCAAAGTTTGGAAGAGGATTTGCTCAGTGCTACCTTGTGTGACTCCTCTCATAAGGCTTATTTTAGGTGATGATAGTGGTTTCCGTTTCTGGATTGATGATTGGACAAGGTAGGGGACGTTTCATGCTCGATTCCCTTACCTTTTCACAGTGGCAGTTGACGTTGGTTGTTCTGTGAGGGGCTGCTAAGAGAGTAGCAATTGGCTCCCACTTTTCCTCACTGAGTTATTTGGTCAACATTTTTGCAGAGTTTTTGCATCTTTTGGAGGGGGATTTTCTGAATTGTAGATCGTTAGTCCTGGGATGATGGACGCTTCATAGTACGGAAGGCTTACATGGTCTTCTACTTGAAGACGATCTTTGATCCAAGGAGCACGTGTCTCACTACACGTTCGGTTTTCATTTTTGTGCAGAGAAGGGATCACCTAATGACTAGTGAAGCGAAGAGTTAAGATCTTCCCTAGGACTAGTGTCAACACGTTGTTTGGCAACTGACGAGAACGTTGAGTATATATTCTTTGGTTGCTCTGTTGCGAAAGAGGTATGGGCAACATCGCTTGTTGAGTTGATATAAACCTCTGATTGGATTAGTTTTTGGGATTCTTTGGATGAAATGGGACATGGAAGCAGCCCCGCAAGGTTTGGGTGGCGGCTATCTTGTGGTTCTTATGTCTTGCGTGGAATGGGTCTATATTCCTGAGCCTAAAAAAAATGGGTCTATATTCCTGGGAGAAAGAATGTACATGTAGAATGTTATAGAGCATGCAAAAAGCTTGAATACTTTTCGGTCGTTGTAATTATTTTTTAGACAACGTGAGTATATAGAAGTTTACGGATGTGCATCTTATCGACGTCACACCCTCTTTTTTTCCTTAGAAAAACTCCCAAGACTAGTGGAAGAAGTTTAACGGGTGAACATGATTCTTACGAATGATGTTCACTCCCCACTTTATTTTAAAAATTTGGATTCCATAGTATAACGAGAACCTATTTAATTAAAACATATGTTAACAAAGTCGAGCTTTTGGCTTATTCAATGCTTAACAACTGTTGATTGGTTTTTTGTTTTTTTGAAGTACTGCATGACTAGTAGCATGACAGTATGTGCAACCCAAAGAAATGAAAGGTAAGAGAATTTTCTTGAACATTCAATAAGTAATGAATATCATATCATAGAATTAGAAGTTTTATTCGGATTTATGGGAAAGGTATGATGGCATCAAATTTGGGAAGATCTTTATCTATTGTTTATTTCACGACAAGTTTAAAAGTATTTAGTTGAAATAAATATCTAAAAAATCCCTGTGTTTATAAGAGAGTGGCATCTTCTCAGTAGAGATGGACAGCTTTTATTATATACTTTGTTTTTTTCAAACAGAAACAGAAGGGCTTGATTTATTCTTCTAAGATCAATTAGAAAAATAACCGTAATTACCAACCGTAATCATCGACTGATTCAATAAATATGACAATACCTTGTCATATTTAATTTAAATTCTTATGTAATTTAGAAAGTTTATGAATACATCTCAATGAAGCGAGTTTTTTTAGAAAATATTATTGTCCATTTCTAAAAGCATTGTTAACAATTGTCACATTTGTAGCTTTTAGATACTTTTCAGTTTTCTTGGAACTCTGGGCTTTTTAACGAAATAAAGTTTTGTTCTTAATTGGTTCTATGGAATGTAAGAATACGTACCTCTTTGTCCCAAATTGGTTCTATGAAATGTAAGAGTACATACCTCTTTTTCCCAATTTGTGAACAACATAATCACCAGAAGCAATATGAGTTGCACCAAAAGAGCTAAAGTTATTCCCGACCATATTCCCTGCTCATAATGCAAATATTTACTATTACAAAGAATCTTGTTTGCTTTGCAATGAAAAAATGTAATATTAAATTAAAAATGGTGAAGCCTTCTCCCACTTTTAAGTAGGAACCGGCTACATGGATTCTTGCTCAAATCCATGTTGAAAGATTTGACTATTTTTACGCTGGCTGTCAATTAAAAGGATAATATTAAATTGCACGAGTAAAATTGTTGGTGAAGTTATTCCAAATGAGAGCCACTTGTTTTCAAGATCCTATTCCTCAGAAAAGGCAACTCTTCTCATTCTTCTGAACACGTGCCTATATAGGATTGCGGAAAGGCATTCATTGTTGAAATTTTAGGACAAACTACTTATTAATATTTATCGAACATATTGATGCCATTAGTATGAAGAATTACTCTCGGATCCACATCATAGTGCTATTTGTTTTGCCTCTTTTACAATTATTTAGTCTCCGGATTGAAGAATGCAATCTTACATGATTAAGCAAGCAGTAAAACGCACTATTTTGAAATTGACTGAAATGTTTGAAATTGACTATTAACCAGCATAATGTTTGATATTGACTGAAATGAAAAATATTTTTAAATTTTAATTATACGAAGGAAATGATTGAATTAGAAGAAATCTGTATCAAGTACTCTGAACATTCTGTGACGAACGTGTTGTTTACCCTGCCAATTAATTACTAGCAAAGCTAATTTTGGCTCTTATAGTATATGTTTGCTATAGAACGTGGATTGCAATCATGCTAATTTACTATGCATTTTGTAATGGTATGTGTATAAAAATGCAATGTTTTCTGGTTTATGCAACCAAACTAAATAAGAATACAGTCTGAATCTCTTTTTCTTTTTAAAATGAAGACTGCTTCCTGGATTCTGGTCATTCTAGCACAAAAAACAACATATTCTTGCTTCCCTCATGGCAACAACTTTTATCATGTAAGCTAATTCTGGAGTATTAGAGATAAGGTATTTTGTGAAAACCTTGTCTCCGATCTTTAAAAAAAATGCCATGAAAGCACCAATAGGAATGCCGACAAGGTAATAAGCCGCAAGATTAACGTAAGCACCAATCTTCTGTTTTCCTGATCCTCTTACTGCACCTGCATCCAGAATTAGGATTCCATCAAATGATGTTTTCCTTCATGATTTATCTGTTTAATTAGAATTAAATGAAAGATAGAATTCTGTCAGTGCTATTTCTGCACTTTCTAATTTATAACAAATGTTTGCGAATTTCATTTTCAATGAAGAAAAACAATCCTAACCACTCTGGCTAATTAATTAGTCCTATGGATAGGGGAACTCGATGATCTTGTTTTGTAAGTTGAATTATTAACTTGTGTGTGTTGGTGGTGGTGGTTGGATTTGGGAGGGCGGTGTGTGTTCTTCCTTTTCTAGCTGGTCTGGTAGTGCCTTAAATTATTGTTTGATTGGAACCACAAAAAAACCTGGACATAGTAACTATTGTCAACTTAAAACCAATGAATCATTGTTTTTGTGAGTTTGATCATTGTTTTTGTGAGTTTGGTATTGAATGTTTGGCCTTTTGACATAGTAACTATTGTCAACTAAAGACCATTGATCATTGTTTTTGTGAGTTTGGTATTAAATGCTTGTCCCTTTAGCAGCTAACTATATGAGATTTGGAGATCTTTTTCTCAAGATCTTTATGTGGATTTTTGAACGAGTTTCTTTTATGTTTGGGATTTTCTTCTTCCAATAAATAATGTTTCTTGTTAAGAAGTATAATATTTGCCTTGATTCAATTCATTATTACTACTGTCATGTAATAATACATATTTTACAATGTTTCATATTTGCTTAATTGCCTGAATAAGTGCTTGATATGTACTTTGTCATCTTATCTTCTTTAGATTTCATTGTCATATAATGCAATCATCTAGGTTGGCCCCTGTTGGACTTGTAAGCCCTTACCGACCCGTTAATGCAACAAAAGTTATTGTATGTTCATGAACATCTGAAATGAATATTTAACAATGCACTTTAATATATCTCTCTTTGTGGAGGTAGTGGATTCCTTGGAGCTGGAGGTGTTGGATGCAACATGCACAAAGTTCACCTGGAGAAACTCTGGCTCCCGTTCCCGTCTTGATCGTTTCCTGGCCTCATCGGAACTGTTGGAGCTCTTTCCCCTATCCTTTGTTGCTAGCAGGTCGAGAACAAGATCGGATCACAATCCGATTCTTTGGGACTTTGGTGATCTTTCGTCCTCACGGGGTTTCTTCCGTTACAAGAGGGCTTGGCTGTTGGAGGACTCTTTTAGGGACCTGTTGTCATCCCATTGGACTTCAATGCCTGCTTTTGGTTTTGCGGCCTCGCGGTTTGTTCAGAAGTTGGCCTCTTTATGGGCTCGTTGTGCACTTTTAAGTGGGAGTCGAGGGAGGTTTGCCGCGCGGTCAGAGGGGCAACTGAAGAGGAGGTTTACAGACTTGACGTTCTGGATGACGACAAACCTCTGACTGAGGTTGAGTTGGTTCAGAGAGCGGAGGCTCAAAGGAAGATATTTAAAGAGGACTGGAAGAGAGTGGTTGAGTGGAAACAGAGATCCATACACAACTGGATCATGGAGGGTGATGCGAATACGGCCTTCTTTCACATAGTGGCTAGCAGGAGGCGTCGTGGTAATGCCATCAGGTCAATGATTGTAGGCGGTGTAAGGGTGGATGGCAACAGGGAGACGGGGAGGGCGATAACAGACCATTTTCTCGAGTTCTCCACGAGGGGTTCAGGCGGGTGGTGGGGGTGGACGGGGTCGGGCGCAACACAGTTATCGATCGTTCATGCTTCTAGCTTGATTTAAGCAGTAACCTTGGAGGAGCTGAGGATGGCTGTCTGGAGTCTGAATGGGGTTGGCGCACCGGGGCCGGATGGTGTCCCGGTCTCCTTCTACAAGGACTTCTGGGATCTGATTGGCGTGGAGGTGCTTGAAGTTGTGTTAGAGTGCTGCCGCTGCAACTCGGGTTTTGATCGCATCAATAAGGCTCTGATTGTCCTCCTCCCTAAGTGAGAGGGAGCTGTCAGGATTGAAGAATTTAGGCCAATTACGCTTTCCAACCCACTGTATTTGATTGTGGTAAAGGTCTTTGCTATCAGATTGAGTAGGGTGCTCAAACACATTATCTCCCCTTTTCAGTCTGCCTTCATTCTTGGGAGACAGATCGCGGAGTGCTTGGTTATGGCGTCTGAGATTATTGTTGATTGGAAGGGGTGTCGGAAGAAGGCATTGCTTTGGAAGGTGGATTTTGCAAAGGCTTACGATACTTTAGACTGGAAATTTCTCTGGGTGGCATTACATAGGAGAGATTCCCAGAGCTCTGGATCTCATGGATGAAGCGCTGCGTGACAACCACGTCTTTGTTGGTCCTCATGAATGGGCGTCCAGAGGGTGGCTTTTTTCAGCCGCAGAGGGGCGTAAGGCAAGGCTGCCCTCTAGCTCCTTTGCTCTTCATCATTGCTTCTGACGTGCTTGCTTGCATGGTAGCCCGTGTGCAGGACAATGGGATCACTTGTGGCTACTCGAGGGATGGTTTGAGGGTCCTACTACTTTAGTACGCGGATGACACCATTTTCTTCATCGAGGGGGGCAGTGGCAATCACTCTCGAACTGTTTGGTGAGATGTCGGGGCTGGCTCAAAATGCCAGCAAGTCCAAGGTGGTTCCGTTTGCCTTATCTGATGATGAGACGTGTCTTTACAGTCACGTGCCGGTAACAACATGCGCCCATCTTCCCATTCTCTACCTGGGGATTCTTCTGGTTGTTGGCATGACAAAACTGGCGGATTGGTTGCCGCTCGTCGAGAAGCTGGAGAGGAGGCTCGCAGGGTGGAAGTCCTCGATTTTTTCTAAGGGAGGACATTTGATGCTTTTGAAGGTGGTGCTCTCTGTTATTCCGATATACTTCACGTCTACGCGATTCATGCCGGCTGGTATTAGAAGGAGATTGGAGGGGCTGATGCGACGTTTTCTATGGGACAAGAGCGGTCAGGGGGCTTCCGACATTTACCTGGCCGATTGGGAGACTATCACTCTTCCTAAGAGCGAGGACGGTCTCGGGGTCAGGCATCTTGATGCATTGAATGAAGCCCTCTTGCTGAAGTGGATGGGCCAGATCTGAAGGAGCATTGAAGATCTTTGTACTGCTCTTATTCGTCAGATCTATACAGTATCTGGTTCTGCGCCGGAGAATAGTGGTCGTGGGCTGATGCCCTCGCCTTTTTGGAAGGGCATTTTTGCGGTCATTCCTCGTCTCCGGACTTTATTCAGTCCAATTCTGGGAACAGAGAGACCTTTGCTTTCTGGAAGGATGATTGGACGGATGGTGGTGCGCTGTGTGATCGCTTCCCTCACTTGTTTGCTTTGTCTACGGATCCGGAGGTGCACGTTGCCTCCTGCTGGACTGATGGTAACTGGATGCTGTTGTTTTGTTCTAATTTCTCGGACCAGCGCTTGGAGGATTTTCTCCTCTTGCTTGACCCCCTGAGGGTTTTTGGCGGCCCTTATGAGGAACGGGACCACTCGGTGTGGCATGGGAGCGCTTTCTCGGTAAGGAAGGCTTATATGGCTATATGCAGGCCTCCTCCTTTGCAGTCGACTGAGCTGGCGAGGGACTGCAGTTTCTTCTGGGGACTTGGCCTCCCCGAGAGAATTGGCTTTTTCCTGTGGCTGTTTAGGAGAAAGAGATTGATGATGCGTGGCCGCTGTGCTAGGCTGCTTGGGACGGTTTCCGACAGATGCCTTCTATGTGGGACTGGAATTGAGTCTGTGGAGCATCTCTTCTTATGTCAGGGATCGATGCATATTTGGGATGACTCGGATATGGACTGAGTCAGTACGGGGAGCCTCGCCTCTTTCTGTGATACCTTAGTGGCGGCTAGACATCGTCCGAGGAGAGTCCTACTTCGCCCTGTGGCCATTGTCTGGGCCATCTAGTGGCTAGGAATGCCCTGTTGTTCTCAGGCCAAAGGTTTTATAAGGAGAATGTATGTATCCAGGTGTCGGGTTTGTTAGACTTGTGGCTTTCCTAGTTACTCGCTCTGTAATAGTTTCCTACTTTTTATTAATGCAATTATGGGGTGGGCACCTCTGAGTGTTTCCCCAATGTTTGGCTTCAAAAAAAATCTCTTTGTACAAATAAGGTTATGTATCGTGGTCATATTGAATATCATGCAGATGAGAGGACACAACTGGCATTAACATGTGAAGTTCAATAATGATCTCCAGTTTGAGAAAGAGATGTCAATCTTTCTCTAAAGACTGATTCTACATATGAATAGTGTTGGAAGAATAATAGTTGTTTATTCCTGAGAGCCCTAGGGTCTCTTATATAGAGAAAACCCATGGGTAAATTACATAAGACAGAACATAGAATAATAAAAAAGACAAACGGTACACAGACTACATAATTCTTTCGACACTCCCCCTCAAGATGGAGCATAGATATCGATCATGCTCAGCTTGGAAGTACACTTATGGAATGGTCCTCTGAGTAATGGTTTGGTGAAGATGTCGGCAGTCTGCTCCTCAGAACTAACATGTGAAGTAGAAATCAGCCCCTTCTGGATCATGTCTCTGGTGTAGTGACAGTCTACTTCAATATGCTTGGTTCTCTCGTGAAAGGCAGGATTATTGGCAATGAACAGTGCGCTTGATTATCACATTGTAGCTGCATGGGTAAAGGTACATCTACATGCAAGTCTTCTAATACAGCTCAGACCCACATCATTTCCGTGCTTGCTTGTGCCATAGCCCTATATTCAGATTCTACACTGGATCTAGCCACAAGTTTTTTTCTTGCTTTTCCAAGAAACTAGAGAGCTACCCACAAACACAACAAACCCTAAGGTAGACTTTCGATCCTTAGGGCATCCTGCATAGTCAGCATCCGCACATGCAGAAACAGATAAATTGGTTTCCTTTCTGAACAACAATCATGTTCCTGGAGACGATTTAAGGTATAAACTGGCTTACCCGGCTAACTACAAAGGCAATATCAGGTCGGGTTATAGTTATGTAAAGAAGCTTCCCCACCATTTCTTTATACCTTCTCTTGTCAACTTCTTCTGTATCATTATCATACAATTTCATGCTAGGGTCCATAGGAGTAGTAGACGGTCTGCATCCAACCATGCCCGTTTCAACAAGTATATCTGTAATATATTTCCTCTGGGTCATTACTAGACCCTGTGCATTCCTGGCGAACTCCAACCCCAGGAAGTATCGTAATATACCAAGGTCCTTTGTAACAAATTGACGACCCAACACTGCTTTGATCATCTCTATCCCTTAGCATCATCTCCTGTAACCAAAATGTCATCAACATATACCATGATAGTCCTCTGGATGAACAGTGAGTGATCTGCATTGGATCTCTTGAATCCATGTTCTTCAATCAGATGGGAAAGCTTCTGAAACCATGCCCTTGGGCTCTGTTTAAGGCCATAAATTGCCTTATGAAGTATGCACACCATATGATTCTCCCCCTCAGCAGCAAACCCTGGAGGCTGCTGCATGTAGACTTCTTCCTGCAGATCTCCATACAAGAATGCATTTTTAACGTCTAACTGGAACAAGGGCCAATCACGTACCACATCTACAGACCGACGAATACGAAGAGTGGAGTGACGGTCGACTAGAGAGAAGGTATCCATATAGTCCACTCCATAAGTCTGAGTGACACTTCGTGCCACTAGCCGTGCCTTGTATTGATCTAGGCTACCATCTACATGATACTTAACAGTGAATGCCCATTTGCAGCTAACAACAGAAGCTCTTGAAGGAGCGGGAACCAAGCTCCATGTGCCCCTCGACTGAAGGGCGGCCATCTCCTCCTCTATTGCAGACCGCCAGCAATCAGATTTCAAGGCATCCTGATAGGTTTTTGGAATCTCTACTGAAGATAAAGCCACTGCAAATCTTTGAAAGTCCCCTGTGAGGCGATGAAAGGAGACCTGTGAGGCAAGAGGAAACGTAGCACAACTGCATTTCTGCTTTCTCATCGCAATAGAAACATCCAGATCATCAACCACTGAACTCGCCGGAGCAGATCCGCCTTGCAATGATGCATCCTGCATAGGCACACTATTCGACCCATCATTAGTAGTAACATCAGAACATACCTGGGGCATGCTGGATGATTGGCGTGGAGCATGAGCAGGACCAGGTCGACGGGTATAAAATTTAGGCAGTGGCGAGACAAGGGGTTTTGGTGGAGGTGGTGGTGGTGGAGGAGGTGACGCAATGTTAGGAACTGGATTGGACGATGGAGTACTCACCATAGGAGGAGGAGGAACATAGACCTCATCAGTAGATGCGTTAGATATCAATCTGTCACCTGCAGGTGAAAAATACATAACAGACTCGAAGAAAGTGACATCAGCACTGACAAAGTATTTCCTATTAACCGGATCATAGCAACGATATCCCTTCTGCGTCCGAGAATACCCCACGAATACACATTTGACAGCTCTAAGTGAGAGCTTGTCAAGACCTGGTGATAGCTGATGAACGAATGCAACAACTCCAAAAACACGAGGGGTGAGTGGGAATAATTCCTTATCTGGAAAACAACAGAAAGAGGAATTTTCTCACAAAGCATAGACGGCATACGATTTACCAAGTAGCAGGCTGTAAGAACGACATCTCCCCCAAAAGAAATGGGAGCACAACTCTGGATAAGTAGAGTACGAGTAATGTCAAGAAGGTGACGATGCTTTCTCTCAGCAACTCCGTTCTGTTGGGAGGTGTAGGCACATGTAGTTTGGTATATAATGCCTTTTGACCAAAGATATTGTGAGAGAGACCGGGTACAAAATTCCAATGCGTTATCAGTACGAATATATTTCACATTGGATGAAAAGACATTGTTTACTTCATTGATAAGATTTTTAATAACATCACCAGCTTCAGATTTACTTTTTAACAAAAAAATCCACGACAAACGAGAGAAATCATCAACCACGACAAGATAAAACATGTGCCCCTGGTGATCAGGGACATGATTGGGACCCCAAATATCAATATGGAGTAACTCAAAAAGGGACTCACTGCTCCAACTCTGACGAGTCAGGGAGCTAGCTCGATGATGCTTCCCTAACTGACAAGCTTCACACCGGAAGAACAAACTTGGAGATATCTGAGGCAAAAGGTGACGCATCTTCTGTAGAGGGAGGTGACTAAAGCGTAGATGCCAGGTATGTGGAGAGACAGATCCAACAGCATGAGAAGAGACTCCAGCATGTGAACTCCGGTTCAGACGATAAAGACCATCCTGCTCAGAACCACAACCACTCACCCTTCCCGTTAGAATGTCCTGAAATATAAGAGAAGATGGGTCAAAAATAGCGCGACAATGCAAATCTTTTGTAAGCTGTCTAATAGAGAGCAAGTTCATCGAAAATTCAGGGGCATGTAGGACATTCTTGAGACGCATGGAAGAGGATAGCAAGATCTCCCCCTCTCCAACAATGGGGGAATGAGTCCCATTAGCAATGATTACCGACCTCCCTGAAGGAATCTCTCTGTATGAGATAAGTCTATCTCTGTCTCGACATAGATGGTGCGTGGCACCAGAGTCCATGATCCGATCGGAGATGCCTGAACTATAACATGTGGTAAAGGCACATGCACTACCTGAGGCACTAACCGTGGCAGAGGTACTAGCAGAAGCAGACACAGCTATATCGGAAGGGCCTTCAGAAGAATCTGTAGAAGCAGGAGGCATAATATCCCATAATCGAGCGACGAGTTCTTCAAATCTCTGATCCGAAGTAGAGGATGATGGAGATGCAACATGTTCTGCCACCTGCGCTGATGCTGGAAAGCCATGCTTCGAATAACACGTATCCTCCGAGTGACCTGGACGGTGACAAAAACTGCAAGGTGGACGGGACCGACTACCACGACCTCCTGTTCCACGACCAAAGCCACGAAATGAAGAGGAGGAACCACCTCTCCCTCGGGAAGCAGCCATCGCAGAGGGAGGTGGTGTAGATGTGCTGGATGGAACAGAGATGCGGCTAAGTCTCTGGTAGACCTCCTCCATAGGAGGAATGGTAGCATCTGCAAGTATCTGAGATATGGCCGCATCATATTCAGGATCAAGAGACGCAAGAAGGACTCCTACCATGGTGGCATTACGAAATGTCTTCTGCTTCTCCGGTGTGGCCGTCAGAGGGATAGTGCTGTAGAGTTTCTTAAACATCCCCCTAAGGGATGTATACAAGGAATGAAGTGGTCGTCCATTCTGCTTCATGGTGAATATGTCGTGCTGCACTTGTAGCATAATGGTTTCGATCCGGACCTGTGAATATGTCGCTGCAAGAATGTCCCACATCGCTTTAGCGGTGGGCTGATGGAGAACATCATTAGCAATCTCCGTTGACAACGTGCCTGACAACCAGACTTTGGCATAGAGTCATCAGCCTCCCACAAGGCATAAATCCCTATTTTCTCTGTTGGCTCATCCTCGGTGAGAATGTGCTTGTTACTGTTTGACTTCATGAGACTCATGAACTGCATCGCTCAGAGCTCGTAGTTCGAACCGTCCATCTTCACTATTGGCGCGGGACCTTTGAACGTGTATATGGAGGGCATATCCACCTTGGATTCTGACATATCGCCGCAAGAGAAGAACTAGGGTTTGTAGACAGAGTGATAGATGTCTACACAAACTGCATAGGATTCGAGTGCGTATGTAGACGTTACGCACCCAAATCCATAGATTTGGTGACAGAGGCGGCTACGACCAAGCCGACAGGGGGCACACCGGTGCCGGCTAGACCAAAGCCGGCAGGAGGTGAGTGGCGGGGCCGATTAGGGCAAGACCGACCGGTGATGGGTGCCGGTTAGGGCACAGTCGGCAGAAGGCGGCAGGGGGCGGTTGCCGAAGCCGGCTAGGGCACGACAGGAGGCGGCAGTGGGGGCCTATGGGCGGGGGCCTGGAGGCCTGACGACGGGAGGCGGGAGATCCCGGGGGGGGGGGGGGAGGAGGTGAAAGTGGGGTTGGAGGCGGAGGCGGGGAGCCCTGCGGTGGCGGAAGGAGAGAGGGGGCCCGGCGGCGGAACGGGAGAGGAGAGAGGGGGGACGGCGGGTGGGATGAGAGGGAGCCCTTAGGGTTTAGGCTCTGATACCATGTTGGAAGAATAATCGTTGTTTATTCCTGAGAGCCCTAAGGTCTCTTATATAGAGAAAACCCATGGGTAAATTACATAAGACAGAACATAGATTAATATAAAAGACAAACGGTACACAGACTACATAATTCTTTCGATAAATAGAGATTCAGAAGTGTCGGAATAGTCAAGTCAAAGAGTTGACTTGACGAGGTCGGGACAAAACTAAGAACTGAATCGTAACTGTTACGATCAGGCACACATCCTTGACCAGAGATAGATATACATCTATATGCCTAACTGTGCACATAGACATGTCATTAGGTTGAAGGCCTAATCAAGGTCCATATACTGACGAGTTGGTGTGCATATGAAGACATCGGAAGTATGATTCTCAAAGGAATCATACAGGTTCATACTTGATGAACCAGAGACATAGCCCAATCCTGAGATATTTTGGAGTCATAAAGAACTCCATACTTGGTCGTCTTGTTTATAAAATAAGACATGAATTCGAGATATTAATATACGATTTTAGAAATTATATGATTAATATTGTCGCCCAATTATCGAATGGAAATTCTATTGATATATTCCGAAGGAGACAATCAAAAGAGGTTTTGAACTTCAGATATATCAAAGTCTTCCAGTATAAAGGATGAATGAGTATTGAGAATACTCATGGTTAAATCTATCTTAATAGATCATCTACCATGACACTTCCATGATGAGGGAATGATGAAACCATATGGATTTTAGTGACTCCACTTGTTGGCTTAGTGATATGAGAAGTAATTGTATTAAGTATCATTTCATTTGATTCGAATATCCAATTCCAATTCCAATTTCAAGGTCCAAATGTTGAAAATAGAAACGGAAATAGGAATGATGATGAATTCAACCCATGAGTTCATTTCTAAGCTCCAAAAGGTTTGGACATTGATTACAAATTGTTGAGATATTTGTATTTCTCGATTCTTATTTTATATTTCATATTCTTTCTGTTTACTTTACCATAGAGCTTTTCTCCTATATAAGAGAGTTTAAGGCTACGATGAATATAAAATTCTATTCAACATTTCTCTACATGGTATCAAAGCGACTGTCCTAGGTCAGAGCCTGTATCCTAGCTATCCCACCCCACCAAAACCCTAACACGACCCCATTGTCGCCGCCGCTGCTGCTATCTTTGGGCGCAGCAACAACCCCGCCGCTGCCGAAGCAGCCTAGGGATGTCGCCGCCACCACAAGCGACCCCAGCAACAACAGCAACCCCGCTATTGTTGCCGTTGCCGAAGCAGCCTAGGGCTAAACCACCACCGACACCAGCAGCCTTAGCAGCTTGCTGCCACCCCACTCGACGCGTGGGATTTTGTGGCGCACTAAGGGTCCCTGTTCGACACTTCCGAGGCCTGAAAATCTCTCCAAAAGGGCGATTTGATTCCTGTTCAGTCTAATTTTTAGGTTTCTAGGGTGTGATATGATCATTTAAAATCACCCTAGTTACCTAGAGAGGCCTTCAACGGATGGAAGAGGTTGTTGTATGAGTCTGCACCCACTACCGTCTTCATGCATGCCTATGTAGACGCAGTCATTCTTGTATACAACCTTAGTCTTAGTAATTGTTTTCATTATGTTAGACAACAGAATTGACTCTAAAGCTGATGTCTCATCCATGGGTACCTTCAAAGGTCCAACACCCATTGTCAAGATGGATGGAGCAAATTATGAATTATGGGTTATGTAAATCATGAGCCTAATTCAGTATAACAACAAGAAGCACATCCTCATGTGGGATGAGCCAAGCGACAAGACTGGGGTTAGCGTCTCGTGGGAGACAGACGAGGCGTATGCATGTGTATGGTTGTCTGGGACTGTATCAATAGAGACAACAAATGATATTCTGAGTCAGTATACTACAAAGGCAATGTGGGACATCCTTGCTGCTACATACACCCCAGTGAAAAATGAGTCGAAGATACTGCAACTTCAGCATGATATCTTCACATCGAAGCAGAACAAACTTCCTCTCTATACTCTTTACACTTCTCCAAGGGGTATGCTTAAGAAGCTTCATGGTTTCATTCTCTTGACTGCTACGCTAGAACAACTCAAGGTATACAGAGATTCGGTGAGACTGAAGTTTTTCTAGCAGCTCTTGACCCTGAGTATGATGCTGCTCGATTGTAGATTCTTACTTATGCCACCATACCTCTAATGGAGGAGGCATACTGCAGATTGAGTAGGCTCTCTATTGCTCCTGGTGGTGTTACTCAGCAGTTCCCGATCCCGACCTCCTCGACTATGGCTGCATCTCGTGGTAGAGGAGGCTCTACACAGTACCATGGACGTGGTAACCCTGGCAGGGGAGGGGATAGTCGACCCCGTCAGCCATGCATCTACTGCCACCGACCAAGCCACTCTAAGGATACATGCTATTCTAAGCATGGCTTTCCAGCTTTAGCGCGTGTTGCGGAGCAGACTCAACAAGTTGGTATTCCATCTCCTGCTTCTGATCTGAGGTTTGATGAGCTTGTAGCACATTTGAGAGAGATTATGCCTGCACCTGAGTTGTCCAACGCTCCTCAAGGATCCTCAGAGGTAGCCGCCTCAATATCTGTATCCACATCAAGCATGTCATATGCTTTACATAGCGGATTTTCCAGAATGGATTATGGACTCAGGAGCTTCACACCATCTTTGTGGTGATAGAGGACAGTTTAGTACATACATATCGACTCAACCAGGTAGATTCGTAGTCATAGCAGATGAGACCCACTCTCCTATTACTGGTTAGGGGGAGGTGCGGTTGACTTCAGTAATGTGCCCACAAAATATTTTCATGCTCCTGATTTTTCTATGAATTTACTGTCTATTAGTCAAATCACCAAAGACTTACATTGTCGTGCCATATTTGATCCTTCATCTCTTGTGTTTCAGGTCATTCTTACGGGCAGGGTGATTGGATCTAGCCGTGAGCAAGGAGGTCTGTATAGACTGGTTCAATCTCCATATGTTGGTACTCCAACTCTTTACAGTGGATCGATCTCTCCATATGTGTGGCACCTCCGATTTGGTCATCTTCCTCTGCATAAGCTGTGTCACGTTCTTCCTCAAATTTCTCCTTACTCTACTTTTCATTGCGAGGCTTGCCAACTTCGAAGAACTACCGGTCTACCTTTCAGATTTGCGAGGGTCAAAGTAGTCATAGTCTTTTTGAGTTGATTCATTTTCATATTTGGGGTCCAAGTCGTGTCCCAGACCACCAGGGACATATTTTATCTTGTTGCTGTGGACGAATTTTCCAGGTTATCTTGGGTTTTCCTTCTTAAAAATAATTCTGATGCTGATCTTGTTATTTAGTCCTTTATCAATGAAATAAAGATTGTTTTTTCTGCAAATGTCAAGTATATTCGTTCTGATAATGAACTAGAATTATGTAGTCTTCAACTTTCGTAGTTTCGCAGAATCCTTGGTATTGTCCATCATACTTCTTGTGCATATACATCCAAACATAATTGGGTGACTGAATGCAAACATCATCACCTATTGGATGTCACTAGAACCCTCTTGATCCAGAGTCGTGCTCCTTTTATATAATGGGGGGATGCGGTTTTAACTGCTTGCTACCTGGTAAATCACATGCCCCCGTTCGTAATAGGGGAGAAGATTCCGTTCTTGATTGTGTTTCCCGAGAAGGTTCTTTTCTCCCTCACTCCGTGTGTTTTTGGGCCAGTTTCCTTTGTTCATCATACATCTCCTGATCATGACAAGTTCTCTCCTATAACTGTTAAGTATGTCTTTGTGGGGTATTACATGACTCAAAAGGGATATCGTTGCTTTGATCCTGCTCGTATGAAGTATTATGTTAGTATGGTTGTCACGTTCTTTGAGTCCATTATGTTTTCTCTCCTACAGGCGATAAGTTGATTTCTTTAGAGTATAGAGAAGAAGTGTACATGCCTCTATCTTTGGTTGTGTCTACCCCGGAACCTACTTCATCACCACCACCTCCACCACGACCTCCAACACCACCTCCTTCACCAACGACAACACCCATCTTTTTGCCACAGGTTTACAACCGCAGACCTCGTGCTCATGCACCTCCATTATCCAACATGCCCCAGGTATAACCTGAGCACTTGGTTTCTACTGATGGCACTGGTAATTTGCATTTAGCTTCTTCCAATGAGGCGACCGATGACCTTGACATGCACATTGCCTTACGAAAGCAACGACGTACATGTACTATGTACCACCTTGCTTCCCATGTTTCTCTTTCGCATCTCTCTGAGGAGTTTCAGAGGTTTATTGTGTGACTCTCTACAGTAGAGATATCAAGGTCATATCAGGAGGCGTTACAGACTAGTCAGTGGTGTCTGGCTATGGAGGAAGAAATGGTTGTGTTACAGTTTCGTAGCATATGGACTATTGTACATGCTCCACCTGGTGCTTCTGCTATTGGAAGCAAGCGGGTGTTTGTGGTGAAACACTGTACTTATGGTACTGTAAATAGATACAAGGCCAGAGTTGTTGCTCGTGGATTCACCCGAACATATGGGGCGGATTATCAGGATACGTTTTCTCCTGTCGCTAGACACTCTACACTAAGGATTCTTGTTTGAATACCATGCAAATGCTGTAAAGGTCTAGCAATGGCTGGATATGCGTGATGGTGGCTTAACGTCGGAGACTTCGGTCGAGATCAGAGATGAGTTGTGAACTCCGTCCAATCAACGAAGAATCAAGTACCTTCAGACATTAGCAAATAGTCAAAGCAACTATTGTTGGAGTATATTGGTATGCGTCATTGTTGGAAGAAAAATAAGAGATGATTTATTTCTGAGAACCCTAGGCTCTCTTATATAGAGGAGAGACCTATGGGTAAATTACATAAGGAGGAAAAACATAAATACAAATAAGCAGACGATACTTATAGAATATAGAAATACACAAATATCTCTACACTCCCCCTCAAGATGGAGCATAGATATCAATCATGCTCAGCTTAGACGAACACTTCTGGAATGGTCCTCTGAGTAATGGCTTGGTAAGGATATCTGTTGTTTGCTCCCCAGAACTAACATGAGAAGTAGAAATCAAACCCTTCTGAATCATATCTCTGGTATAATGACAATCTACCTCGATATGTTTTGTTCTCTCATGGAACGCAGGGTTGTTTGCAATAAATAGAGCAACCTGGTTATCACAATGTAACTCCATGGGTAGAGGAACCTCTATATGCAAGTCAACTAATACTGCTCGAACCCACATCATTTATGTACTTGCTTGCACCATAGCCATGTATTCAGATTCAACACTTGATCTCGCTACAACTGTTTGTTTCTTGCTTTTCCAAGAAACAAGAGAACTGCCAACAAACACTGCAAAACTCGAAGTCGATTTTCTATCCTTAGGACAACCTGCATAGTCTGCGTCAGCGTATGCGGATACAGAGAGAGTTTCTCCTTTCTTGAAGAGTAATCATGCACCTGGAGATTAGTTTAGATATCTCAATATCATGTATACAACATCCATATGTACTTGTCGAGGCTGCTCCATGAACTGACTCACTCGGCTCACTGCAAAGGCGATATCCGGTCTGGTGATTGTAACATAAAGAGGTTTTCCCACCATCTCTCTGTATCTTCTCTTGTCGACTTCATCTGTATCATCATCATATAGCTTCATGCTAGGATCCATAGGAGCAGTAGAAGGTCGACACCCGATCATGCATGTCTCTGCAAGCATGTCTGTAACATACTTTCTTTGGGTCATCACAAGACCCTGTGCATTTCTAGCAAATTCCAACCCTAAGAAATACCTTAGGGTACCCAGGTCCTTAGTCACAAATTGACTGCCTAGAAATCTTTTGCCATCTTGATTCCCTGCTCATCATCTCCTGTAATAACTATATCATCAACATAAACCATGATAGCAACTGTACCTCTGGATGTTCTCTGCACAAACAAGGAGTGATCTGCATTTGACCTCTTGAACCCCCGTCGTTCAATCAGATCTGAAAGCTTTTGGAACCATACCCTAGGGCTCTGTTTAAGGCCATATATTGCCTTATGGAGCCTACAAACCTGTTGACACTCCCCCTTAGCAGCAAACCCCGGAGGCTGCTGCATATAGACCTCTTCCTGTAGATCTCCATACAAAAATGCATTTTTAACATCAAGTTGGAATAAGGGCCAGTCACGTACCACAACAACTGAAAGGAGAACATGCAAATTGGAATGTCGAGCAACCGGGGAGAACGTGTCCATGTAATCAATTCCATAGGTCTGCGTAAAACCACGTGCCACCAACCTTGCTTTGTAACGATCAAGGCTCCCATCTGCATGGTGTTTAACAGTAAACACCCATTTGCAACTGACAACAGACGCTCCATGAGGAGAAACTAGACTCCAGGTGTCGCGGGACTGCAAAGCGGCCATTTCCTCTTCCATTGCGGGACGCCATCTGTTATCTCGCAATGCATCCTGATAAGTCCATGGAATTTCCACGGCAGATAGATCAACTGCAAATTTCTGGAAGTCCCCTGTAAGACGATGAAAGGAAACCTGAGAAGCAAGCGGGTAGGTTGCACAAGTACGCCTCTGCTTTCTAATGGTGATAGGTACGTCCAGGTTGTCAGGAACCTCATCCTGCACTGATTCCTGTATAGAAACATCTCCAGAGCCATTGTTAGAAATCATGTTATCAGAACAAACCTGGGGCATGCTAGTTGACTGGCAATGACCATGAGCAGAAGGTGGACGACGAGTATAGAATTTTGGTAATGGTGGAACCACGGTCACAGGCATCTGAGGTGGTGGAGGTGGTGGTGGTGGTGGTGGAGGTGGTGGTTGTATGACTGGTACCGGAGATAACTGACTCGTAGGAGGAGTTGACATGTAGATCTCAGTATCGGATTCGGGAGTAGTCATTCTGTCACATGTAGAAGAGAAAAACATCACAGATTCAAAGAATGTGACATCGGCGCTAACAAAATATTTTCCACGAACAGGATCAAAGCAACGATATCCCTTCTGAGTTCTGTAGTACCCTACAAACACACATTTGACAGCCCTGGGAGAGAGCTTATTAAGACCTGGAGCCGATTGGTGGACAAACGCGACAGAGCCAAATACACGGAGCGTAAGAGAACAACTCCTTCTCAGGAAAGGCTATAGAGAAAGGAGTCTTCTCACCCAAGACAGACGAGGGCATGCGGTTGACTAGATAACAAGCTGTGAGAACTGCATCACCCCAAAAAGAATGTGGAGCACGACTCTGAATAAGTAGGGTCCGAGTGATATTCAGTAGATGACGATGATTCCGCTTTGCAACACCATTTTGTTGTGAAGTGTAAGCACATGATGTTTGATGAAGTATACCACGGGAGGAAAAGAACAAGGAAAGAGTACAAGTACAACACTCCTTAGCATTGTCAAAACGCATAATTTTCACAGTAGAAGAGAAAATATTTTGAACTTCATTGATGAACGTTTGGATCACATTTCTTGCTTCAGATTTATTCTTTAATAAAAATACCCAAGACAAGCGAGAAAAATCATCTACTGCAACAAGATAAAACCTTTGTCCCTGTTGATCAGGTACACGACTGGAACCCCAAATATCAATATGGACTAACTCAAAAAGAGAGCTACTGCTCCGACTCTGACGACTCGGGAAAGTGGACCTATGATGCTTTCCCAACTGACACGCCTCGCACTGGAAGGACGTCCTTGGAGAAATATGTGGCAAAATACGACACATCTTCTGAAGAGGTAGATGACCAAAACGGAGATGCCAGGTATATGGAGAGGCTGATCCTGTAGAGTGAAGTGATGCGCCGACATAGGGAGTACGGACCAGACGATAGAGACCATTCTGCTCACAGCCACCCCCAATCACTTTGCCCGTGAGTATGTCCTGAAAAACAAGAGACAATGGATCAAAAATGGCTCGACAGTTTAAATCCTTTGTAATCTGGCTAATGGACAGTAAATTCATAGAGAAATCAGGAGCATATAGCACATTATGTAATCGCATGGAGGGCGTTAAAGTAATCTCCCCCTGTCATGTAATCGGGGAATGTGTCCTATTGGCTATCACCACAGTCCGCCCTGGAGGAACCTCTCTATATGCAGTAAGCTGCTCTTTATCCCCACATAGGTGATGTGTCGCTCCAGATTCCATAATCCATTCTGTAAGCATAGAGCCATCACAAGAGGGAGCATAAGAACTACCTGACGTACTGGCTGTAGCGGATGTACTGGCAGAAACAGAGGCTGCCACATCTGATTGGCCTCCTGGAGCTGTGTCAGGAGGCATGATGTTCCTCAGTCTGACAACTAGATTATCGAAACGCTGGTCCAGCGAAGAAGGTGCTGGTGACTTAACTTGTGCTGCTACTCGAGCCGATGCTGGAAACCCATGCTTAGAGTAGCATGTATCCTCGGAATGGCCAGGATGGTTACAGTACGTGCAGGGTTGACGGATTCAACCCCCACGGCCACGGGGACCACGTCCGTGAAAGGTAGATGAGCCACCTCTTCCTCTGGAAGCAGCCATCGCTGAAGGTGTCTGGGTAGTAGTAGAGCTCGGGACGGTGATTCGACTAAGTCGGTGGAAAGCTTCCTCCATGGGAGGAATAGTGGCGTCAACAAGGATCTGAGAGCGGGCAGCATCGTACTCTGGATCAAGTGCAAGTAGGAATACACCCACCATGATAGCATTCCTGTATGTCTTTTGCTGCTCGGGAGTAGCCGTCAAAGGCATGAAGCTATGTAGCTTCTCAAACATTCCTCGCAGGGATGTTTACAGTGAGTGGAGAGGACATCCATTCTGTTTGACTGTAAAAATATCATGCTGCAAATGTAGTATCTTGGTCTCATTCCGCGCCTGAGAATATGGCGCGGCTAGAATATCCCACATTGCCTTTGCTGTGGGCTGATGCATTACGTCGTTGGCGATCTCTATCGTCAACATCTCAAATAGCCAGACTTTGGCATACGTGTCATCTGCCTCCCATGTGGCGTGGATCCCTGTTTTCTCCGTCGTCTCATCATCGGTAAGGATATGTTTCTTACCATTGGATTTCATGAGGCTCATGAACTGCATAGCCCAGAGCTCATAGTTCGTCCCGTCCATCTTGACAATCGGTGCCGGACCTTTGAAGGCACCTGTGGCGGGTACGCCAACTTTGTTTTCTGACATGATGCCGAATGAAGATCACATGGTATGTAGACTAAGAGAGATTTTGTCTACAATGACATATGGGGATTTGATTGCATATGTAGACCTATGCAATCAAATCCATCATCCCAATCGTGCGAAGAAGACGGAAGTCAACGACAGGGACGGTGGCGGTGCTGGCGGTGCCCGACAAGAAGGGGAAGGCCTTGGCGGTGGCCGGCAAGGGGCCGGGTGGCCTCGAAGGCGCGGGCGGAGAGAGAAGGGGGGGTCGGGGTGGCCTCGACGGCGCGGGTGGAGAGAGAAGGGGGGGCTAGCGGGTGGGGATCTAGGGTTAGGGTATAGGAGCTCCGGTCTAGGAGCGCCGCTCTGATACCGTATTGGAAGAAAAATAAGAGATGATTTATTTCTGAGAACCCTAGAGGAGAGACCTATGGGTAAATTACATAAGGCGGAAAAACAGAAATACAAATAAGCAGATGATACTTATAGAATATAGAAATACACAAATATCTCTACAGTCACTTATGTGGGAGATGGGTAAATGGATACTTCCAGGATCCATTTACCCCATCCAGATGTTTAATCCCACATCTACCAGTTGTGCGATGTGGAGACTCAGTGAGAGCTATATAAGAAACCCCTTACCCTCTGTATCTAGTGAGAAAAACAATAGAAGCATCAACCCTTTGTGGCGTTCTCCCATGGTTTCATCCCTCTCCTTAGCGAGTATGGTTACACATAAAAATCTGTGAGTTCTTGTTTTATCTTTCTGTTTTAATGCCCTGTTTATCATTCTGCTTCCGTATTCCTATTTTCTAACATGATATCAGAGCGGGTTCGATTCTTGAGGATTTCACCATGTTCTTTGATTATGTTTGTGATCGGTTTGAGAATCGATTTTTTCTGGAAGATCATTCTCTGTTCATATATGGTTCGAGATTTGAGTTCAGTTCTAGGGTTTTTCAAAACCCTAGATCTTTCAAGAGCAGCGACGCATCATCTGAAAATATCGCTTCCGTAGAAGCAGTCCAACAGTAGCCGCACAATGTGTGCACGGAGATCTCAGGTTCCACACCACCGATTTGAAGAGGGACAGCCTCAAGGGCTGCCAACTTCCGACCTGCAACCTCTGCAGCTCGCAGGCACCTCCGCGGCTCGCAGGCAGCGCGTGGCAACTCCACGGCCGCACCATCAGAATCGCGGGCAGTGGCGGCACCTCCAGGCGATGGTGTTCCTTTTTTCCGCGTGCATCTCTCTATTGGCAGCTCAGACGGTGGTTCCAGGATGCACCTCCTCTTTCAGACCCAGGTGGAGCCCTCCTTACGCACGACTCCAGGCTCCCGTGCATGAAGAAGCTCGTCGCGCGACTCCTCCCCAGATCGCCCCTCTAGTCCTCCTGCCATCGCTGCTAGGAGGGCGCGGTGCAGCTCCAACATGTGATCGCTCCTCCCGCAGGAGCCTCCTGGAGGCGCGGGCGGCGATGGAAGAAAGGTTCTGCGGAACCCTATCGTTCCCCCGCTGCTCTTATTATAAAAAAGGGAGGTTGGCTTTTTCGGCTGAGTATTTTTTTGAAGAAAGGGGGCAGGGCAAGCAGGCTATGCTCTGCTTTAAAAAAATGAGAAAAAAAAGTGAAGAGCAAAAAAAAGAGAGGCCTGGTTTAAAAAAAGGAGACTGCAAGTTTAAAAAAAGGGAGAAAAGCCAAAAATAGTGAAATGAATGGCTTATTTTTTTAAAAAAGGGGTGACAACTATTAAGAAAAAAGGGGAAATGAAATAACCGAAAAAATGATTTAGAAAAAGTTTTTTTGAGAAAAGCCGAGAAAAAAATGTGACGGCTTATTTGGGTTTGTTTCCCCATTCTCTTGTTTTCTCCCAACTTTGTCGATGCCATTGATTTTGATAAGTATGTGAGAAAGGGGGAGTATTGTGTAGAGTCACATGTCTGTTCCAGATTCAGATATCAGATTCCAGACCGGCCAGATTTTTCAGACTCTATAGAGTTGTTCAGATATTCAGACTCGATGTCAGATTGGTTCCAAGTCTGCAGTTCAGACACACATATGCATGCGGTCTTCAGTTTGATATGCGCATGTTTGCCATCATTTTTTCAGTGGTCCCCATCATTCTTGTTTGTCAACCGGGGTTTTCATGTGTGCCATAGGGACTCCAGAGTAGAATCCATTCCCTATGCCATGTGGGCTAGGGTTTTCATGTGGTTTCATAGGGAGTCCAAAGTAGAGATTCCATTCTCTTAGCCAGTATGGGAGAGACCCAGTTCTCCGACGAGGAGACTTTTTCATACTCCATTCTCCAGCGACTGTGGACTCCGACGAGGATTGCACTCCACGATTTTTCAGTTCGGCCCTTTCAGATATGGAGCAGTTGTCCACATATTATGGCGGGTCAGAGATCTCCGACGAGGAGACTCATTTTCAGTTGCAGTGACTCTGACAGACGCATTACAGAGCACATGCTCTCCGACGAGGAGATTCGATTTGACTCACACTCCAGCCTGTTTGTCCTCCTCACCTGCATGACATGAGAAGCAACGTTCTCAACAACAGCTGACAGTTGTGCGCGTTGATTTGATATTGTCTGTAGTGTCATGTATTGTGAGTTGAGATTTCTTTCTATTTGTTCAAGCTGAGCATTGCATGCTTCATCTTGAGGGGGAGTATTGGAGTATATTGGTATGCATCACTTATGTGGGAGATGGGTAAATGGATACCTCTAGGATCCATTTACCCCATCCAGATATTTAGTCCCACATTTACGAGTTGTGGGATGTGGAGACTCAGTGAGGGCTATATAAGAAGCCCCTCGCCCCTTGTATCCAGTGAAAAAAGCAATAGCAGCATAAATCCTTCGTGGCGTTTTCCCGTGGTTTCATCCTGCTCCTTAGGGAGTAGGGTTCCACGTAAAAATCTCTTAGTTCGTGTTATATCTTTTTGTTTTAATGCTCTATTTATCATTCCGCTTCCGCATTCCTAAAGGACTTAAATGTCGGTTTCGGTAACCATTTCGGTACCGACCAAAACAGAATTTCGATGGAATTTCGGTGGAATTTCCACCAAAATTTCGGTCATTTTTTGTACTAGGACCCCCATATTTCGGTCATTTCGGTCATTTCGGTCGAATTTCGATTTCGATTGGATATCGATATTCGACAGAAATTCGACCGAATTTCGCTGAAATTTGAGGCCATTATTTCCTATTTTCTAACAACTATGAATCTAATGGGATAGTTTATGAGGCTAAGAGGAGGCTCGACGATCGTGGAGGAGCTGGAACCATAATGAGTTCTAGACCTTTGCAAGGTCTGGAATGGAGCGAGGTAGAGGAGATGATGGAGAAGTGGATGAGGAACAAGGAGGGATCCGCATGAATTAGTGATGAACCCCCGTCTTTCTCAGTAAAAAAATGAATTAGTGATGAACAATGGAAGTTTCGAGCACGTCAGATGAAGTTTTACTGAGATACACAAGTAGAGTAAAAATGGTGAAATTAACAAAGAACCAAAGTATAAGAACTTACATGGAAGAAGATTATGATGGTGAACTGGGATGAATTGAGATAATGGAACATGCCTGGATGGAGCTTATCAACTCCAGGTCGTTGCTCAATGCTAGGATGTCACAGAGCTCGAACAACTACTTGATGGGGGCTATAACAAGGGAGTAAACCCCTTGGATCTCACTAGAGTATTCTCTCTGTCGTCGCACTCGTTCTCACTATATATTCTGTCACAACTGGGGAGAAAAGGGCTAGGAGGTTACTCTTGAAATGGGCGTATCAGGGTTATATTTGATGGAGGAGAGCGTTTTGATGAGGGAATGGTTGGCGAGCGGAAGTTTCTAGGTGGTGGTTTCAACCACCACCAGTCGATGGAGGAGTTAGGCTTAGGCTAGTTAATGGAGTTAGCGTGGTTAAGGGGTTGCTAGGAGAAGGATTTGGAAGTGGTTTCCATAGAAGCAACTTGAGGTGGTTGGGGAAATTAGGTGAAACTAGAGGTTTATTTGCTCGTGCCTCTTCAAGGAGGCGGGAATGGGAGGTTGAAGATGACCTAAGCCCATTGGATCTTGAAATCCAATGGCCCACAATTGGGTGCGGTTGAAGGGTTTGGATTACATCTGATCAAGTTGATCAGACAGAAGGAGGATGACAGGTGTTGAATGATTGGGGTCGTCTGATCTTTCAGGCGGTTAAGGAAGATGGCAGGTGGCAGAAAGGGAGCGGGCCATGTGGTGTGTTCTGAAGACGCCACGTGGCCCAATCATAACTGAGGGAAATATAAAAATCAAGTTAATTAAAAATAAATAGTTAGAAGTCGAATTAAGAAAAATAATGGACATGAAAGTTGTAGATCTCGAGGAGATCTACAACTTTCATATAGAACTCAAATAGAAATAAAGTCTATACACATAAAATAATTTTGCAAGTAATGTAAGGTATTAAATTACTTTTTTAAATTTCTTTTCTTTTTTTTGGACTTTTATTTTATAAATTAAGTTAAAATAATTATGTACAATATTATACTAATTTTCTTAGATTTTTAAGAAATTAAAAACACATAAAATAATAGCACAATATATACAATATGTAGAGATATTTCTATACTCTATGTATTTTTTCTGTTATGTTTAATTTCTTTTATCCATCTTATGTAATTTACGCATAAGCCTTCTCTATATATGACCATATGAGAGCCTAGGGTTCTCTGGAATAAACAATCAACTCTTTTCTTCCAATATGGTATCAGAGCCACCACCCTAAACCCTAGCCGCCCACCTCTCCTCTCCGCCACCTCTTTCTCTCTCTCTCTCTCTCTCTCTCTCTCTTTCTCATCTCTGCCGCCGGCCCCGACACCTTCCTCTCTCTCCGACGTCGCCCTCCCCTCCCACCACCTCTCTCTGCCGCCGCGTCCGGCGTCGCCCCCCTCCCTCTTTCTCGTCGTCGATGCCGCCCCCTCTCCCCCTCTCATCACTTCTCGTCGCCTATGGATTTGAGTGCATAAGTCTACATATGCACTCAAATCCTCGGATGTTTATGTAGACATTTGTTCCTTGGTCTGTAAACCCTAGTTCTACATGTCCGGCAACCATGTCAGAAAACAAGGTTGACATGCCCTCCATAGGTGCTTTTAAAGGTCCAACACACATTGTCAAGATGGATGGGACGAACTACGAGCTCTGGGCTATGCAGTTTATGAGTCTCATGAAGTCAAATGGTAAGAAGCACATTCTTACCGAAGATGAGCCGGCAGAGAAAAGTGGGGTTTATGCCTCATGGGAGGCTGATGATTCGTATGACAAAGTTTGGCTTTCAGGCAGACTGACGATGAAGATTGCTAATGATGTACTCCATCAGCCCACTGCTAAGGCGATGTGGGATATCCTTGCAGGGATATACTCGCAGATGCGAAATGAGCCCAAGATCCTTCAACTCCAGCATGACATATTTATGGTCAAGCAGAATGTCCAGCCTCTGCGTTCGTTATATACATACTTGCGAGGGATGCTTGAGAAGCTCTACAACATCATTCCCCTTATGGCGACTCCCGAGCAACAGAAGATGTTTCGGAATGCTACCATGGTGGGGGTCTTACTAGCGGCACTTAATCCTGAATATGATGTTGCTCGCTCGCAGATTCTTGTAGATGTCACTATTCCTCAATGGAGGAAGTGTACCGCAGGCTCAGCAAAATTACAGTCCCCTCTACTGCTACACCTCAACCTCCTTCGTCGATGACAACTTCCAGAGGCAGAGGAGCCTCTTCTTCTCTCCATTGTCGTGGACCTTGTGGTAGAGGTGGCCACATCCGTCAGCCCTGCACATTTTGTCATCGCCCGGGTCATACGGAGGATACATGCTATTCTAAGCACGATTTTCCGATATCGGCCCGAGTAGCTGAGCACGTTGCATCTCCACAGACATCTACTTCAGATTAGAGGTTTGAGGAACTTGTTGCCAGGCTGCGAGATATCATGCCTCCTGCCTCTACTGACTCTACAGGAGGCCACTCGGACGTAGCTGCTTCAGCCTCTGCCAGTATGTCAGTCACTGCTAGCACCTTAGGTAGTGCTTATGCCTTTACTTCCTGTCATGGATCTGACATTTTAGAATGGATTATGGACTCCGGCGTGACACATCATCTTTGTCGAGACAAAGATAAGCTTACATCCTACAGGGAGGTTCCATCGGGACGATCTATCATGATAGCAGATGGGACCCATTCCCCTATCGCTGGACAGGGGGAGATCAGTTTGACACCCTCTATGCGTCTCCAGAATGTCTTGCATGCTCCAGATTTTTCAATGAATTTATTATCTGTCAATCAGATTACGAAGGATTTGCACTGTCGCGCTATTTTTGACACATTATCTCTTGTTTTCAGGACATTCTTACGGCCAGGGTGATTGGTTGTGGCTGTGAGCAGGATGGTCTCTATCGTTTGGTCCGAAATCCCTATGCTGGTGTCTCGTCTCAGTCTAGTGGACCAGTCTTTCCGTTTACATGGTATCTACGATTTGGTCACCTCCCTCTTCAGAAGATGCATTATATCTTGCCCCAGATTTCACCAGGGTTCTTCTTTTCAGTGTGAAGCGTACCAGTTGGGAAAGCATCGCAGATCTACTTTCCCTAGTTATCAGTCTCAGAGCAGTAGCTCCTCTTTTGAATTATTTCATGTTAACATTTGGGGTCCGAGTCGTGTCCCTGATCACCATGGACACATATTTTACCTTGTTGTGGTTGATGATTTTTATCGATTGTCATGGGTGTTTTTGTTGAAGAATAAATCTAAAGCAAGGGATGTGATCGAAAATCTTATAAATGAAGTGCAGAATGTTTTTCGTCTACTGTGAAAATTATGCGTATGGATAATGCTTTGGAATTTTGTACTCGTGCTCTTTCACACTTCTCTCGAGGCATTATCCATCAAACAACATGTGCTTATACGTCTCAACAAAATGGCTTTGCAGAAAGAAAACATCGTCATCTTCTTGACATCACTCGAGTCTACTTATCCAGAGTTGCGCTCCCATTTCCTTTTGGGGTAGTATTGTACTTATGGCATGTTATCTGGTGAATCGTATGCCATCCTCTGTCTTAGGTGAGAAAGTTCCTCTTTCAGTTGTCTTCCCTGACAAGGAATTATTCTCCCTTACTCCTCATATCTTTGCTCTGTTGCCTTCGTTCATCAGCTCTCTCCAGGACTTGACAAGCTCTCACCTAGGGCTGTCAAGTGTGTGTTTGTTGGGTACTCTCGTACTCAGAAGGGTTACCGATGCTATGACCCTTTGAACAAGAAATATTATGTCAGTGCCGACGTCACATTCTTTGAGTCTGTGATGTATTTCTCCCCTACAGGTGACAGGTTGACTTCCTCCACCACTGATGATGAGATTTATGTGCCACCTCCTCTTATGCGTCAATCTGTTCCCATACCAGTTTCTGTTATTCCACCACCACCACCACCATCACCATCACCACCACCACCATCTTCACAACCACATGTGCCACCTTTACCGAGATTTTATACGCGTCGTTATGTCCCTACTCATGGAACTCGTTAATCATCCACCATGCCTCAGGTTTGTCCAGGTAATATTACTAACGATGGGTTTGAAAATGTGCAAGTGCAGGGATCTTTGCAGGAGAATAGCATACCGGCGAGTACTATTGTTGATGATTTGAATGTACCTATTGCCTTACGAAAGCAGAAGTGTACCTGTGCATCCTATCCACTTCCTTCACAGGTTTCACTCCATCTCCTCACCGATGATTTTCAGCGGTTTGTTATGGCCTTATCTACCGTGGAAATACCACGGAATTATCAGGACGCATTGAAGGAGAGCTACTGGCATTCTGCCATGGAGGAGGAAATGGCTGCTTTGCGGTCGCGGGGTACATGGAGCTTGATTTCTGCTCTCCCAGGAGCTTCTGTTGTCAGTTGTAAATGGGTGTTCACTGTCAAATATTATGCAGATGGCAACCTTAATCGTTACAAAGCAAGACTAGTGGCACGCGGGTTCACTCAAACATACCGTGTGGATTATATGGACAGATTCTCTCCAGTTGCACGTCACTCCACTCTACGTGTCCTGCTTTCAGTTGTTGTGGTATGTGATTAGCCCTTGTTTTAGCTTGATGTTAAGAATGCCTTTTTGTATGGGGATCTGCAGGAAGAAGTCTACATGCAGCAACCTCCGGGGTTTGCCGCTGAGGGGGAGAGTTAGATGGTGTGTAGACTTCACAAGGCAATATATGGCCTTAAACAAAGCCCGCGGGCGTGGTTTCAGCTGCTTTCTGACCTAATTCCGAAGCAAGGGTTCAAAAGATCAAATACATATCATTCTTTGTTTGTTCAGAAGACTTCCAGATGTACTGTCGTTATCATGGTGTATGTTGATGATATACTTGTTACAGGAGATGATATGCAGGGGATAAAGATGGCAAAAGTATTCCTAGGCCACCGGTTTGTTACTAAGGATCTTGGTACCCTATGATATTTTCTGGGGTTAGAATTTGCTAGGAATGCGTAGGGTCTTGTGATGACCCAAAGGAAGTATATTACAGCCATGCTTGTTGAGATGTGCATGATCGACTGTCGACCATTGATTACTCCCATGGATCCTAGCATGAAGTTATATGATGATGATACAGATGAGGTTGACAGGATAAGATATAGAGAGATGGTGGGAAAGCTTCTCTATATACCAATCACTAGACCTGACATCGCTTTTGCAGTGAGTCAGTGAGTCAGTTCATGGAACAACCCAGACAAGTACATATGGATGCCATATATATGATACTGAGATATATAAAGTCATCTCCAGATGCAGGACTATTGTTTAGGAAAGAAACAAATATCTCTATTTCTGCATGTGCTGATGCCGTTGTTGTAAAAGTCGGCCAACTAGGCCGATTAGTCGGCCCGACTAGTCGAGTCGGTGGGGTAGCCGACTCGACAAGGCCTAGTCGGCCGACTACAAGGCTGACTTTTACATAGAGATTTTTTTATTTTTTAGTTTTTCGATTTTTTAAAAGCAAACTTATTCTAATATGCTTAATGTTATATGTAAAGCAATTACATCTTTTATTTCATTATGATAGTATAGAAAATGTACAAATCAATGTAAATATATAAGAATATGTGTATGAAAATTGATTTATATATTTAAAATAATTAAAAATTCAAAACCGACTAATGTCCGACTAAATCTGATTAGTCGCCCGACTGTCAATTAATCCTTAGTCAGTGACCCCGCCGACCGAGTACCGACTACCGCTTTCTGCAACCTTGGCTGATGCGGATTATGCAGGATGCCCTAAGGATCGGAAGTCTACTTCATGTTTTGCAGTGTTTATTGGCAGTTCTTTGGTTTCTTGGAAAAGCAAGAAACAAATAGTGGTGGCGATCTAATGCTGGATATGAGTACATGGCCATGGCACAAGCAAGTACATAGATGATGTGGGCTCGAGCTGTGTTAGAAGATTTGCATATAGATGTACCTCTACCCATGCAACAATGTGACAATCAAGCAGCGTTATTCATTGCTAATAATCCTGCATTTCATAAAAGAACAAAGCATATTGAGGTAGTCTACCACTATACTAGAGATATGATTCAAAAGGGCTTGATTTCTACTTCCCATGTCAGTTCAGGAGAGCAGATTGCATACATCTTTACCAAGCCATTACGCAGAGGGTCATTCCAGAATGTTCTTCCAAGCTGAGCATGGTTGACATCTATGCTCCATCTTGAGGGGAAGTGTAGAGATATTTCTAGACTGTATTTTTTTCTGTTATGTTCAGTTTCTTTTATCCATCGTATGTAATTTACCCGTAGGCCTTCTCTATATAAGAGAGACTAGGGTTCTCTAGAATAAACAGTCAACTCTTTTCTTCCAACACAATAAATAGTATTTGTTGGGAAAATGAGAAAACTTGTTTATTCCATACGCCCTAGGCTCTCTTATATAGGAGAGTAGCCTATGGGTAAAATACATAAAGAGTCCAACAGGAAAAAGAAAATTTGAAAAGGTATAGACGAGAATAACATAGAATAACATATATCTCTCCACTCCCCCTCAAGGTGGAGCATAGATATCAATCATGCTCAGCTTGGACGAACACTTCTGGAACGGCCCTCGAAGTAATGCCTTGGTAAAGATGTCTGCAGTTTGGTCCCCTGAGCTAACATGGGATGTCAAAATAGACCCCTTCTGAATCATATCTCGTATGAAGTGACAATGAACCTCAATATGCTTGGTTCGTTCATGAAACGCTGGATTATTTACAATGAATAGAGCCGTCTGATTGTCACATTCCAGAGCCATAGGAAGCAGGACATTTATATATAGATCTGTAAGCACAGCCTTCACCCACATCATTTCTGTACTGACCTGGGCCATAGCCCTATATTCAGACTCAGCACTAGATCTTGCTACAACCGTTTGCTTCTTGCTTCTCCATGAGACTAGAGAGTCTCCGACATACACAGCAAATCCCGTGGTGGACTTCCTATCCTTAGGACATCCTGCGTAATCTGCATCTGCAGATGCTGAGATAGTAACCTCCTTGTCTTTCTTAAACAACAGACCTGCGCCTGGAGATGACTTAAGGTACCTGAGTATCATATGTATAGCATCCATGTATACCTGACGTGATTGCTCCATGAATTGGCTCACTCGACTCACAGCAAAGGAGATATCGGGTCTGGTAATAGTAACATAGACAAGCTTGCCCACCAGTTATCTGTATCTTCTTCTATCCACCTCATCAGTGTCGTCATCATATAATTTCATATTGGGATCCATGGGTGTAGTGGCAGGTCGGCAACCAAGCATTTTTGTTTCAGTCAACAGGTCAGTGACATATTTCCTCTGGGTCATTACCAACTCATGAGGATTTCTGGCGAATTCCAGTCTCAGAAAATATCTAAGAACTCCAAGGTCCTTGGTGACAAATTCACGACCCAACATTTCTTTCGCCCTATGAGTTCCTTGTTCATCATCACCTGTAATCAAGATATCGTCTACATACACCATAATTGAAATAATACCTTTGAATGTCTTCTGTACGAACAAGGAATGATATGCATTGGAACGTCTGTACCCATGTTTCTCAAATAGGTCTGAGAGCTTCTGGAACCAAGCTCTGGGGCTCTGCTTAAGGCCATAGATAGCCTTATGAAGTCTACCCACCTTAGGATACCCCCTCAACAGCAAAACCAGGTGGCTGTTGCATGTAGACTTCCTCCTGTAAGTCACCGTATAAGAATGCATTCTTCACATCTAATTGATATAGTGGCCAATCACGAGTAACCGCAACAGAGAGGAGGATCCGTAGGGTGGAATGGCGAGCAACCGGTGAGAATGTATCAAGATAATCCACCCCATATGTCTGTGTAAAGCCACGAGCAACCAAGCATGACTTGTATCTGTCAATGTTGCCATTTGCATTCTGCTTAACTGTAAAGACCCACTTGCAGCTCACTGTAGACACATCAATAGGTGCAGTAACAAGGCTTTAGGTGCCTCTTGACTGAAGAGCAGTCATTTCTTCTTCCATGGCTAAACGCCATCAACTATCCTTCAACGCATCTTGGTAATTCTGTGCAATATCCACTGTTGATAGTGCAATGACAAAGTTCCCGAACTCTCCAGTTAAGTGATCAAAAGACACAGTAGATGCTATAGGATATGACGCGCAGCTGCGCTTCTGCTTCCGAAGAGTAATAGGTAGATCCAAATCACCTGTCTCCTCATCTGACCTCTGTAACACATCCTGCTCAGGGAAATCATCAGATCCATCAACATTAATAATATTCTCAAAGCATACCTCAGGCAAGCTAGATGATGAGCGGTGACCATGAACATAAGCATGCCGACGGGTATAGTGGAATGGCAACGGGAAAACAGGAATAGTGACAGGAGGTGTAGGAGATTGTAGTGGGGGAGGTGGTAGAGGTGATGGTGATCTGATACCATGTAGAGATGATGGTGGTGGTGGTGGCATGTATATATCTTCAGCAGTGTCAGAGGATACCAACTGATCACCTGTAGATGAGAAGTACATAACAGATTCGAAAAAGGTAACATCAGCACTAATGAGATACCTCCTGCACAACGGATCATAACACTTGTATCCCTTTTATGTTCTGGAGTACCCGACGAAAACACACTTGACAGCCCAAGGAGAGTGCTTGTCAATCCCTGGAGACAACTGGTGGACAGAGGCAACCGAGCCAAACACACGAGGAGTGAGGGAGAACAATTCTTTGTCAGGAAAAATAAGAGAGAAAGGAATCTTCTCACCTAAGACAGACGACGACATACGATTAATGAGATAACATGCCGTAAGAACAGCATCGCTCCAGAAAGAATGAGGGGCATGGCTCTGTATGAGAAGCGACCTGGTGACATCAAGTAAATGACGATGTTTCCTTTCTGCAACCCCATTTTGTTGGGAAGTATAGGCACGGGATGTTTGGTGGATAATCCCTTGAGATGAAAAATAATTGGAGAGAGTATGAGTACAAAATTCCAGGGCATTATCACTTCTCCCAATTTTAACAGATGCAGAAAAGACATTACGAACTTCATTGATGAAATTGATGATAATATTCCCCGCTTCAGATTTATTCTTTAATAGAAAGACCCACGACACATGAGAGAAATCATCCACAATAACTATATAAAACCTGAATCCCTGATGATCATGAACATGAGTAACCCAGATATTGACATGAAACAACTCAAACTTGGAGGTACTACTCCGACACTAACGACTGGGAAAGGTAGACCGATGGTGCTTTCCCAATTGACAAGCCTCACATTGGATGGACGTGTGAGGTGAAACCTGGGGTAACACATGACACAGTTTCTGAAGCAGTAGATGTCCAAAGCGCAAGTGCCACAGTAATGGGAAGATGGATCCAACAGGTAGAGAGGAGGCTCCAACATAAGGGGTCCGACTAAGATGATAGAGGCCGCCTTGCTCATAGCCACGTCCAATCACGTTGCCCGTAAGGATGTCCTGAAAAATGAGAGAAGATGGATAAAAAATTGCTCGACAATGTAAATCCTTTGTAAGTTGGCTAATGGACAACTAATTCATCGAAAAGTCAGGCGCATGCAACACGTTCTTGAGATGCATAGATGGTGTCAGTCTAATCTCCCCCTGACCAGTAATCGAGGAATGTGTCCCGTTAGCAATAACCACAGTACGGCCTGGAGAAACCTGTCGGTATCCTGTAAGCAGACCTTGATCACCACACAGATGATGCGTGGCACCAGAGTCCATAATCCACTCTAAAGTATCTGATCCACTACTGCTAGTGAATGCATAAGTGCTACATGAGGTACTTGTGGATGCAGAAGCAGCAACGTCGGAGTGACTCTCAGAAGTAGGCGCTGATGTAATTTGACCAGATGGAGGAATAATGTCCCTCAGACGGGCTACAAGATCATCAAAGCGTTGATCCATAGATGAAGCAGATGGAGGCTCAATCTGTTCAGCTACTCGTGCAGAAGCAGGAAACCCATGTTTGGAATAGCGTGTGTCTTCGGTATGTCCAGAACAGTGGCAAAAAGTGCATGATGGCCGAACACAGCCCCCTCTGCCCCAAGGTCCACGGCCACGGAACTGATGATGACCCCCACGACCTAGATTGGCTACCATGGTTGAGGCTGCCTGATTTGCAGTAGACGAAGGAACAGTAATACGACTCAGCCTGTGAAAAGCTTCCTTCATAGGAGGAATAGTGGAATCCGCCAAGATTTGGGGACGTGCTGCCTCGTACTCTAGATCAAGGGTAGCCAGAAAAACACCCACCATAGTGGCATTCCAATAGGTCTTCTTTTGCTCTGGAGTGGCTGTGAGAGGCATGAAGCTATAAAGCTTCTCAAACATTCCACGTAAAGACGTGTACAATGAGTGTAGAGGCCGTCCATTCTGCTTTATTGTAAAGATGTCATGATGAAGTTGCAGAATCTTCGTCTCATTCTTTGCCTGTGAATAGGTGGCAGCCAGAATGTCCCACATTGGTTTGGCATTGGGCTGATGGAGAATATCGTTAACAATCTCAATTGCTAATGTTCCGGATAGTCAAACTTTGGCATATGCATCATCTGCCTCCCATGAGGCATTGACCCCTGTCTTCTCAACAGGCTCTTCCTCAGTAAGAATGTGCTTCCTACCGGTCAACTTCATCATACTCATGAACTGCATGGCTCACAGTTCGTAATTCGAACCATCCATCTTCACAATAGGCGCTGGACGTCTGAAGACGCATGTAGATGGGATGTCTGCCTTGCTTTTCGACATTATGATAATGGAAGACTAGGGGAGTAGACTGAAGATATGATCGTCTACACGGACATTAACGGGTTTAGTTGCATGTGTAGACTCAAGCAACCAAACCCATTAATTTGGAAACGCGCGCACGGAACGAGTGCTGGACCTGCACGCGCGCTGGCCTAGGGCTACACGCGCACGGAAATCATACGCGCAGATATGCGCACAGATGCGCGCGCAGGGTCACGAACTGGGGGATGCACAACAGCACAGGGGCACGCACAAAAGCGCGCACGCCACAGCTTCACGCGCACAACTTCACGCGTACAGCTTCACGCGCATAGGCGCTCAGGCGCACAAGAGTGTGCACCTACGCACAGGAGCGTGCGCAGAGGCACAGGAGCAGTGCGAGACCGAGCAGGAGGCAGCGTACAGGAGTGCCAACGCCGGGGCGACGCTAGGCGCGCACGCGGAGGGCTCGAGGGTGGAGGCTAGGGTTAGGGTTTGGTTCGAGAACTCCGGTCTAGGACCGTCGCTCTGATACCATGTTGGGAAAATGAGAAAACTTGTTTATTCCATACGCCCTAGGCTCTCTTATATAGGAGAGTAGCCTATGGGTAAAATATACAAAGAGTCCAACAGGAAAAAGAAAATTTGAAAAGGTAGAGACGAGAATAACATAGAATGACATATATCTCTACAATATTAATTATTTACAACAAGTGAATGTTAATTAATGTTAGTTGTATGTATTTTATTGGTTTTTTTAAGCAAGAGAGATAATATAGGTAAATATTGTAGATGAATTTGGGATTCATCACCCCCTGTATTTAAGCTAAGCTCATCCTCGAGCTAATAAATAAAGTCTGAATTAGAGAGTTAGTTAATTAGTGAGTTCTCTGACATGCACATGTGAAAAGACAAGAGTTGATCAATCCAGAACACTTGGTTTTAGAGATCCTAAGACTCTAAGCTGAACCATGTCTAAATCAAAAGGAATTCAACTCCTCTAATCATCAGACTCTCAATGTATATACATATATAATATAAGAGATATGGCTTAATATCTTGATTGCATTCACAAGAGTAGAGTCAAAATATCACTTAAAGTTCCAATACAAGAGATTCTCCTAAGGACCCAATCCACAACACTAGGGATTAAGTCTATTCTTGCTTCAATCCATCGTCTCTTTAGTTTGTCAGACTTTATAAAGTGTAGATGGTAGGCCAGATAATGGAGGTAATAGGATGGTGTCATTTCTTCTCTCCCTCTCACAGGAACATGGCTTCTCTTAAGTGCCTTATTAACTCAACACAATATATTTTTCCTGTTAATCGGTGTGTCCGTTAAAAGAAGCTGAGTCGTCTATAATTGTTTTCTTGGGAATGCACCGGGGTGTGTCTCTTTTGAGTATCTAAGATACCTTCTACACCCATACTTGTATCACTATACGATGCAAAGCCCTTTTTGACGTACTACCACGACTCATAAAAGCCTAAAACTTTGGTCCAAGAACACTTAAAATGTTGGGAGCGCTCGTCTTTGGTGGAAGCTCATATGATTGTACCTTTTGAAATGATTGAGCTTTTCTTTTCATTTTTCTTTCTCTTTTCTTTTTGGCTAGCTCCGTTGCTTTTACCAAAGATTGACACACACTGATCAATAATTTAGTTTAATGTCATCACACCCTGGCACTTAGGTTTAAATCAAGAGATTAGTATGAGAACCATGTCCCAAACCGGTTAAGATGCCGACACTCATTTCATTAAGCCTTCATTAATCTTATCCCATTCTCGAGTATCATAAAATCAGGTCCAAAACTTGAATCTCAAGTCCCAGTTCAGTGAAACCTCAACTCATCTCAATCATGAATGCAATCGTGCATGTGATTGTTGGTTATATTCTTTAAGGCAGAGATTAAACATGCATATATAGCATGTAAATCTTTCTAACTAGGGAAGTGTGAATTATTAAGTCTAAGACCTAATGATGAAGACATGTTCTAAGTCTCCGAACCTCATACACCAAGTGTTAAAGATCTCAACAAGCCTTAAGTGCAATGTGAAAATATTAGGGAAGAACACCAAATAAACAAGTTAATTATTTACAGAATTTTTGAAGAAGTTTTTATTAAAAAGAATTAGAGAACATGTACCCTTAAGGAACAAAGACAAAACACAACAAAGAACACTACATACACTTACAAAAACATTACAAGGATACCCACACAACACTACAAACTTCAGTCTCTCAAAAATCAGTCTTGAATGTTTAGGGTTTGAAATCACAAACTGTCTTATGCTTCACTTGTTCCCTCCTCACGGAGTAAACGTCATAATCTGAATATGAAAATCCTCGTCGACTTGGAAAATGAATTGCCTAAAATGATGCCATTCTTCCTCAAATGTAATATTCATATCAATATGGGAAACATGAAATTCTCTAAAATAGAGGGAAGACATATCCATCCCTTGGTTCCTGTAACAGATTTCTAGGTTTTCCTTAAAAGAGAAAAACTAGACAAACGAGGAAAACCTAACTTACGAGTAAGACGATAATCAGATAACTGAATATCCTCAAGAAAAGGTATATGTTCCTCCATATCTAACTCTTATAACAAAATATTATCTTCCTCAAGCTGTATATAGAATTCAAATCCAAATTTTCCTCCATGCTTGACTCTGTAAAGAACTAAGTCTGGGCAACCTTTTATAGCCTAAGAATCCAATGGTTCAAAATCTAACCGTTATACCCAAAACACCCTTTTAGAAAATATAACTTATCTTGAAAAACTGAAGTAAGGTTTGATTTTTGACATATTTTTAGTTTTTTAGTTTTTTTATTTTTTTAATTAAATAAAATTTGTAAATATATAAAAAAAATAACGTGTATAGTGTCAAAACAAATTTGCACCCTTTTGAAAATAATTTGTAAAGCATTTTACAAACTAAGTAAAATATATAATTTTCCAAACATTTTACAAACTATTTTTACAAAAAAAAATTCGAATCCACATATTCATAGCCCAAAATAAATATACAAAATATGTAAAAGTACGAGGTATGAATACAAGTATATATGTAATACACACACAACCCCTATACTTAGCTTGTGCTATGTCCGCATGGCACAAAGTGGAATGAAAGACATATCTCGTACTAAGCATAAAAAAGAAAGATAAAAACAGAGATATGCAAACTGGTTAGACCCCCTATACTTAAGCTTTGAATAGCCTAAGTGTAGGGCTGAGAGACATCAAAGATGGGTACAAAAAGAATAGATTAGAAAGAATAACAGGGGATCAACCCCCCTATACCTAGACTGAAAATAGGCTAAGTATAAAGGGTGAATAAAAGATACAGGGACTGAGGAGAACATACAGAAATCGGGTTGGGGTTCCCCCCTATACTTAGGCTCTCACACACCTAAGTTAGGAGTAAGAAATTAATAAGAACATAATCCCAAATCATAAAAGAATAGAGTCAGTGTAAGTAAAAGTATAAATGAATCTTCAGGATTTTGAATTTGCAGCTTCATGCTGTATCTAAAATATCTGTAAATGATTCAATCGGCATGAAGTCAATAACCTCAACTGGAGACAGCCGTTCTTTGGATTCTAGAAAGTGCTTCAACAACTGACTGTTGACCAAGAAGGAATGTGCATATAAGGACCGTCCATTTAGACTTAAGTTTCATGTGGAAAATCTTTAACTTCGCATTGAACAACCATACCTTCTGTCCCAGGACGAAGTTCTTGCATCTAATATGCGACTCTACCACTTCTTAACTTTGTCCTTGTAGATCATATTGTTGTCATATGCTCGGTTGCGGATTTCTACTAGCTCATTGATGTTTAGGTCTCTACAAAGCTTACCTAAGTGACAACTCCAATTATTATTATTCTTGCTCACTTAGACTTGTGAATCACTTCAACGGGCAAATGATATGGCTTGCTATATATCATCCTAAAAGGTGAAGTAACCAGAGGGATCTTGTAAGCCGTCCTATAGGCCCATAGAACTTGGTCTAACAATTGTTGTGACCAATTCTTCCTATCAAGATGAACTAACTTCTGAACAATAATTTTTACTTCCCTATTTGAAGCATCTGCCATGCCATTTGATTGAGGGTAATAAGGACTAGTTACTCGATGCTCAAACTTATAGTCCTTAGATAAAGATTTCATCTCTCTGTTCACAAAATAGTTATGCTATCAGATATCAAAACTTTTGGAACCCCGAACCTTGAAATTATATGTTCCTTTATGAACTTACAAACAGTCCTACTATCTGCAACTCAGGTTGGTATAGCCTCCACCCATCTAGAAAGGTATTCAACTACTAACAAGATGTATTCAAAGTCATGGTTATTGCAAAAGGGACACATGAAGGCTATGCCCCATACATCAAAAGATCAAAGAAAATTACTAGTTGCATGGGCATCTCATCTCTATAGCCAACTGTCCCTCCCATCCTTTGACAAACCGGGCACGACAGTATAAAATCAATAGCATCTCTAAACAAAGTCGGCCAAAAAAATCCACATTGAAGCACCTTGTGTGCGGTTCTTTTTCCCGAATGATGTCCTCCAGCTTCTAATGAATGACAATGTGTGAGGACATTCTGATATTCCTCCTGAGGAATACACCTCTAAACACAATCCGGTCTGATACGCCCTCGGATCCAGGCAGCCATTTACACGGCACTCGCTGCGTTACATTCACTATATATCGCATTAGTTCAACAGAAATTGAGGGGAAATTTTCCGCGTTTTGCCATGACATTCAAATCAATATACATAATCACATAGCCGACAAGAAGTGCCATCAACTTTTCATTGTATTAATTTCCATATAGTTTACATGTAACAAAAGATAACATTACATCATTTACATGTATTCTCAAAAGTGATAGAAGAAAGAAAAGTATTTATATATCATCAATTGTACAGGAACAACAAAAGAGTACCGTCTGACATAGCTGCGGATGCCCGGTATCATCAAGCAGCTACTGAGACTTAGGCGATTTTCCTGCCAAGCATGCTAGGAAGAAAAGATTGTCAATGGTTGTTCTGTACATTCCAACATATATAAAAGAATAATAACAATTAATTTAGGGTGTCCAAAAGAAAGCAAGTAGAAAGGCAATGACAAATAAAATTTACAATTACTTGCGTGGTAAATGATTTTCAAGCTGCCTTATTTGTATAGCCCCATGATTTCCCATCACCCCGTAACTTTATATATATCATAAAAATTTCATATATTATTTGGTGACCCACATGTGTATGTTATTTTCTTTTATTATTTAGAGATCGTGTTTATGGATCTTAATAATGAGAATGATGAAGTTATGACCTGGTTCGTGATTCTATCTAACTTAAAGTCTAGTGGATAGTCTGTGGTCTTGGTCTGAGTGTGACCTCACACTATGACTCTAAAGCATGAAGAGTGCCTTAGGGTTGGGGTGCCTTTGTAGGCATGTAGTGGAGTATAATGCATCCTAACTAAGTTCCCAACATGTCCACTAGCTTATCCTATCGCTCACAGTAGTAATTATGAGATCCGATGAATTGTCGATGATTGATGATTGATGATTCTGGTAACAAGCTTAACTGTAGTCGACTATGTTGTAATTGATCTCATCTATTAGCCAACTCAACTGTAATTGAACTCAGATGTAGCCATCGCCAAGCTTATTGGAGGAACGGTAACCAAAACTCAAGCGGTGAGGAAGTCTCCTAAGAGACCCTTTCGTTTCTCCCTCTAAGTGGTAAGTGCGGTCCATTAGAGGGATAGGTCTACTCTAAAACTACGCCACTGAGACGGGTGAGAGAGACTTTCCGGAAAAGTCACTCTAGAAATCGGTCCGACCGGTACGGGCTAACGAGCTCGTGAGAAAAACTAAATCCAAGGGACCCTCAACCCTAAAATAGAGGGTCAGCGGAACTGGTCAAAAGTTGGAATCCCAACGAGATGTAAAAACACTGCGAGTTCATGTAAAAAAACTGTAAAAAGGATGAGATCCTAGACCCACGCACTTGGTGGCCGCTGCCCTAACTGGGCTTCCTTTCCTCCGTCCAGTTGAAGGTCACCGCGCCCTCGCACGGTCAGGTGTAAGGGTCACCACGACCATCTCAATATATATTGTTGTTGATTCAAAATTTTAAATTTCAGTCCGCGTCATGCAACCCATTCTCAAGTCAGGCCATATTCTCAAATCATGAAACATGGATTTAATGGCACGGAGCATATATGATCAGTAAAGGGGTGGAATGTGTTATTTGGCCTTAATTGTAATTATGTACATGCAGATAACGAGGTACGCTTTTCACCATTTACAAAATAATCATACGTGTAGTGAAATCTCTGCTGGAAAAATTCGTTGCGGCGTGGATGCGAGATAATAAGATGAAAGCAACTATTGCAGTTTTACTGTATCTAAAGGCAGGCACATGGCATCTTAAGATGAAAACATAAGAGGTTGGGGATAGGGTATAACAGACAGAATCCATGGATAATGCTAGAATGAAATAATGCAGTAATATGATTCTTTTGAGATTGAATGTGAGAAACAAATCAGGTCGATTTTCCTGGGGGTCCAATTATGTTTCCAACATTTAAAGGTAGAAATAGCTAAAGATGTGTAGCTTTTTATACAGAGAATGACTAAAAGGAACATGTCACATGTATGATGACTAGACTTCCCCATCACACCATCTAATTAGGCAACAAAGTAACGACTCTTCCCAAACCCATTCCCATTCCCTCTTATTTCCATTTTATTTTCGCAAATCCCCCTCCATATTCTGACTCTAGACCTTTTATATTCAATTTTCGATAATGACAACTTCAGTAAAGAAATTACTCTAACAAAATTGCTAGCAGAGGAATCATGTGAAAATGTACACATATTATGCTTTTCTTATCATATTAATTAATGCAGCTAAATCTCTAAGCAATAGAAGTACCATTTTTTATATATAATTTTAGAATTAAGGAACTCTCTTTAACAGTATAAGCATCTACAAGATACTGCACTTAACAAATTTTATAAGCACATGAGAATCTTCAACTATTATTTAAAATTTCTGTGCATAATGTAACAGGTGGTCCAGAAGCTAGTAATGCTTAATATGGCCAAATCTTTGATTTTAAATCGACACTTCTACGCTTTATTCAAATGAGCCAATATTACTAAGTCCTTTCGATAGTGTTAGCTCTTTTTTTTAAAGTCTAGATTCATGAAGTAGATGTCCGGAGTATTTTGAGTAAAATAAAATTTTAGGATTTCCATTCTAACATACTAATATTGAAATTTCTTGGCTAAACCAACCCACATTTATCCCAATCCAGCAACCTCAAATCATTATAAGATAGCAAAGTGGATAGAATAGGATTTTACAAAACATATATGGCAATGAGGGGCGAGGATGGGTTTGCATGCAGCATCAAGGGAGGAGAAGATGTCTTTTAGCAGCTAGAATGGCTGCTTTTGAGCAGCACAAAGCAGCAAACATTGGTTGTAAGAACAAGACAACTACCTTGCAGCAACTCCATTTGGTGCTTGAACCTGGAGCATCAAAGACTGTAGTTCCAACTGCCTGGAGAACAGCAATAGAACTGTTGGAATTTAGAGGAGGAGGAAAAGACCTTCGGCTGAGAAGGATTGAAAGTTTTGGGAAAAAATGGGAAGAATAAAGAAGGGTAAAGTTTGGTATTTATAAGAAGAGGGAGACATTATCAGCCAAATGGAGAAGCAGAAAGTGCCAACTGCAGTCAGCACGCTGTGGGCTGGAATTAAATTAAATAAATTTTATTTATTATACATATATATATATATATATATTTATTTATATCAAAGTCATCCGCACTCGTGCCTTGAATCTCCGAATTAGATGTATAATATCTCATTTCGATCGTCTCTGAATGACGATTAAAATGAGTATAATATTCATATACTCTTGATTGGGTATGAATTTCCGAAATTTTCGAGATGCGGTTTTGGTTTGGGGTTAAATTTTGTGATTTTAAAATATCAATCGATCTCCGATTGACGAACGGTCCATTCCGCTGGTCTTATTTCGTCGAATCGGATTTTTGGGTGATTTAGTTTTTTTGTGGTTTCCAATTTGCGTCGTGGCTTTTCCATGACACGTATTATGATGTGCTCGGTTTTTTGTCGATTGCGACCGAATGACTTTTGATTTACGATCAATTGATCGATTTAGGTTATTTACTATTGATTGATAATTTTATTGAATTAAACGGATCATAATGAGTCCGGTTCAGATTTATTCAGATATGGATGTTACAAATATAAAAACTTCAAAGGGAGTCTCCTCCTCGAGACTCGAGTCAAGGTTACTTTGTGTCTTGTTTGGATTTCATCTGGCCATAAAAAGGGTTTTGGATCCATAAAAACCTCAAAGGGAAGACAAGCCATATTCTTTTAATATTTACATAAAGGGCTTGTTTTGATGATTACCTGAGAAGAGCTGCAGGTATCGTGCCCGCATATCTGCTTCAGATTCCCATGTCACCTCTTCGACACCATGTTGGTGCCATAACACCTTGCCCAATGGAATCTCCTTGCCGTGAAGCTTCTTCACATCACTATTAAGAATATGCATTGGCCTCTCCTCATATGTCAAATCAGACTCCACGTCAAGATTCTCATAGCTGATGACGTGTCGAGGGTCGTGCACATACTTTCTCAGGTTGGATATGTGGAATACATAATGAATGGTTGAAAGGTGTGAAGGAAGGGTTACTCGGTAGGTACCTTCCCCACTCTAGCAAGAATCTCGAAAGGACCAACGTATCGCGATGTCAGTTTGCCACGAACTCCGAATTTTTGTATTCCCTTCATGGGTGATACTCGAACTAATACCCAATCTCTCACCTGTAATTACGGGAATTTTTATTAGCATGAGAGATTAAGTTGAATATCCATGAATTGTATTTAAATGAGTTAAGAGAAGACGCTCGAATCACCTGAAACTCCAAATCTCTTTTTCGACGATCTCCATAACTCTTCTGGCGGCTTTGTGCCGTCAGAAGCCTTCGCCTCACAAGATCAACAACCCTCACAATTAGGGTTGGCTATCGACCCTAACGAGCCGAGCCAGGGCTGGGCTCGGGCTCGATAAGCCCAACTGGGCTCGGGCTCAGGCTCGATCGAGCCCAGTCGAGCTGGCTCGAGCTCGAGCTCGGTGGGCTCGAGCCCTTATCGAGCCAGCTCGGGCTCGATAAGTTTTGAGCCGAGCCCTTTATCGAGCCCGGCCCTCTTATCGAGCCTGGTCTGGGCACGAGCCTATTCATGCTCGTTAAGGAAATAGGTGTTTTTTTTGGTGAAAAAGTGTTTTGCCTGGGTTCGAACCCGAAACCTCCTTTTTTAAGATCATCCACCTTACCAATAGGCCACCATCTGAGTTGTATATAAAAGTTAAATTATAATATATATTGTAACATTCTGCTTGTTAATAAAAAAGAAAAAATACTAAATATCTAACTATAACCTAGATTAACATAGATAAAAGGTAGAAAATACAAGTCTACAACATAGTCCACCCAACATTGTTGTTACATAAACAACATAAACACATAATCCACCATTAACAATGTTGCAAAACGAATACAAATAAAAATCATTGTAGTTTTAAAAATAGAATATATATATTCCTTATCAATCCCGTTATTGAGTTATCGAGCTGAGCAAGGCTCGGCTCGAGCTCGGCTCGATAAGCTATCGAGCCCAAAAATCTAGCTCAGGCTCGACTCAATAGCTTAATGAGCCTAGCTCACGAGCCCTTATCGAGCCGAGCCCGAGCCTGACTCATCGAGCCGTGACTCAGTAGCCATCCCTACTCACAATCTCCTCCAAGAGATCTACGGAATAGAGGGCATGATCACCTACTTCACGGCAACTGAGAGGTGTGAGGCATCTCCTCCCGTATAGGGCTTCGAATGGTGCCATGCCAATACTAGAATGATGGTTGTTGTATATGAATTCTACCAACGACAGATGGTCCTTCCAGGACCCTATCTACTCAAGAGTACATGCGTGTAGCAAATCCTCAAGCATCTGTATAGTACGCTCGCTCTGTCCGTCGGTCTGTGGATGGTATGCGGAACTCATCGTCGGCTCTGTCTGTAGTGCTGACATGAACTGGTACTAGTAGTGCAATGTAAACCTCGAGTCCCTGTCGTACACTAGCTCGCGTTGTATACCGTGTAGCCTGCTAATGTTCTGCACATATAGCTTGGCCAATCTGGATGGAGTGTAAGTCATGCTGACAGGTATGAAATGGGCTGACTTGGTTAACCTGTCAACAACCCAAAAAGAATCATGGCCACATGGTGTCTTCGGCAATCCTGTGACAAAGTCCATAAAGATACTCTTCCACTTCCACTCAGGAATGGGGAGAGATTGTAGTAGTCCTGGTTGTCTCTTGTGCTCCGTCTTGACCATCTGACAGGTCATACATCTGCTAACATGATGTGCTACATCACGCTTCATCCCGTCCCACCAAAAATGTCAGCGCAGATCATGATACATCTTTGTGCTGCCAGGATGGATAGATAATCGCGGACTGTGTGCTTCATCAAGAATGTCTCTGCATAACTGCTCGTTGTTGGGTACAACGACCCGACCAAGTTTCCACAAAATAGGCCCGTCACAACAAAATCATCAATCTCATCCTTGACAGCACACATTATCTGTCTCGAATCCAAGATCTGACTTCTGGCCTTCTACTATGTGATTCCAAAGACTGTTGAATCGTGGTGGTACAATAGTAGATGTACTCTCCTAAAGATGCCAGTCAGTCAAAGTTGCGAGCATATCCCATGTGTATAGCCAGTTCACCGTACCCTCTGCCTGAGCTCTCCTGCTAAGCGCATCTGCCACCACATTTTCCTTACCGGGATGGTACAAGATCGTGCAATCATAATCCTTCAGTAGCTCAAGCCACTTGCGCTGTCTTATATTCAGCTCTTTCTGATCAAATATATACTTCGGGCTCTTGTGATATGTGAAAATCTTGAAATTTACCCCGTAAAAGTAGTGGCACCAGATCTTCAAAGCGAAGACAACTGCCGCCAACTCCAAGTCATGGGTGGGGTAGTTCTGCTCATGCGACCTCAACTGACGTGATGCGTAAGCAATCACGTGACCACCGCATCAACACCGCTCCTAGACCTTCTCCTGAAGCATCTATATAAACTGTGTAATCCTGAGTGCCTGAAGGAAGTGCAAGAATGGGCGATGTTGTCAATCTTTCCTTTAGTGTCTTGAAGGCCTACTCGCATGAATCATCCCAGATAAAAGGAACTCCCTTCTGTGTCAACCGTGTCAAAGGAAGAACAACGCGTGAAAACCCGCTGACAAAGCGTCTGTAGTAGCCCGCTAATCCAAGGAATCTTCGTATTTGAGCGACTGTCTTGGGTTGCTCCCAAGACATGGCTGCCTCAATCTTCACAGGATCAACTGCGATACCTTCTCTAGAAATGACATGCCCATGAAATGAGACCTATGATAACCAGAAATCGCACTTGCTCAGCTTGGCATACAGCTTATGCTCTCGCAATGTGTCCAGGATAATCTTCAGATCATTCACATGATCCCATTCATGCCGAGAATATATCACCACATCATTGCTGAATACCACCACAAATTTGTCCAAGTATGGATGGAAGATCATGTTCATCATGTCCATAAATGTTGCAGGGGCATTGGTGAGCCCAAACAGCATCACCACGAACTCGTAATGTCCGTAATGAGTCCTTAAAGCTGTCTTTGGAATATCTACCTCTCGAATCCTCAACTGATGATAGCTAGATCTAAGATCGATCTTCAAGAACACCGAAGATCCCTGAAGCTGATCAAATAAGTCATCGATGCGCGGCAAAGGATAACAGTTCTTCACCATCCTCTTGTTTAGCTGCCGGTAATCAATGCATAGTCTCGTCGATCCATCCTTCTTCCTGAATAGAACTGGAGCACCCCAAGGTGAAGTGCTTGGCTTCACGAAACCCAAGTCAAGTAACTCCTACAACTGCACCTTAAGCTCTCTCAACTCGGCTGGTGCCATGTAGTAAGGAGCCATTGAGATCGGTTGTGTATCTGGTAGCAATGTGATCTCGAACTCAATCTCTCTCTCTCTCTCTGAGGAGGTAATCTTGGCAACTCATCAGGGAATACATCGGGGTAGTCTGATACTACTCTAATGTATTGTGTCATAGGCTCATGATCAGATGTCTCTCGAACAAATGCTAAATATGAATCACATCCCTGATCAACAAGTCTCTCAGCTCGTAACACTGAAATGCATTCCATTTTGGAGTCATGTAATGTACCCTCAAAATTGAACTTAGATAAATATGGAATCATGAAGAGAATCGTCTTCCTAAAGTAATCAACAAGAGCATGATGAGATGATAACCAATCCATGCCTAAAATCAAGTCAAACTCATCAAGCTGAAGTAAGGAACAGTCTGCAATCATCTCGTGACCTCCAATCAATACTGGCGAACCTCTTACTATCGGGGAAATGATGAATAGCTCGTCATCTGGCCCACGGATGTGATATGGAGGATATAGTCTCTATAACTCTACCTAATGAAGCTAGTAATCTTGATGCAATGAAAGAAAGTGTCGATCCAGAATCAAATAAAACATGGAAAGGTCGGCCAAGACCGAGACAATACCTTTCACCATAGTAGTTGCCGATCTTGCCTGCTCGGTCATCGCATGTAATTGTCCTTGCCTATCTGGTACTGTTCTCGAACCTGCCATACTCTGCGTCTGTCTCGATGACCTCCTCATGTTGGAATTCCTGCCATGGAAACTCCCTGTACGCTATGCCTGTGAAGGGTGTGGCTGTGGTCGAGGATCACCAGAAGCCTGTGGGCATTGAGACTGGTAATGTCCCCATTCATTGCACAAGTAGCATTGTAGGCATGGTAGTCGTGCCTGTGCTCTGAGTCGGTCCTGCTGAGGATCTGTCTACTCGTTGCGAACCAGATGGTCGAGCTGAACCGGTGCCACATCTGGCAAGTGCTCCTCCTAAGGTAGTCGCTGAAGATGAGGGAGCACCACCTGAAAATGCCGAACCTGTTGGTCAAAACTACATAGCTGATCTTTGCTGTTGAAACTTTCGTCGAATCGACCCAAATGATCGTTGTGGTGTAGATGCCGCTCCAGACGAGCTCCCAAAACATCTCTCTCTGATGTCCTCAAACTTCTCCGTTGCATCAATAGCCTTGAAGATGGAAGTGATGTGTAGTTCGACTAGCTTCTCATGTACATCTTCCCTCATACCTCTGATGAATTTTTCTAGATTCTCATTTGGAAATGCAGCAACTGATGATATGTGTCGTGACAACTCGACATATTGGACGAAATATTGCATGGCTGTCATCCATCTCTCTCGAAGCTCTGCGAAGAGTCGACGCTAGGACTCCTTCCACTTCTCGGAAAAGAAGTGGGATTTGAATCTCGTCTCGAAGTCATCCCATGTAGGCTCGCGTCCCAACTCAGAAACTATTTCCTTCCACCATCTCTCTGTGAAACCTGTCAATGAATACCCCATGAAAGATAGCCACGAGTCCTGTGGTACGCGTATCATTCGAAGTACCTTCATGACCCGCTTCAGCCACTGCTCCGCCTGGTCTGACATCCTGGTGCCCTCGAACATGGGTACATTGGCCCGTTGATAGGATGTGAAAATCGACCGATGTCTGTGGATAACGGAGTACTCATGTGCATCCTCATCTGCAAAAAGTGCAGGGTCCTGCTCCCGATCGTAATCTCCATCATCGGCTCCATATGCTGGCATCTCCTCATGTAGATCATCAAAGTGGGGCTGCTGAATCAAAGTTAAAATAATTATGTACAATATTATACTAATTTTATTGGATTTTTAGTAAATTTAAAACACATAAAATAATAGCACAATAATTGGGATATTTGTACACAATAAATAATATTAGTTATTTACAACACAATGAATGTTAATTAATGTTAATTGTGAGTAAATTTTATTGGTTTTCTTAAGCAAGAGAGGTAATATAGTTAAATAATGTAGATGAATTTGGGATTCATCAAGGACATAAATAACACTTTCAAATGATTGTGAAGAAATGATCTCCAGCATGAGAAGGAGATGTCAATCCTTACTCCAAAGGCGAGCATCTGACCTACCTCTTGATGCAGGTCTTATGCATAGGAATACAGATTAAGAGGTGTCGGATAAGTTAAATCAAAGAGTTGACTTAATGAAATCGAAATAAGACCTATGTCATATGTTGTCATGTTATAGGCACGCATCATCTGACTGGAGATAGATGTGCTACTATATGTTTGAGTATGTACATTAGACAGATCATTAGGTTGATGACCTAATCAAGGTCTATACACCGGTGAGTTGGTGTGCATATAAGGGCATATGAGTAATACGGTCTCTCAAAAGGATTATACAAGTTCACTACTGAATCAGAAGACATGAGTTCACTCATGAGATATTGGGAACAACCAAATTCCATCGATGGATGTCTTTCTTTGGAAGCAAGATATGAAGATGTGATATATACTTTTGGAAAGCATATGATCAATACCAACTCTGAATGAAGAATGGGAAACTTAATGATAAAGCCCTGAAGAAAACAATTTAAATAATATCAAAAATTCGGGTTTAATCAAGCTCTTCCAGTATACAGGATGCACTAGTATTGAGAATTCTCGAGGGTGATGTGATCTTCATCGATTTTATACCATGACACTTCCATTTAAAGGGAGTGATAGAACATGTTTGGATTTTAATGACTCTACTCAGTAGACTAGTTATCAGATCTTGGTCCAAATGTTAGGCATTGATATGAATATGATTCGAATGCAGTGAAAAGATTGGATATACCATCTGATATAATCAGCCATCTCTGAGAGGTCTCCTAGATCTGGATATGATATTAGATCTTAATATTCAAGTCACTATACATTGCATATACAGTCATCTTGTCCTTATCTCCAAGTATTCGCAGAGAAGCACACTATTCTTGAAAGAGTTCAAGAATCATTCCATTAGAGACATTATCCGAGCATTGAAAAATAGAGAGAATTAATGACGATTAAATTGGATTTAATTAACATATATAATATGGATATGATTCACCCTATTTAGACATGTGTAAAGAGACATATAAGATAATTAAATTGGATTTAATTATCGTAGATGAGATAAATGAGGATAATACCATCCACAATAATTATGGATAATGTTGATGAGATCTACAATATCCTAGAGAGACATAATTGTGAAAGGATTCACAAATTAATGTTAATGGAAAATGGATTGACATTGTGCAATTAAATATAAATGTGATTTACATTCAGTTTTTGGATGGATAAAAATGATTCATAAATATCAATGGCATATTTGTAATTGTCACAAATAATATAAAATTATTTACTAATAATTAAATTGCAATAGAATGAAATAAATTAAGATTTGGGTGTAATCTTGAAGACATCCGATTAGGAAAGAGGAGAGAGATGCTCCAACTTGGAGAGGGGCACCATGGTAGAAGCACCATGGTGGACGCCCCCCATATGGTATCTCTCTCTCTATTTTTTCCATCTTGTTGATTACATGTAATCTTGTGGCTTATGTTGGAATTAGAATTAATTTATTTATCAACTTCTAGTTCTAATTGTGGAATTTATCAACTTCTTGTTGTAATTGTGGAGACCACGATTATCGTCGCATTGCTGTCGTGCTACCTTATTGATCACTCATGGTAATTCATCTTCGGTGCCTCATGCTCGAAAGTGGTGGATTTTGTACAATGAAATCTTGAGTTTCTTTGCTCGGATCATCGCTTTGGATTGCGAGAAGCAAGTATATCATCCACGCGCCCGTAAGTTCTATCTTCATCAGATTAGACTTGAGGGTCTCTTCGTCGAGAGACTCGCAAATGATGATCACGCTTCAAGAGATAATTCTAATACTTATGTGAGAAACAGATTGCGAATTGTTCCCAAGTTATATTGTTTCATCGAATTTTTCTAATTTATGCTGAGAACTGCTAGGTCAGTAAGAACATATCTGACCCTGACTGGCTTCGTCTAGGGAATGGAGGGTGGAGGTGGCTGGTTGGAGGTTCATCGTCGAAAGGGTGATGGGAAGGCTGTAGGGAGTTGTGCCTCCCAAGGGGCTCCCTGTGATGTTCCCTACGGTGCAAGCAGGCCTCTCCCCTTCGGGCGAGGTTGTTTCCGTTGCGGCTCACTGGGGAACTGGGCGAGCCAATGTAGAGAACCAATACGATGCTTCAAGTGCTTTGGTTTTGCATATCGAAGCAAGAACTGTGGTACGGGAGTCCGACCGAAGGCAGGGATGGGCAATCCTGCGGAGACGTCGTACTTCCTGGTGGGGGAAGGTGGCGGTGGGGAAGCCTTGTTCAAGGGGACCTCGGACGTGCGCATGGCAACAGAGGGAAAGTTCAATGGGGATGTGGTTGCATGGAGGGTTCCGGCTCAAGGCCTGAGCGTATATGAGGCAAATGAGTTGTCCCTCTCGCGCTCAGGGAGGTCGTCTCTCAGATGGAGGCATGCGCGGTCGGACGATGGCATGCTAACATCTCGGTGCTTGAGTCTTGTTAGGGTGAGGGGAATCCCCGTTCTCTGGCAGAATCTGCGGCAGGTGCGATAGCTACTACAGGGAATAGCGATGGTGGATGGTCTCACCGTCTGTGGTTTCTCCAAGTTAAAGCACGGATCCTCTAATCTGGGTTCGTCGCCTTCACCCACAGAAGCTTGGCTGGTGGACGGTGCAGGCGGAGGGGCGTTGTCTGCACTTGGAGATCTCGTCGGCAGATTCGACATTGGTGGGGGAGACTCGGCTTCAACAGCAGGACGGTGCGAGCTGCAGAGCAACACCTCTACGTCGGGGCGCGCTCGCCGGACCACCGGAGTTTGCGGCAGCTGTTACGGTAAACTCCAGAGACGCCGTGACTCCTCGAGTCCCGCAGAGAATTAATTTTGGGGCGTTCAATGCGAGGCGGCGGTTACGGTCCGTCGTTGTTCGCCCTCATGCGGAAGTCCCAGCGGTTTCACATTCTATTGCGGTAGGGCAACCTCTTCCTAATCAGATGGTTGATGAGTCGGGGTCTATTCAATGGTTAGATGCACATGCTGAGTCGGATTTGCGGATGAGCACGACCTGAATGGATGAAAGAACAGTGTAATGAGCAAACATAAAGCACACCCGGATCCAGACCGTCGACGTGTTCCAGAACCGGAGCTTCATGTCGACGCGGATCTGGATGTCCAAATCGATACGGAGTTCAAACTTCAGATTGCCTCCGAAGCGGAGCCTTTGATTAACCCGGAATTGAGGCTTTAAGTCGGCTCGGTTCGGGTCGACTTAGTGCCGAGCCCTATCATGGAGGATCTGAAACTGATGTTGGCGATGGAGTCCATCGCGGGTGATTCGGTGGAGAGGCCCATGGCCTGCTGGAGGTGGATTCCACCACGGGTGATTCGAAGGAGAGACCCAACGCATCGGTGGGGGCTGGAGCGGTGGATGCGAAGCAGAGGGGGCGGTTCGAGGGGGTGCGAGGCTCCGCAAGTGGAGTTGCTGTCTCGAGGGGTAGCAGGGAGTGTGGTGGAAGGGGCAGGGAGTGAGGTGGAAGGGGCGGAGATGTTGCTACAGGGGGTTGGGGGAGCTGCGTAGGGAGTCGGGTGACAGAGATATGGTTGTTGCTATAAGCGGAAGCCGCGAGGGTTGGAGGAAGAGAGGGAAGAGAAGATATGTGGAGACGCTTAGGTGGGGATAAGGGCGGGCGGAAGGGGAGCGTTCTGATGTCGTAGTAGAGGGGTCATGGTCGCCTATTGGGATACTGAGTTTTTTTAGCTTGCTGGATAGGAGTTTTGCGGAAAGTCTTGGCGTGGTGCCGCCCCGTGGGAAGATCAAAGCGGTTTCTACGTGAAGATGCTGTCATGGAATGTCCGAGGGTCGGGCTGTCCCGAGAATCGACTGGGGGTCAAGAATCTGATTGATGATGCTCAGGCGGATATTTTTCTCTTACAAGAAACAAAGGTTTCGAGGACTGGAGGAGAGGCATGGCGGGATCTGGGAGGAGGCTCTACTTTTGACTTTGCTGAAGTCGAGGCGTAGGTAGCTGTTGGCGAGCTCCTGACGGGTTGGAAGAGGAATGAGTTTGAGAAGCTGGCGGAACGGAGATCCTCGTTCTCACTCTCAGTGCGTCTGAAGCGGAAGGTAGATGGTCTCAATTTTACTGTGACCAATATATACGTGCCCACACGTTCGATGCCTGGTTCCTTGGGCACAGATCTTGCTGAGGTATGGGCGACCAGAGAGGAAGGTATATGGCTCATTGGAAGCGATCTAAATTTGACTTTTCTACCAGAGGACCGACCTTTGCGAGGGGGTGGACGAGACGCGGGCTCGGAAGATTTCAGGAACCAGTTTCATGCTATGAGGCTCAAAATTGTAGATGCGGCAGGTTGTGCTTATGCTTGACGGAATGTGAGGTCGAGATCTCGGCTGGATAGATTTCTTCTCTCGCTTGAAGGGGTGGATTTCTTCCCCCTTTCTAGGGCTTGGGCGATACCTCGGGCGCATTCTGATCACACATATTCTCCGCCCATCAAATGAGCAGAAGAGGCCTAGATTCTTCTTCAGGTTCGAGCGAGCGTGTCTGCTGGAAGAGGGGTTCAAGGAAGAGGTGGTCTCGTGTTGGAGGGGGTAGCAGGTGGAGGGTTCGGCGATGGCGCGTCTGGCTGCCAAACTAGCATTGTTGAAGAATTTCTTGCTTGATTTTGGTCGTGGAGTAAGGGCACTACGAAGGGAACGAAGAAGCGAGGCCCAGTAGAGGGTGGTCAGTCTGGATGGGCTCGATGACCGGAGGGGCCTTGACCAGGAAGAGGTGATGGAACGGGCAAGGCTGCTAGACGTGTTGCTTTTGGAGGATAGGAAGGAGGAAGTGGAATGGAGGTAGAGAGTTAGGCAGATGTGGATGCGGGAAGGTGATGCGAACACCAGGTTCTTCCATTCGAGGGCTTCCGGCAGAAGGAGGAATTCCATCCAGAGCCTTGAGGTGAGGGGGGAAAGAGTGGTGGGGGACGCTCAGCTTGGACGGGCTCTCAGGGAGCACTTTGTGGATATGTTGAGAAGGAAGCTAGGGAAGGGTTGAGGGTGGTGTGGAACAGGGGTGGAGGTTATGTCGGAGGCGCAGGCGATTGGGCTTGAAGCACATTTGCCGAGGAGGAGGTGAAGAATGCGGTCTGGGGGCTGAACGCGGATGGGGCCCCAGGACCAGACGGGTTCCCAGTGTTGTTCTACATGGAATTTTGGGACTTACTGAAGGAAGAGATTCTGGATGTAATCAATGAGTTCAGGGATGGAAATAGGGGTTTTGAGAAGGTTAATCGGGTCTTGCTCTTCCTCCTTCCCAAGATGGAGCGCCCGATACGAGTGGAGGACTATAGACCGATTGTGTTGTCCAATGCCATCTATCTGATCGTGGCCAAGGTGCTGGCGAATAGACTAAGGCGGGTGCTTGATGCTGTAATTCTTCAAAATCAGACTTCTTTTATCCCTGGTTGACAATTGATAGATGGTCTAATTATGGCGTCTGAGATATGCCTCCAATGGTGATGTGAAAACAAGAAAGGCTTGATGTGGAAGATTGATTATGAGAAAGCATATGACTGCGTGGGCTGGAGTTTCTTATGGGCGTCACTAGGGCGCCGTGGATTCACTGACCTCTGGATAGCGTGGATGAAGAGATGTGTCACGACCTCGTCCTATCCTGTTCTAGTGAATGGAAGGCCGGAAGGGGGTTTTTTCCTGCCTCAGAGGGGTATACAACAAGGATGCCCTTTAGCGTCAATGCTCTTTGTTTTGGTTATGGACGCTTTGGCAGTGATGTTCAGGAGAGCGGTCGACGAAGGGTGGTGTGAAGGCTTCCGTTTGGGGACCATTTCGGTTCCACTATTGCAGTATGCAGATGACACGGTGATTTTCTTGGGTGGCATAAAAGATATGCACAGAAGGGCGATGCAACTGACGGATATCTTCAGCAGATTCTCGTCGAAGAAGGCGTGCTCGGAATTCAGGGGGATTATGGATAACCCAGACCAGACCTGAAGCAAGATATGAAGATAATTTGGGCAAGTAAGATCCCGTGCAAAGTGAAGGTCTTCCTGCGGTGCCTCAGAAGGGGCAGGCTGTTTGACAAAGCAGGAAGGGGCAGGCTGTTTGGCATTCTGGACACTCAATGTGATAGATGTGGTGCACAACAGAGAATGTGGAACATTTGTTTTACAGTTGTCCTTTGTTGGAACAAGTATGAAAGGAGGTTGGGGCGTCTTGGATCTCGCATGGTGGATCGGCCAATTTCTGGAGGTCGGTGGGGAGCAACTCGACGGATGATGGTGCACTGCCTTTTGCAGGTCTTTGGGCCATTTGGGCAGGAAGAAATGATTTAATTTTCAAAATCAGAGGTTTTGTTCGGAAAATGTAAACGCTTAGTGCCTTTCCCTTTACCGTTTATGGTCCACAAGGTAATGTACGTCTCTTTCCTTTTACAATATAAATGCCTTGCGCGGTGAATCCCAACTCGGAATATCTTCCTCTTTTTACTAAAAAAAATGTTGCACCATTGACCAGTATGACCAGACAACTAGATCGGGTAGATTTGATCTCCACATTTCTTGTGATGCGTGAGGTCTAATCCCTCATGTTCACAATCGAGGATCGAGTCTCTTGATACATGGTCAAATGATGATATCCATGAGCATGCGGAGTTCAAATTGAAAGTAGTGACCAGGCAGATTGATCACACTAATCAAGTTGACATTGAACAACCAAAGATTTAGCAACCAGAGGAGAGGCTTCATGTAGCACCGCTGTTGATTGGCTTCATATAGAAATACATCCTCCTTAAAGGTACGTCTTTGAGAACATGATTGAATTTGCGTTATATGTTGTTGAGGAGGCAAAGTCTTCAAAATCGTCTACATAAAAGGTGGCTATTTCCAGAGTAGAAAATGGATGTTAGATCGCTGCCATGAGCGAGAAGATTTACTATCTTTACAAGAATTGAACATGAGAACTTGTCAAGTTTCTAAAAAGAATGGAATTCATCTACTACAAATGGATCTTCAAAAAAATTCAAGAATCTTTGGTAGTGAAGGTATTTGATACACACGTCTAGTTGCAAATGACTACAGTCAAAAGGAGGCATGGATTACAATGAGATATTCTCTCGCTTTGTGAGGCTCATGTCCATGAAGTTGCTACTAGCTCTTATAGCACTTCAAAACTTGAAGGTAGAGTAGTTAATGTGACAACATTTCTGCACATTGAGTTGAAAGAAGACATTTTGATGAGTCAAATAGAGGGAGAGGTATGGAAGACCATATGTGTAGCTTGAAGAAGTCCTTATATGGCCTCAAGTAGTTGTCCTAGGTAGTGGTACAAAAGGTTTGACAATTTCATGGATTATTCAGTTTACCACAATAAGGTGGAGGATGGTCCTTTCATCTACTTGTTTCTTTACATGATGATATGTTAGTTGTTGTTAAGAAGAAAAGTACGATTAATTGTATGAAAAAGCTCTGTCGTTCAGAGTATGACATGAAGTACCTTGGTGCAACCAAGAATACTTGAAGGATGGAAATCATTAGGGATCATGCATAAGAAAAACTTTGCTTATATCAAAAGAACTACATTAAGAGGCGAGATTCAATATGTCCACAATTAAGCCCCTCAGCGATTCATATGTTGCAAATATTCATCTTTCGGGACCTTTCGAACCTCAATTAGATATGGCAAAAGAGCATATGTCACGAGTTCCATATACTAGTGCAGGTTGCAGTCTTATGTATGGCATGATAATTAGTTCTTTATTTATCTTTGTTTTAAAGATGACACGCACAAATATCACAATTGCTTGTTTGTGTGGGATTGCAGGACTTCAGAGTGTTTCAGCATCAGAAGCTCTATAAAGTGAACTTCAGTAACGAAGTTGCTAAAGATTAGAAGTTTCTTTAATTGTTTCTTTATTTACATTATATTTTTCAGCAAAGTTGTAATCACAGATGCATTCTCATAAGCTTTCCAATTGAAGATTATCACGAATTTAGTAATGATCGACTACTCTTGCTTACTGATAGATCACCCTTGATCAACCATCTGTTTATATTGATCGACCACCCTTTGTTCATGATCGATCATATTTTGAATATTGTATTTAGTTCCAACAGTCATGAAATGATTGATCAATCTTTTGACATGATCGATGATATTCAACTAATCGATCATATGACTTTCCTAATCGATCATATCTCACAAATCTTGATAAGTTTTTTAACTATTTTGTTTCCAGCAGCTACATACTCTTGGAATCCTATAGAACGGGCCCCATGCTTCTATTGGAATGCATATCATTCGACACAATCACTATTGCTCTCATTAGAAAAGCAAAAGAAGCTCTCTGAGTGATTTCTCTATTATTCCCTCTCTCGTTCTTCGATATTTGAGGAGCATATTTTCTAAAGGATAGTTCTGCAAAAAAGCTATCAGGTTGGTAGTATTTGGTCGCTTATCCATCTTCAAGTTTTTCTGATAGTAGTCAGAATACTTTTATTAACCTTCTCAAGCCCGGTGGTATTTCATCTATGAATTATTATTGTTTATTCACATGTGTTGTTTGACCTAAGCTCGAGAATGACCCAAGATAGATTTGAATGGATGCAAAGAATCCATGTAACCGATCCTACTTAATGTTGGAAAAAGCTTTGTTGTTGTATTTACGTGTGCTATTTGTGATATAATTGTTGTGCTTATTTTGTGCTGATATTTGAGAATACCTTTGCAATTATATTTTTTTGTTTATTTAAGATGTGTTTGCTCTTTAATTGAGTTTTATTTCTGATTCATTGAATATTCTGTGCTTGCAATTAATTTTGCAAAAAAAATTCAAACTGTCTCCAACTACTATTCACCCCCCTCTAGTGGGTTCATTGGATGTGCATGCATATTGTTCTTGGAATAAATGATTTTGTGGTTGGGAAATTTGATTTTTAATTAAATCCTCATTTAGTATTTTTATGAAATTAAATGTGTTATGTATTCTTATCATATAGATATATCTAGGATAATTTTAATTTTTGAAAATAGAAACTGTTGCTATTTATTAAAATTCAATTTGTCCAAATCACATTTTCTGCATTGACTCATAGAAAAATCATTTTGCATAAAAGAATAAAAAAAATAATGTAGCCTTATTTTACATACATTCACAAGAAGGCTGTCATGTTTTAAAATTTTTGGAACTCATTTGATTTAATTTTTGAAGAAATAACCCTGGATTTGGTCTAAATTGCATTTTTGCATCTTTTACTGCATAAACAAAATTAAAAAAAAATCTTCTTGAAAATTATGTGCATTGAATAATCTAAAGTTGATTCTAAGTTGATGAGTTGCCTCCTTATGGCGACCTTGGGGCTTACCCAAGTAAATAAATTGCCACAACATTAATTGCACGATTTTGTGTGGTTTTGATTGATCGTTGATTTCCATGCTACACTAAAAATGACAAATTACTTTAAGATTTCAGCAGTTCTTCACTAATCAAGGATCAAGTGCATTATGAAAAGACAAAGCATATTAATGCCAGTTTTCACTTCATCCATTTTTTGGTAAAGGATCAAATTGAACAAGGTTGGCACAAATATGAACCTAGTTATTACAAAGGTAGTTTCCAGGATCAAGTTCAAAAATTGCTTAAGGTTTTCAATGTTGATGCTTTGAATCCTAATTGATTTGATGATCCATTCCAGATTCTGATCAATTTGAAAATCTATCCGAATTTTGATTGATTTGTGTTTTGACAGAGAAAAAGCCGAGGGGAAGTACGTAGGAAATCCGCCAGAATCCTGTTGATTGGTGATCTCTTAAAGTATGTTGTGATTTGAGGATATTTTTGTATTGAGATACTAAATAAACCTTCATATGGTTAGAGTTTTGAATCATCCTCTAATTTTTCACTATATTGAGAAATATCTACTTCCGTTGCTGCCAAGGACATAGACCATATATAAGTGAACTTTGTAAATCTTGTCTTGTAGTTGTTATTGTGGTTGCTTATCTAAGTGTTTTATATGCACTCTACTTTTGCTAAATGTAACAATCATCAAAGAAAATTGATTGGCATCATTTTTCTGAATTGCTAGTTTGAACTACCTATTTCATTGCCATCAAATTTGTAGAAACCCCACGATTGCTAAAAGTTTTATAGTGAAAAGAGATAGTTACCGGAGAAAACACATGCTATTCCATCTATGAAAGTGGATGCTGCAAGAATAGGCATGATTCCTGTCACATGCTTGATCACATCACTGTCATTGCTGTACAACCTCCCCCAGATGTGACGGACGGATAACAAGATCCCCGCAACAGTGAAGCTAAGCGATGATGCCATGGAGACACCAACAAACACTGCAGATCGTGCAGCCTTTGAGCGCCCTGCACCCAGCTCATTCGAGACACGTATGCTGCAGAGGACAAGAGCTTAAGATGGCATGCAGGTAAGATTATATCATTACGTTGCTTGTTAATATTTAACGACTGACCTTACAGCAGCTCCCATTCCTGCACAAATCATGTATACTGTGACATTGGTGTTTAGACTGAGAAGAAAGTCGTTGTTAGTCCCTGAATAATATTATGCATGCTATTCATATTAATAAAAATGAGTGAGCATTTTTAAACATTTGAATTTGGCTGATGTCATTCCTGTTATGGATGTGTCATACACTTGATATCATTGGATTTGGCTTCTAAAATAGCAAAATGTCGGATTATATGTCGGAGGAGCTAATCTTGTTGGTGTAATTGCATCAGATTATTTTGACAGGTTGTCGTAAATATATAATAATATATACAACAACAAAGCATGTTCCCACATTAAGTAGGATCGGCTACATGGATTATTTGACTCCATTCAGATCTATCTTGGCTCATTCTCGAGCTTAGATCCAAAAAACTAAGATCCCTTTCTTGGGCCTTCCTTGTCCTCTCTTAGCTGACCCAACATCCCAAAACTCGCATCTCCTAACCGGTACATCAGCCAACCTCTTTTGCAAATGACCAAACCATCTTAAGCAGTTTGTTGTCATCTTATCCTCTATCGGAGCTACACGAACTTTCCTTCTGATCACATCATTTATAATCCGATCTTTATTTGTATGACCACACATCCACCTAAGTGTTTTCATTTCTGCTACTGTCATTCTCTGCACATGTCTATAGTTCACATGCCAAATATATAATAGTATATAAATACTAAAAATGCCCTAGATTCTACAATACAAGCTTGTTAAGCCTACATGTTTCATATTTGCGAAGATAAATACATTATGTTTGTTTTGCAAATGGTCAAACCATCTTAAGCAGTTTTTTGTCATCTTATTCTCTATCAGAGCTACACCAACTTTCCTTCTGATCACATCATTTATAATCCAATCTTTATTTGTATGACCACACATCCACCTAAGTATTTTCATTTCTGCTATTGTCATTCTCCGCACATGTCTATAGTTCACAGGCCAAATATATAATAGTATATAAATACTAAAAATGCCCTAGATTCTACAATACAAGCTTGTTAAGCCTACATGTTTCATATTGCGAGGATAAATACATTATGTTTGTTCAAAATGTAATAAGTGGAATGTTATGACATGAAGGAAGATTTGGTAATGCATACAATGATAATGCATTTATGCTCTTGGATCTCTGTTAATTAGAAAAATATAATGTGTTCATTTTTGAAAGAAAGCAAAAAGAGAAGCATACGATTGAACTTTTAATCGAACCATCAACTTTGAGAATTTTCCAGAAAAATATTCAACATTTTCCACACACACACACACACACGAGTGTGGTGTCCATGGATGGCGATTTGTGAGAGAGACCATCAAGTCGAATGATGTGCAGTGAGGTGTGGTTGGGATCTGCAGATTTATCTGTGCCTAAGCAGAGCAAATATTGGTTAATTACGAGATAGAGTTTTCTGCCAACAAAAAAACACTAGAAGTTCTTGAGTCAAATGTGTGCTATATGTTGCATGAAATTTATCTGAATGTGAAACTATGCAATAGAAGTAATATTATCTTCTGGATTACTGTGTAAGATAAGATTCCGATTCTATTACTTTGGAACTTTCCTCTTTTCAGACCAAATTAGGAACTTAGTCAAGGCTCACCAGATAGATAGCACAGATGTTTCAAGCTTTGGATTTGGAAGGCGACCAGAGAGCAGGATCAATGTCTCAAAGGACCAGAACTCCAAGCTGCCAAATACAGTAAATAATTTTCAGAAGATAACTATCATGTCAAGCAAAAAGTAACCATAAAGATTGGGAAATCCCCCCCCCCCAATATATATACATTGTATCTCATTTTTCTTTAAGAAAAAACGAAGAAAAATGCTTGTTGCTCTCATTCCAACGCTTATTCTGCAAAAAAAAAAGTCTCCATAATTACCTGCATATTAACATAACACCATGTTATGGTAACACGGTTGAGTTGAGTTGGAGTAACCTTCTCTCATAGAATTAGCCAGATGGGTAAGCCTTATGTGAATAGTAGCTGTTTAATTGGCTAAGAGGGTTGGAATGGTAAATGTGATGTGATGTCACATTGCTAATGTGTTATGTTGATTATTTTTATGATTATAGTACAATTTTATGTTAAGTTTTTTATGTGAACGTGGTTAAAATATTCTAACAAAAATGTGGGATCCATAAAACTAATTGCATCCGAGGAATGCGGGGATAGAGTTGGGTGAAATCCATGATCAAACAGGGGGTATATCCTATAGCCAGTTTACCTTGGAGTAACCTGGCAACCAAAAGCTTTTTTGCAATGGCAGAATTGATTCAAGAATTCTCCACCCTCTACAAGGTGATCTGGATGCCCTTAGATATCATTTTTTATATAGGTTATGTTAGGCACATCGATCCTTATGTGCCTCCTGTAATTGAGAGCTTGACCGAATAAGATTTTGGTTCACCATTTCGGTTTATGTGAGCATGCCTATCTCCATTCTTCATTCTCAGTTTTAAGCGAAGCACTTACTATTGCAGCACTTACTCATAGGTTTCTCTGTGTTGCACATTTTCAAGGAATGTACTTAATATATAAAAAGTGCACTCCCGCTGTTGTTTTATTGTGATGTATGGGGAAAATTTTTGCTGGGGCAACCAGTTTAGAGAAATGAATACCATATCATTATAGCCGCTGGAACTGCAAGCTTGAAATATGTCAGGACACCATTTAGACTTAGAGCCTCTTTGGAAAATCCTACCCAAGTCTTCTTGCATAAAGTGGACAACCTTACATAGATTGCCAAGAGGGTCAAATTAAGCCAGTAAGAGATGCCATTTGCCAAAGCAGCTCCTCTATTCCCAAGTCCAGTCTTGAACACCAGAGCCCAACAAACTGGTATATGGGTTAATGTAGTTATGCCAGTGCTGATCACCATTGGCAGCACAATCTTTTGAGTCTGAAGGAACCTTAGGTGGCACTGCAAAAGCCCGTAAGCAAAGATGCAAGGGATCAACCAACGTGCATATGATCCAGCCTCTTCAGATATTTTAGGATCCTGTTTCATTGCGAGAAGGATTTTCCCTGCAAAGGCTGAGAAGATTGCCAATGGGACACTAAGGATGCTAAGAACGAGCATCGCTCTCTGCTTGTAGATTCCAAGCATATGGTACCGCTTTGCTCCATATGCCTGCCCACAGAATGTGTCCAGTGCACTTGACATTCCTAGCTGCAGGAACAACAAAGGCATTAATTACTATTTGGCTGGGGTGATATAAAATATTGTGATATGATAAATTTCTTCACAATGCATAATACGTCTTCCTTTTTAAGATATCATTAGACAGAAATGTTATTTGTCAAGGTGGAAAATAAGACGTCAGCACAATGGAAGCATCTAACCTAAGTATCTAGCATAATCACAGTCTAAAGAACAGTGAAAGGCAGATCATGATCAGAATTCAGACAAAAATGATTATTCAGATATTTGTGTTCTATCCCATTAACTCGGAAACTACTGATATCAAGAAGTGTGTGTAGCGTAGACGTGATCATCTGTTTTCTGTCATTGGGTGCGAATCTGCTTCCATTAGAAAAAAAAATAAGTTTAGTTTGACATATTCTGTCTTGATGCATAGTGTTCCTGACAAGTTTAATTTTCCTGTGGATGAACATCACACATTCAGAATGTTTTGTACCCCCTTCTCCCAGAATACCTGATTCAGATGTACAATGCAATTTCAAAAAAGAAGATATGAACATTATGGAAACAAAAGCTAAAGCCACCTGTTGGATTTCAGATGATAAATTGAGCCTTTATGACACAACAAGAGAAAACTTCATATGTAAGAAGGAATATAGACAAAACTAGTTGGCTTAGAATATAAGAACATGCAGATACTGTTTCTGATAAATACCAAATTACTGTTTCTGATAAAAACCAAATTAGGTTGCACCAACTTACCAGCAAACTGAAGGCTGTTACCCCTGCGAAGGAGTTGGCCAAGGCGGCACTGGCAAGGGCTAGTTGCCCAAGGTGCCCGACAAACATTATAGATATTATCTGTATGGAAAAGAGCAAGACATTCACAGATATCAGAGGCCCTGCCAATATTACTTGCCTCTTCATTTCTGCACAAATCTCCCCTCTCCCTCCATCCCCATTCATCTCCATTTCTCCCTCTTAACCTGCTCTATATTTCTAACCTTACCTAGGGGACTCCCCAGTCCATATATATAGATGAAGGCACACTTGCAACAATGGTTGCAGGCCATGCAAATCCCACTTTCCAATGTAGTCTGTTGCTAATTTGAAAAGAGCTGTCATAAATGGGGCTCTGTCATCTTCTTGTCAGGACTCTGAACTTCTGGGGCTTAGTTTGGACGATTTCTGGTCTCTCGGTTGTAAAATCTGCAAATTTTAACGAGTTGAAATCTAGCGGAGCTCTTAAAATAATGCTTGCCCATGTGTTTACAAGATTGTGCTTATTTTTTTTTACCATTGAGTCCAAAAAACTAATAAAGTTGGCTTTACAGGTCCTTTTTCCATGAGTTAACAGACACCATATCTGTGCAAAAGGGGACAAATCCCGAAATATTAAGATATGGAATGAACAGCGTAGAATGGCTTTTTAAAGTTGAGACCTTATCCAGTCATGGAATTGGAAAAAGACTGGACGTAGCAATCTGAATGAAGAGAAGGGAACATGGATATCCGATGATGTAGATCCACATTCTTACTTTTTCCGGATTTAGATGTTTGTGTAGAAATGGAATCGTGTTGGGATGAAATTAACTCTGTAATGGACAGGAGGAAGCAAATGAAACAAGTTAACTTTTCTTTTGATAGGTACACTTTAGTACGCATGTTTGATATAGTTGGTCCATGATGTTTATGAATTGTGTTTTTTTTTCTAGTAATACAACCTTAGAAAGAAAAAGCACTCTCGTATACCTTTGATCCGGAAATTCTTCAAACCATCATGTGTATTTACATCGTGTCGTCTACACAATTACGCACCTACGAAATTTCGATATCGGATATCTTACTGATAACATGTTGAAACAAAATTTCGTTGAAATTTTGGTTAGATTGCTCCCAAATCGTGCAACATTTGTGAAGGAAGGTCCCATATCGGCATTTCGCTCGAAATTTCGCTGATATTTCGTGAAATCTGAAACTATGCCTTGTAGTAACGGTGGATGAATTGATAATGGTCGAGTAAGAGCATGTCGCTTAGCACGAGTATCAAGTATATGTTGTAAACGGCAGAATCCCAAAATCGAGGAGAATGCGTAGGAATGATAATTTGCTTGTAGAATTGATCGAGTTCCACTTTAGTCATTATTCTTACCTTTAAAATAGAAACAGTAAATTATTAATCTACCAAGATTGTGCATTTTTGCGTCACATTGGAAGTGATCCATGTTCACCTCATAATAGAGCTGAACAAGCTCGTAAATATTTGTTTATTCAAAGAAGGCATATTGATAATGTGATACATCGACTGACATTGGAGGAGATTAAGTGCAATAGACTACGATTGAAAATATCAATTGATTGCGCCAAATGGCTAGCTTTTCAAGCATGTGTTTTTAGAGGTCATGATGAATCTACATATTCAAAGAATCTTGGAAATTATATTGAAATAATTAAGTTATTGGCATCATATAGTGAAGAAGTTGCAAAAGTTGTTTTAGATAATGCCCCTAAAAATGCAAAATATATATCTCCTACTATTCAAAAGGAGATATTATATGTTATTTCCACTAGAGTACAAAAGGCTATTCGTGATGAGATTGAAAATGCAAAATATTGTATTATTGTTGATGAAGCTCGTGAAGAATCCAAGAGAGAACAAATGGCTATTGTCATCTGCTTTGTTGCATGGATTTGTAAGTATGCATATTATATGCATTGTTTTGCCCATAGACTCCAATTAGCATTGGTTGCAGCATCAATAGAATTTGCCCATACACCTCTTCCAGCTCGACGTCACCTCCGTCTGTCTGTCTCCAACTCCGCCTCTGCCTCTAATGTACACTTTAAGAAAATTGATTAACAAAAACAATGCATATATATGATACAAAAACAAAAATTGATGGAAATAAAATTTTCAAGTCAGTATACATAGATAATATGATATCCCTGACATTACATCCAAGTTTTCGCAAAAGGTACTCACAAGTCCTAATTTGATTAGGACTCATACATTTTGATATTATTATTATTATGATAACTTTTATTATCGTGGATATAAATATCCAAGGATAGTGTGGATGAGATTGGTATTTTTCATTAATTAATATAAATAATGATTTATATTAATTAATATTTATATGAATATGATTTATATATTATTTCAAGGAATGTGTAAATGTGATTCATAATGAAAAATAAAATGTAAATTGGATTTACATTTTATATTAGGTTTGTGAATTGGATTCATAATTTAAGAGGTTTTTCTCATAAATGACCCAATTACGATATCTGTAATTTAATTTATCAAAGGATAATTGAATTATAATGTCATGGTATTTTTTGAAATTAAAATTAATAGGATAATCTCAAGGTGGACGTTCACCATGGAGCCTACTAATGAATAGTCATTCATCTACCTTTGAGTATTAATTAACTAACAGTGTCAATTAACCCATTGTATGTAACTAACCTTAATTAATTGTACATAAATAAATCTATTATTATGCTCTTATTTTATGTGGTTATTTAATATTAAAAACCCCACAAAATTATTTTAATACTGTATATATTTATTTTGACATTATTTATAAATAAAAAATAAAAAATAAAAAGTAATTAAAATAAGTGTTTTTACTTAAAAATACTTGCCAAAAATATATCTAAGTACAAATGATGTATTTTGACTTTGGATTCTACATGAAAATTATAGATCTTAAAAAAGTCTACAACTTTCATATTGAACACTTTTTGATTTGACACCCTATATACTTTATTTTTTATTTTTTTTCATTTACTCAATCTCTTATTTTTGTCATTGGTCCACGTGGTGCCACCCACTCATGCCATGTGATCTGGCCTCTTTCATTCAGTCGCATCCATTTCTCGTCGTCTGATCAGCCTAATTAGACAGCCCATAGCGCATCTCACCTGCAATGCATTTCAGCCACTTTATCAAGTCTGATCAGAGCATCACGCACGTTCGCCCTTGCCTTGACTTGGATAGCTGGATTGCTAGATCCAACGTCTCGGGCGCATCGTCTTCCTAAAACTGCTACACTGGACAACCACGCCCCTTCGTACCTTGCCTTCTTTTCCAACTTCTCCATGACGACTCACGTGTCCCTAGCACCCATCGACAACTTCCTATTGTTCACCACTTAATCCTCTCCTTCGCCATACGATCAGCATCCATCGACTCACCCACATGCTTCGTAGGGAGGTAGTTGAAACCACTCTGAAAACTTCCTGGAACCACCACATTCCTCCGAACAAAACCCATATCCAACCTCCTTCTCAAGGTATCCTCCATTCCTTGCAATACCTATCAGCCTCTTTTCTCTTTAGGTGACAGTTAGGGTTTGGTTTGGAGCACGACGATAGAGGAGATTTGCCAACGAGATCTGCTGCAAACTTCGTTGTGTTATTGTGCTGACAAGCTCCACCTGAGCTCCACCATTAGTCGAGGTATTGATCAAGGACCATAGGATTTTGATCCTCGTCCCCAGGATGGTGTTCCACTCATTAGACCATCTTCTTCACACTCTAGGTAACCCTAAGTCCACCATCTTTGTTTGTGCTATTGTTATGTGATCTATGCATTCACACACCATTTTCACCATCTAAGCTCATACACATCTTGGCACAATGATCCCACCCCCATCTTCATGCACTCATCCCTGCTGATTTTTCGCTTCTCCATGCTCGATTCTCTACACATTCTTTCACCCTCCTCGTAAAGGATGGTGAAGCCATTGGTGTTCTATTCCTCCATAACACAATAACCCTCATTCATCTCCCTCTATAATCCCAATAGATTCTCCCTGCCTGGCTCCCCATATCTAACTCTGCAGATCTCTCAATGGATGGAACTTCATCAGAGCCATTATGAGCTCACCATATCAGTCGTAGAGTTTCTTTCAGTATATGATCTTGGAAAGTTGGCTAAGAGGAGAAGAGGAGCCATCAGAGCAAAGTCCCGTCATTTAAAGGAGGAAGAAGGAGGAGCAACTAGAAGCAGTTGTCATCAGATAGGGGCTTCTAGCCTTGATTGAATGGTTATGATTCAAATCAAAGCCACCATCTCGAAAACTTCCTTGGAGTGGCCGAGCCTAGTCATGGAGAATCAGACGTCAACACATTGACTCGAACCTCATTCCATAGCCAAACTGATCTGAGCACGAGTGAGCCGCTTGACTTCTTGGGAAATTTGCAGTCGTACCCTGATGACTTCGAGTATTTGCAAATCAGACAAGAGCGTGCAATGCGTGTGATTTGCTTGGAAAACTTCAAGATAAGCCCCGTGTTTTTATTAACTTTTTATTATATCCATGTATGCAGGTAATTTGCATGATATGCCCTAGCAGCTTGTGTATATGCATTTCAGTCCCTATTTTGGACTTAACTACGAAACTTTATTATGTTTTATCAGGTTTTCTTTGCATAAATGCTCCCAACGTGAAACTTAATTATATTGATATATATATATATATATTCATTTTATGTGAAATTGGTATTATTGGAAAGATAATTAAATTTTCCATTTTATGATGGAGTCAGGACTCTTAATGCATTTTTCATTAACAATTAACATATTAAGATCTTTGTATCTCATGTGCTCAATAATGTATATTAATACATATTGAACTCAAAATTGACTGATATTCTTACATAGAATATTGGAGATATATATTTAACTTGCTCATCAATATCTTCAAGGTTATTTTGCATATTATTATTCATGTAGTTTATTGTGAGTTGTGCATTACATTTTGTCATATTTTATCAATATGACTTGCACTAAAAAGAAAATAAAATCATGCATTCATTCTTATGAAACATATTAAACCTAGGTCGTATTATTAAATAATTTAATTGAGATATTTAGAATCAAATTAAATAAATTAATTAGTGTGTGTCCTTGTGTTCGACCTGAACTTATCCATGATAAATTAAATAAAGCTCTCTTTTGCTTTGAAAATCTTGTTATTGACATTGTAAAGACTATTGATGATACCTAATAATCTAATATACATCTCCCTAATGTAATCTCATATTTCCATCTTGAACAAATCATACTTCTATTGATCTAGTCTGACTTTATGTCTCCTTCAACTTGTTGGCACCTTCGTATGTAACACTAATATTATTCCATATTTTGTATGCAGACATGCATGCTGAATCACGGTTAAACTCTTCTTTGGTCATTGTAGAGAATATTGTGTTCATGGCCTTTGAGTTGTAGGTTGCTCTTTTCTTGTCAGCATCTGATATAAGGACACTTTTGGTGAACTTGGGCCTTGTGTTCCTAGACTATATGATGTTCCAAGCATATGTCTATTGATTTAATACTCATTTGCATTCTAACCTTCCAGCAATTGTAGTTGGTCCCATCGAAATGAGGAGATTTGACAGTGGGTTGTCTTTCAAAGTCGATGCTTGTTGATGCTGTCACATGTGCTCCGAGTGTTGATTTCTTAGCATATAACCCTCTCTAATACCACTTGTTAGTTCTTAAGGATCAAGAAACCACTAGGAGTGGGGTGGGGTGGGGTCTGGGTGGTGAAAATAGTTTATCTGTGGTAGTTTGAAATCTTTCAAAGAATAATATCAAGCACAACATAACCAATCCGTCAACCAAGTAAGCACACCCCACCATAGGATATTAACGTGGAAACCCAACCATATGAAAACCATGACCTGATTCACCTGACTCGGTATTTCCTATTAGTTGAGCCAACTGACGGTTTCACTATAAGTTTGAAATATTTACATAGATACCTTAACTGTTTACAAAACTTCCATCTTCACAACTTTGTATCAAACACCAAAGTCAACACTACATATTAAACATGGCAGCAACTGTCGATGGCGGATGAACTTCGACTGTCATGTGATTTCCTTCGAAAAAACATACTCTGTTGATCTAAGAACTTCTTGCAAACTTAAGGATCAAACACCAAAATTTCCTAGAAAGAAATCTTAAGGATAGAAATAAATATTTCACAATATCTTTTCTTTCAATAATATCACCAATAATTCTTAGTTGTAATTGCATTGATATGTTGAATGAGAAATAGATATAATAATTGCATATATATTCTTAAATATAAGCATAACATATTCTATCAAAGATAACATAGGTGAATAAGCAAAAATATATGACATAATAAATATCATGAGAGCTTGTCGCTTGCCAAAATAGTTCTGACAACTATCAAAAGAATTTGAAGACCTGGAGACAATCACATGCTACTTGTTCATTAGCTTTCTTACACAGATCTATCTTCAGAAAATATTATCCTTAATTTACTAAAGAACTCAAGAACAAGATAGAGAGAGAGAGAATAATAAAGTATCACATACGGAGAAATCAATCCTTCACTATAGAGAGTGAGATTGATTTGGTTTGTGTTCCAATGTGGGTATGAGGTCCCTTATATAGGGGTAAAAATTTGGATTGGTGATAAATCTGGTAAGAAATCATGAAGATTACCCAAGTCTGATCGATTAATAAAACTTAGATGATCGATCAGGCAAAAGCGTTGGTCAATTAATTGATGTCCATTGGAGGAGCCTGAATTCAAAAATATGATCATTCAGAGAACAGTGTTTGTCGATTGTAGGTGGTCAACCAGTAAATCATGTTGGTTGATCAAGGTTGGTCGATTAGTGTGAAAGGTTGATCAATCAATGCTCGATTCTTTGAGTTGTCTTGATTTGGAAAGTTTTGAAGATATGGCTAAGGTAACAACTTTCTCAAATTTAATGTAAAAGTCAACGATGAAACTTTTGGAACAACAACAAGAACTTTAAGCGTGTGCAACTTTATCACTCAAGTTCACTTCATAAGACTTCTTTTTTTGAAACATCCTACAATCATGCAAACAGATACAAATGAGTGATTGCAACGTGTGTGTATGTCATCTTTAAAATCATCTTGGTGTTAAACAAATAATTAACATTTAGGACATGATGAGCCATTATGCCATAAATGTTATTGATAATTATATCATTTTATTATCTAACAAACAAGATAATTTAGTTTTGCATTGATAAGCTCCCTATGTACAGTTAGAGTTATGTAACATGCCATCTCGGTGTCATACAATTGTTTATCTAAACAGTTAGATGATAGAGGTTGATGCATGGTGTAGATATAAAAAGTTAGATCAAGGACAAAACTGACATCATCAAATGATATTCAAGAAGGATATCTACTAAGAAGAGATGGATATCTTCTCTAAGTATTGATATCTGACTGACACTTTTGATGTAGGTCCTCTACCTAGGAATAGATATTTGGAGGTACTAGATGAGGTGATTAAAGAGTTAAATTGATGAGATCGAGATACTATAGGCTTGTATCATATATTGTCAAGAACATGCACAAATCCTTTGACTAAATATAGATATACTTCAATATATATATCCAAGTATGACATTTAGCAGACCAATAGACTGATGGCATGATAAGATCGATATATTGTCGAGCTCATATGCATGTGAGGAAATATGTGAGGTGTGATATCTCTAAGGAATCATACAAGTTCATACTTTTTAAGCTGATAGAAGGAGCTCCATCATGAGATATTAGGATCATAACAAATTACATAGTCATCTAATTTATGAAATAAGATAAGAATTCGAGAATGTTAGTATATGCTTTTGGAAAGCATATGGTTGACATTATCACCCAACTATTAGTTGAGAAATCTATTGATAAATCCTTGAATGAGACAACCAAATATGTGTATAAATTTCAGATCTATTCAAAGTCTTCTAGTATGAAGGATGCTTGACTATTGGGAATACTCTGTGTTGATGCAATCATGATAGATAATATACCATGACACTTTTCAAAGGGAATTATGAAATCGGAATAATTTTAATGATTCCTTAGTCTAAATGAATGACAATAAATTAGACTACATCTCAATTCATGTACTAATTTCTAGATCAAAGTTGGAATATGATCCTAAAAAGTGCATAGTCAATTGGAGAAATGGTTCAAAACAAGTGTCTAGTTGAAATCACTCAAAGTGTTTTAAACCTTGACACTAGATGTAAATCTAATTATCAAGTCACTTAACATGGTTGATATAGTCTACCTAACATTATTTTCAAGAAACCGTAAATGCTGCACACAAATCCTAATTTTGTTAGGAGTCGTACATTGAGATATTATTATCAAGATAATAATTATTGTTATCTTAATAAATTGATGCGGGAATATGTTAATATGATTCACAATATAGATAATTAATTTGGATATGGATCTATAATAAGGTAGTATTGATATTAATATGTTTCGTATTTATTTAGAACATATGTGAATGTGATTCAAATAATGAAATAAATGTAAATTAGATTTAAGTTTATTATAGACTAATGAATTAAATTCATTATTTCGTTGGATGACTTCTATAATTATCCCATAATGTTTGATGGAAATTATTTATTTGAATTAAATAATTAATTTTATAAATTATAACTCAATTGAAATCTGAATTTGTTGAAAGAGAAGTTATATATAGTCTCTCCAATTTCTCATGGTAGACATCTATTATGGAGACAAGAGATTATAATCTCATAATGGACGTCCACCATGGAGAGAGATAATTAGGAAGAAAGTTATGTTCTCTTTTATTCTCTTTCATTAATTCAAAAATTCAAATTTCAAGTTCAAGATAGAAGTTGTAACTAATTGGAGTGAGGGAGAAAGAGTAGAGAGACTTGCTCTCTACTCTATCTCTAATGGCCCTCCATATATTTGGAGTAAGACTCCATCTTGGCCATCCATGACCCTATATAAGAAGAGATTGGGGTCTCTTCTCATTTATTCAATTTCATCTCAACGAGTGTTCTCTAGTCCTTAGAAGAAAAAGGATAAAATAGAAGAGAAAAGTTTCTTATTCTATCCCTTGGTCGTGTCCCATATAGACGTTCATATATCCCCTTGGCTATCCACCATCTAGTCTCTCCTCTTCATTAGATCGTCAATTAGAGGGTTTACCTTCTTCTCCATGTGTCGTGCTTAAGTAGAAGGACTTGATTTCATGAGACAAAAACAAGAGGAAGAGATCATTCTAGATCTCTTTTTAGTGTTGACAACATCGTAGAGAACAACTCTCAATGCTAGTGTCAGACAAAATAAATTCAGGAGGTATCTTAATTTAGAGACTCACACATCGATGGTGTATCCATATACTCCTGTGATATTGCGAAACAATGGAGAAATAGCTTCCATTACCATGTGGTTTCGCATTAGAAATCATTTTTTACTATATGATTATATTGGTGCTCATAAGATGAACAACTTATATTATGAATTTGATTCATATTTTCCGCATTTGCATGATGTTCGAGGTACCTCCCTTCGAATGGCATCAGAGCCTCATTTGGAGGATGTTGATTGCATTAGGGTCTAAAAATATAAAATTGTACTTCTCTGTTTTTGGGTACATTATTAGCTTTCATATTTTGAAAGATTTGGTGGCATATGGTTTTGTTGTTATTGGCTCATATTTAGAATAATATTTTTAGATATTTTATGAGCTCTAGAAGGTTGGGACTCCCACTCAACAAAGTTGTCAAAAGCTCGCGATGTCTGGGTAAAGATTTGAATGTATGCCTAGAGACTTAGATTTCATTCAAAGATCATAGCGAATCACTATGGAACTTTTTACATCAATTTTGAGTCATATAACATTTTAAAATATTGATTAATAAGTGCTAATAAGCTTTCAATCAGTGTGGACTTTTTTTGCACGATTCCGACCATGCAACCTCAAGAAATTGGATTTATCCATAGGTAGAATTGAAGAAAACTCAATAAAAATAATATAATAACTTGTTTTTCCACTTTCTGAACTTAAAATTGATGTGAATAAATTTGATATATTAAGATAGAAGTCAGACCTTATTTTTGTAAATATTTGTTTTCTTAGAGAATTTGAAAGTCTATGTTATATGGTGTCTTCCAATTTAAAGTGTGATGGTCGCAGCTTGCAAATTTAGAACTCAAATATGTTCTCTTATTTATTATATGCAATAATTATAACATGTCATATTTCTATTATTTACATGTTGATTGTGAATGATTGACACTCTAAATCTACTTAATTACTCAATTACCTTTTTATCTGTTCATATTTTCATTCAATTGAGATAAATTTGGTGTCAAGGTCTGGTTTATTGGTAGTTACTTGATTGATGTTTTACAAGTCAAGGAAGAGCACTCACTCAATATTACGTATGATCTATCTAGAAATATCTCGTGGAAGGATAATATATGATCATGTCAATTTGTACTCTTATGAAAGGAAAATTGTGTTTGTATGCATGTACATATTGATTATTGTAGGATGTATAGGGGATACAAACGTGATTGCATTAATACTTTTTATAGATTATTTGAATTACTATTTTTTAACTATGTTAAATTAATAATGATCAATAATATACTATTCATAGTAAGATTACTGGATTTTCCTTGATAAATTAATCATGAGAATATGATTCAAAATGATTAATCATTAATTTAAATATAATACGAAAAGTCATATGATGACATCTATGGTATTTCATTATTGCAAAGGGTACCTTTACCATGTAATGTATTTTTGAGACACTTATGCGAAGTTATAACTCTAAAATACGAGTGCACATGGATTGGGCATCTTTATTTCTCAGAAGAGATAGGCGTATGCATAATGGCCCCGATATTTTTCCTCATATAATTGAGGAAATTTTAGATTGTGCATATCGTATCATATATGTTAATTGACAGTTGGTTTAATTAAGAACATGTCAATATCATCTTAGGGTTGGTGGGTATTGGTGTTCAAGATCCAACATTGGGAATGCAAATTGGACTTGCAAGGATGAAAGGGTTCCTGCTTCTTTCACTATATTTGATTGTTCTCATATAATTGGGGTGTGATGAAAGTGGGAAAAAAGGTCCCAGATATTGATGAATATGTGATTCATCATTCTTAAAGTTAAAAATAGAGCTTAGTCCCTGGGTATTTGGCATCATATTCCCCTTTATCTTGCATAAATAGCATTCATGCATCAATCCACAATATATGCATTTTAGCATTCATATTTGCATTAAATAGGAAGCCATTTCATTTGTAAAATCCACTTGTAATATATCCACCAATAACTCACCTAATTATTTGTATTTTATATCCCCTCCAAAATGAAATAACACCTTCCTTATAATGTGTATATTATTAGTTAATAATATACAGAAGAAGGCCAAAGTCCCTATCTTGTAAAATACCCAATAAAGCCCTAAACCCCCTCACCTTAGAATGCCAATATATCTCTCTTACAAACTCCGAAATAGGTCTACTCACCTTTAGATTAATACACATCCAGAGACCTTTAAAATGAGACTAATTTCATTCGATTCGGAGCTCGTATGCAAAACTTGGGTTTTTGGGCCCCCTTGTATACTATATATATATGTATATTTGGACTCTTGTATTTTTGTATCATATTTGATCTCATTCCATCTTTAATCAACATGAAACTTGTAGATCTCATCGAGATCTACAACATTCATGTTTTGAGTTTATCCAAATTCGGCCTCCTTCTCTCTCTAAATTCACTTCTTCTTCTCATCCACTCAGAGCAGGCCACGTGGCGCCCTCTGATTGAGCCACGTGGCCCGGCCCCTTTGGCCTATCCGCCAGCACTCCTGACCGTTGGATCTCTTCTTGATCCAACGACCCAATGATCTCCATGCACGCCCTTTGTTCCCCACCGTCTGATCAGGCCCATCTCACATCTGCACCGTCCGCTAGCGCCTCGCCTATAGCCCACCACGTGGAGCTTTGTGCGGCATCCGATCTCGCTGTTGGCGCCTTGATCCTCACCGTTCAGCATCGCAATGCACTCCAGCCGCTCGATCTACCCCTGGTCTTCATCTCCGTCGCCCATCAGTGCCGCGCTTGCAACCCGCCACGTGGTGCGCCCTGTGCCCTTCGATTTCGCTCTCTAGATCTAATCCAAAGCGTTAACCCACGCCTCCATCTGGGCTGTTGGATCGCCTGATCCAATGACCAAGGCATCGTCTTCCACCTTTCGCATACACCGTGCCCCACGTCTTCCACCGTGCGCAAGGGGCCGCCCCCTTTCTATTTTGGGCATCACGCCGACCACCATCTTCGCCCCCTGGCGCCACCACGACACAGCCCACTCTTCCCTCATCCTCGCCAACCCCCTCGATCTCCATGAACACCCTCCACTTCTCTCCACGAAGCCCACCAACTCCACGTCTTCGCCATCTACGCCGTCACCTTCATCCTATAAATAAGTCGCCGACGACCACCTTCACCCCTATCCGCCATCACGGAGAGTATCTCCGAGCTCCCACCTTCGAGTTGGTGACATCAATTTGACGTGAGGATTAGTGACGATCGAGATCCACCTCCGGTGAGATCCACGGCCCTCCACTGCCGTGTTGCAGCTTCCCTCGTGAGCTGCACAAGCTCAGGTCCCCTACCGGCCTTCGAGCGACGACCTGGAAGCTCCATCCGAGCTTCTGACCCTAGGTAGACACCTCCATCTTCTTCCTGATCTTCTTATTCTTTTTCTCGAGTTTTCTTCCATTTTATTCGCCGTCCACGAGCCTCTTCTCGCTCCGCCAACCATCCTCCGAGCTCTGCAAGGGAGCTCTGATCTTCGCACTACACTCAGTTCCCTCCGACGACGCACTTCATTTCTCACCGACGCCAGCTACGCCACCTTGGCGGAGCTCAATCACCGGACCAACTCTCCTCTTCTCAGGCCTTGCACCGCACTCCAGATCACCCCACGAACACATAGCATGCTTCGACTATCAATTATCCCCTTGCAGGTACTTCTCCTTCATTGGTCGGAACTTCATCAGAGCCACTTCCGAGCTTCTCTGCCACAGCACCCTAGAGCTTCTCCGCCACTTCTGAGACCACCGAAGAATCCCCGAAGCTTCTACGAATCTTTCCAGCTACTTGGGAGCCTCCGTCGAGCTTCACCGACGACCCGAGAAGGAGGCGGAGCTCGAGACCTTTCGCCGGAGCCCAGCCTTCTCCGCCGCAGGAGGCGGCGGGCCAGTCGAGGAAGAAGAACAACTGTCATTCGATCTCCTTGATCGAACGGTCCCTAACGAGCAACGTCGCCCACATCCCATAGTTGTAGGATCAGGCGGATCCTACGTTCTAGGTCGAGCCACGTCACCACTTCCTTTGCGCTCCAGATGTCGTTGGATCAATCCTGATCCAGCGGCTATCGATCGTCCACGTGGCCTTCTCCAGAAATCGTCAAGGACCGTTGGATCGATCTTGATCTAACGGATTCAGATACGCCACGCGCCAGCAGCTATCACCGTTGGATCGTCACTTGATCCACGGTCCAGATCAAGCCACGTCACCCGATCCGAGCCTCTTCCCCGACTATTAGGCTCGGATCCCCGAAGCCACTCCGAGCCAGGTCCGAGCCTCCAGAGTCACCCGAGCCTCGACCCGAGCCTCCGAAGACCACCGAGCCTGGGACCCCCACGTAATATGTACGTGCAGTCTGGCTTATTTGCAGCGAGGCCCCTAGAGGTTCCCATATTTGTATTTCAGTCCCTGCCAGGAGACCCCACGTGAGGAGCACGTGTTCTTTGAGAAAATTGCATCCACCCCCTCAACATTATAGGTAATTGCATATTGGTCCTTGTCAGCACGTTTTATTTTTATTACTTTTAATTCCTATAATTTCATTTATACCCCTGTCTTTACACGCATATTTAAGCATCATTTTAATTCATTTTTCAATTTTGAAAATTGCATTGTGTAGCTTATTTTGTCCTCTTCCATATGTGACATTGGCACATTTTTATAATATCAGTGGATTTTTCTATTAATTAATTGGTTGAATTTTGCTATATTTTACCCATTTATACCTTTTAATTCATAGTAATTCCTCTGTGACTCCAAAAATCCCCAAAAAATCACATTAGATCTAAGATAACTAAGTTCACATCATGTAAAAAATTCATCTCATTTGCACGTATCTCGAGGCCTGAATAAATCATTTTGTGGTTTTCTTAATTAATTTTTAATAGGTTCATTTCACATAGAAATTTAGGTTTATTAATTTTCCAGGATTCCTCACCTTCAGATCTATCTAGGATAATTTTTATTTCTAAAAATAATGTGATTTGATATTTATTATAATTAATTTAGACAAAATCCCCTTGCATTCATTTTTAATTCACAATAAATTTATTTAGTGTCGGAAAAATAAAAAAAATAGAGTGTCTTAATTTCATTGCATTTTAGCATCTGGCCAAGTTTCATAATTTTTGGACTTGATTTGATCACTTATCGGAATTAACTTGTAAACTGGACTGATTGTGCACATGTCTTTTCTTCCCTACATAAAATATATTGAAAAAGACCAAAAAAATTTTATTCCCTGAAAATCAAACCTTAAACTTTGCTTAAAATCTACCTAAGGAGACAATTGCCTCCCTGAGTTCGACCTTGGGCTTTCCCAAGTAAATAAAAAAATATTACCGCTCGAAATTAATTGAACTTAATTAAAAGTGGTTTTTGATCTGCTCTTATTATCCGACTGCAACGAACAACATAACGATTAATTTGACCACTAATTTGATTGAATTAACAAGGGTAGTGAGAGCCTGTTCAAAATGGCGTCGTTGCCTCAAAGTGGCTGGATAGAGGAGCAGACTTACACCCAGCAGGACCAACATGCACCCCCACAAGTGGAAACCGGATACGAGGAGCCTCCGCAGGTGTTCGAGATCAACGGGCTGTGGTACAGCCATGACCTCGTCGGCAGACAGTCGGGGATGGGGAACGGTCAGCCTCACCGACCTTCCCCAGCTTACCAGGAAACCAGCTCCGTCCCCGCACCGCGCTTTGTTCAGTCCATGCCCGAACGAGGGTACCAGCCTCAGCAGCACCAGCAGCAGCGCACGTTCCACTCGGGCCAGCAGGGCTCGTCACTGTCCCATCAGCAGCAGCGGTATCAGCATGGCCAGCAGGGCCAGTACAGAACCTCATCCGCAAGTCAGCATCAGCCAGCCCAGCCCACCGAATTGGAGATCCTCACCTTGGCGATCCTGACCCTGTCTGATAGGGTCCAACAGATCCAAAATGACTATCTGGATATGAGAACTGATCTGAATCGTGTTTCTCGTACCAAGGATCAACAAATGGCGCCAAAGACCCCAATTCTCGCCTAGCTTCAGGCCTACCCGAACAACTTAACTCAAGACCAGAACCGACCTCGTGATCAGGTATACTATTTAGATAATTCTTTATCTGAACATGAGATCCTTTCTTATGATAATGTAAACCATATGTCCCTCAGGAGCGAAAGGACCGTGATCATACCTGATCGGACATGTGCACCGAAGGAAGAAGCCGCCAAGTCTCTACCTGAGGAGAACTTGGAGGCAGAAGAGGAGCAGCACAACCATCACCACCACTGGCAGAAGAGGAGGACTTCCGGGTCCTCGAAGAAGCAACGAACCCACACCAGCAGAGAGTCAATCGAAACCGATGAAGAGCCCACACCTCCATCTGAGGAGGATCGTCCAAAAGTTGCGGAAAACGCATCACCGGTTTCGCAGCAGCATTTTCCTTTTAGTCAGAGTCAGAGTCCAAGTCTGTTTTAGAGTCCGAGTCTTGTACAGAACTCAGTTACCGTTTTGAATGAAAACATTTCAGTTTCAGAATCTGAGTTGGAGTCAATAATCCCTTTCCCCCGAGCTCTTAAGGGTGGAAAGAAGAAAACTAAAAAATCCAAAAAGATGACCCTGAGATGGAAGAGTTTTGCAACAAACATATCAAGGTCACAATTCCCTTTGACAAGTACGTGGAAATGACTCCTGCATTTCAAAAATACCTTAAGGTGAGATGCACACCTACTAGGGTTAGCAGGAAGACCAAAAGCCATGTTGAGAAATATGTTATGTCAGCAGCCACGACTTGTGCAATAAAGAACTCGTTTCCAAGGAAACGAAGAGACATGGGTGCACATTATGTAATGAGTCATGTCGATGACATTGTGTTTGCACGCACTCTCCTAGACAACGGCTCCTCAATTAACTTAATGCCTACATCCCTCTATGAGCGGCTTAATCTCGGACCTCTTAGGAAATCTAGAGCCCTCCTGCAGTTCGCTGATAAATCAACCAAGAGGTCCTAAGGAGAATTGTGGAATGTTGTCATCAGAGTCGAGGGTCAAAAATACATGGTGGACTTTACTGTCCTAGATATGGAAAACCCTCGTAATTGGAGAGATTCCCAGATCATCTTTGGCAGACCCTTCCTCAGAACAGCGGGGGCCTTGTTTGATTACAAGATCGGGAAGATCCAGTTCCAAACTCCAGGCGGAGATGAGGAACTTGAGATGAAGCAAACCAGATGACAAAGACCGGATTCCGAATCCAGCACCGAGTACTCTTCAACCAAAGCAGACTGCGACCATGTAGACACAGTTGGGCCATGGAGACAGAACCAGCCAACATCAATGAGTCCCTCCCCTCCGGAGATGATCTTGTGCATGATACAGTTTGCGAGGTCATCAGAAGTGAGTACAGCTCAGAACCTGCATCCCCCTACATCTTTGATGACTTAGAGGCCCAGCTAGGCCTGTCAGTCCTTCCCTCTTTAGGACAATCGAAAGATGAGGATGATGAGTCGGACGTGGCTTTTGCCGATTGCATGTAAACCTTTGACGATCCGATTCCAGAGCCGAATAACTTGGTGGCAGCAATTACAGAGACAGATCTAGCCACTTTCAACACTGAACCAGATTCAATTGAGCCAAACTTCCTAGACAATCACACCTTACCCGAGCTCAAGCCTTTACCCACAACACTAAAATATGCCTTTCTTGCGGGTCAGGAGAAGAAATATCCGGTCATCATCAGTTCACAATTGACCGAGGAGCATGAATCTCACTTGCTAGAGATCCTAGAGAAAAATCGCAAGGTAATAGGCTGGAGCATTTCCGATCTCCACGGGATAAATCCCGCTCTGTGTTCGCACCATATCTACTTGGAGAATGAAGCCAAACCCTCTCGTGAATTCCAACGTCGTTTACGAGAGGTAGTGAAGAAGAAGATAGAGAAATGGTGCAACGCGGGTTTTATTTATCCCATCTCCGACTCTAAATGGGTGGCCCCGATCCATGTTGTCCCGAAGAAGTCGGGAATTCAGACGACCACCAACGAGGATGGAGAGGAGATCGTGTCACGAGTGCCCACGTCGTGGCGCGTCTGTGTGGATTACAGACGCCTGAATGCTGTGACGAAGAAGGATCATTTCCCCCTACCGTTCATTGATCAGATCCTAGAGAGACTACTGGGGAAAGAATTCTTCTGTTTCTTGGATGGATTCTCGGGATACATCAAGTAGCCATAGCTCCAGAGGACCAGGAAAAGACCACATTCACATGCCCTTTTGGTACCTATGCCTTCATGAGCATACCCTTTGGGTTATGCAATGCTTCAGGTACTTTTCAAAGGTGCATGATTGTTGTATTCGCTGAAATGGTCGGCGGATTCCTGGAAGTCTTCATGGATGACTTCTCGGTCTACGGCGATTCCTTCGATTCCTGTCTTAGGAATCTGGATCGAGCCCTCAAACGCTATTGTGAGGTTAATCTGGTGCTCTCCTGGGAGAAAAGTCACTTCATGGTGACGGAGGGCATTGTGTTGTGGCACGTCATCTCCAAGAGAGGAATGGAGGTTAACCCTGCCAAGGTGGATGTGATCAGACGACTCCAGCCACCAACTAACGTTAAGCAGTTGCGGTCGTTCCTCGGGCATGTCGGATTCTATCGGAGATTCATCAAGGATTTTTCTAAGATTGCCCGAACGCTAACTGAGCTTTTAGGCAAAGACATGGAGTTTATTGTTGATCACAAATATCTTAAGGCCTTTAAGCTATTGTAAGGGATGATCATGGACGCCCGATCCTACAAGTCCCAGATTGGTCTATACCTTTTGAGATCATGATGGATGCCTCAGACTTTGCTGTTGGGGCTGTGTTAGGACAAAGGAGGGATGGCGTCCCGTTTGCAATCCACTACGCAAGCAAAGTGCTTGATACCGCTCAACGTAACTATACAGTTACGCAAAAGGAGATGCTTGCGGTAGTCTTTGCCTTGGACAAGTTCAGATCTTATTTAATTGGATCCAAGGTTATTGTGTTCATTGACCACACGACGCTACGATACTTGATGGAAAAGAAGGAATCGAAGGCGCATCTTCTTCGGTGGATTTTGCTTATCCAGGAGTTTGATTTGGATATTCGTGATAAATCTGGAAAGAAGAATGTAGTAGCCGATCATCTCTCTCGTCTCGAAGATCTTAATACTTCTGAGGATTCACCTATTCCAGACTCTTTACCTGATGAGTCGATTTTTGTTGTTGAGTCACTCCCATGGTATGCCAACATCGTGAACTATCTTGTCTCCAAGAAGGTTCCCGAGGATTGGCCCAAGAGCCACATTGACCGACTCAAGTCGGATGCTAGACACTACCATTGGGAGGATCCGATCCTTTTCTTTGAAGGACCGGACTGTGTCTGGAGACGGTGTATTCCTCAGGAGGAATACCAGAGTGTCCTTTCTTTATGCCACAGCTTGGAGGCAGGAGGACACCACTCCGGGAAGAGGACCGCATGGAAGGTACTTCAGTGTGGCTTTTACTGGCCGACTCTGTTTCGCAATGCCATCACCTTTGCGAAGTCGTGCCCAGTATGCCAGAGAATGGGAGGAACCGTTGGTTCCAATGATGAGATGCCGATGCAGCATGTCATCATTTGTGATGTCTTTGATGTCTGGGGCATCGATTTCATGGGCCCATTCCCTGTCAGCCACAGATTCAAGTACATCCTTCTTGCGGTAGACTACCTACCTAGGTGGGTGGAGGCTATCCCGACCTGAGCCGTAGACAGCAGGACTGTCTGTAAATTCATCAGAGAGCATATCATCTCTAGGTTCGGGATTCCCAAAATGTTGATATCAGATGGGGGTAGCCATTTTGTAAACCGAGAGGTGAAGAAACTCTTGAAGGACTACGGCATCGAACACCGTGTCGCTAGTCCTTACCACCCACAGAATAATGGTATGGCTGAGATGTTAAATAGGGAGGTGAAAACTATATTGCAAAAGCTTGTCCGTCTAGACAGGAAGGACTGGCCTCAGATCTTGGATCAAGTCCTATGGACTTATAGGACAGCTTACAAGACACCGTTAGGAATCTCCCCATTCCGAATGGTATTCGGAAAGCCGTGCCATTTGCCCACAGAGTTAGTGCATAAATCAGAATGGGCAATCAAGAAGGTCAACTGGAACACGCACCTTGGGCAGAAGCAGAGAGAAATGGATCTGAATGAGCTTGTGGAAGTCAGAAACCGCGCATACGACAATAGTGTACAAGGAGCGTTGGCATGATAGATATATCAGATGAAAGACCTTTGTTCCTGGATAAAAGGTATGGTTGTTTAATGCTAGGCTGAAGATCTTCCAAGGCAAGTTGAAGTCCAAGTGGACGGGCCCATTCGTCGTCCGTGCAGTGTACGATCGTGGATGTGTCGAGATCTCAGATCTCACAGATAATGCACCGACATTCCTAGTGAATGGATAACTGTTAAAGCACTTCATCGAATCCAATGAGCAGTTAGTCCATGTTGAGGAGATTGTATTCATGCGTGAGACAGATTCAGTAGATATATATCGAGCCGCGCATGAGACCTTGCAGCAGTGAGCTCTAGCCATCAGCAACATCTTGAAAGATTCAGACCGACACCCTTGTATATACCCATCATTCCTGTACATTATATGCTTTCCCCCCGCGACTCTAGTAACTCATCCCAACTTCATTGATCACCATCTTGGACTATACTTAGGATGACCAGATCCTAAGTATAGGGGGGATGAGCTACCTGACTCCGTTCTCTGTACATCCTCCAGATCACATTGGTCCTCATACTCACTCATGTCCTATACTTAGGCTGACCAGAGCCTAAGTATAGGGGGGACCGATGCCCGCCGTGTATATACTCCTCCTTTTCCCTTTTAAATCTCGCCCGCCCCAGTTTTTTGATCTTCTTCTACACTTAGGTTGCTAGAGCTTAAGTATAGGGGGGCGGAGCGACTTCTATACTTGTTGTTATTTTAGCTCTCCTACGCTTAGCACGAGCTATGTCTTTTTCCTCGCTTTTCGTGCTATGAGGACATAGCACACTCTAAGTATAGGGGGTGTGTATATATTACATATATACTTTACCCATAGCTCGTACTTTCACGTATTTTCACGTATTTTTGTATATATTATGCAATATTTACGGGTGGGTAAAAATTGAAAAAAATTACACTTTTTGTATAATACTTGTAAAACTTTTGTAAAAGTCGAAAAAAACTTCTTGTAAAATACATGTATACTTGTATAATTTGTATAATACTTATAAACTCTTGTAAATTGTTGTAACATAGGAGGTATACCAAAGTTTTGAAAAAAAACAAAAACAAAAACAACAAAATAGGCTTCTTATTTACTCTTGCACATCATCTCTGCATCCAAAAAAGAAAAGAAAGAAAAAGAGTCTTGCATTTCATTCATCTACATAGCATGTCATCTGCATCTCATCCACCTGACATATGCAAAGTGAAAAGCTAGTGGGTTCTGAATCAAGTTATGAGTAGATATTGAGGATGGACTTGATTTGACCTTAATCCACCTAATTTCAGAGTAACCTTATAGGAACTGGAGTTGAAATTTCTCAGGTCAAGTGACTTGATTCTTTGAGTCCGCAACTCTATGTTCACATGACATCTTAATCAGTCTAAGTAGAATATCTCGTGCACACGCATGACTCTTTTAGATAATGACCTAATTTGGACAAGCACAATGCACGGAGCTCTTCATTGATGAGGTGGTGAGGAGGTAGAATCCTTTATCTTGGAGTAGCACACTGGTGGAAACATCCGTCCTCCTCTAGGGAGGGTAGTGCATCTCAACCTAGTCTGGTGGTGTTGACGTCTAAAGACGGGACGCTGTGGGTTACAATAATGCTTCAAAAGAGGGATAGTCTACTGGCTCAAGACGAAAAACTCCTGATGTACATGCTGCACCTTGTATATAGTTCAAAAAAAAGAAAAAAAAAAGAAGAAGAAATGCAAAAACTCTAAAAAAATCAGACATGTCCAAGTAAAAATAAAGGAGTGTGTATATTAGCAAAGAAAATACAGCTGGATGACTTGGCTACACTGGTCAGGCATCTCGGGATAGGTAGCTACACTTGCTATCGTCCATTTTTCTCTACCCCCTCCTCTTGAGCTGGTCGCACTTGAACTTAGAAGGGAATACCCCGCTCCTCGAGGAAAGAGTTACTGGACCGGGTAACTAGAGTTACCTTGTTAGAGGAGATTGTTTCTGAGCCAATCTGATGTGGAGAGTTACATTTCACTTACACAGTACAAGTAAGAATCATAGTCATCAGAAATTTGCGTTTGAGGATTTGTTCTGACCTGACTATTGAGGCGTCTTGAATAGAAGACTTGTAGAACTTGAAGTCTGTTAGGTCTTAAGTTCAGATCCCAATAAGGTTCCTCCACACAATTAATCCAAAGGTCGAGTCAAACTCCATTTTCAACTTTTGTTCATGACCTTGGTATGGAACCCAAACTCATTTCACTCTTGCATTTCATTGTAGTTGCTCGGGGACGAGCAAGGTTTAAGTATAGGGGGTTGATGAATCTGTGATTCATCACTCTTAAAGTTGAAAATAGAGCTTAGTCCCTGGGTATTTAGCAGCATATTTCCCTTTATCTTGCATAAATAGCATTAATGCATCAATCCACAATATATGCATTTTAGCATTCATATTTGCATTAAATAAGAAGCCATTTCATTTGTAAAATCTACTTGTAAAATATCCACCAATAACTCACCTAATTATTTGTATTTTATATCCCCTCCAAAATGAAATAACACCTTCCTTATAATGTATATATTATTAGTTAATAATATAAGGAAGAAGGCCAAATTCCCTGTCTTGTAAAATACCCAATAAAGCCCTAAACCCCATAGACCTTAGAATGCCAATATATCTCTCTTAAAAACTCCGAATTAGGTCAACTCACCTTCAGATTAATACACATCCAGAGACCTTTAAAATGAGACTAATTTTATTCAATTCGGAGCTCGTATGAAAAACTTGGGTTTTTGGGCCCCTTTGTATACTATATATATGTATATTTGTACTCTTGTATTTTTATATCATATTTGACCTCATCTCCATCTTTGGTCAACATGAATCTTGTAGATCTCATCGAGATCTACAACTTTCATGTTTTGAGTTTTTCCAAATTCGGCCTCCTTCTCTCTCTAAATTCATTTCTTCTTCTCATCCACTCAGAGCAAGCCACGTGGCGCCCTCTGATTGAGCCACGTGGCCCGGCCCTTTGACCTGTCCGCCAGCGCCCCTGACCGTTGGATATCTTCTTGATCCAACAGCCCACTGATCTCCACGCACTCCCTTTGTTCCCCACCGTCTGATCAGGCCCATCTCATATCTGCACCATCCGCTAGCGCCTCACCTATAGCCCACCACATGGCACTTTGTGCACCATCCGATCTCGTTGTTGGCGCCTTGATCCTCACCGTTCATCATCTCAACGTACTCCAGTCGCTCGATCTACCCCTGGACTTCATCTATGTCGCCCATCAGCATCGCGCTTGCAGCCCGCCACGTGGTGTGCCCTGTACCCTTCGATTTCGCTCCCTAGATCTAATACAAAGCGTTAACCCGTACCTCCATCTGGGCCGTTGGATCGCCTGATCCAGCGGCCAAGGCATCGTCTTCCACCTTCCGCATACCCCACGCCCCATGTCTTCCACCGTGCGCAAGGGGCCGCCCCCTTTCTATTTTGGGCGCCACGCCGACCACCATCTCCACCCCCTGGCGCCACCACGACACAGCCCACTCTTCCCTCATCCTCGCCAACCCCCTCGATCTCCATGAACACCCTCCACTTCGCTCCACAAAGCCCACCAACTCCACCTCTTCGCCATCTACACCGTCACCTTCATACTATAAATAATTCACCTCCGACCACCTTCACCCCTATCCGCCATCACGGAGAGTATCTCCGAGCTCCCACCTTTGAGTTGGTGACAGCAATTTGATGTGAGGACGAGCAACGACCGAGATCCACCTCCGGTGAGATCCACGGCCCTCCACCACCGTGCTGCAGCTTCCCTCGTGAGTTGCACGAGCTCAGGTCCCCTACCGGCCTTCGAGAGACGACCTGGAAGCTCCATCCGAGCTTCTGACCCCAGGTAGACACCTCCATCTTCTTCCCAATCTTCTTATTCTTTTTCTCGAGTTTTCTTCCATTTTATTCGTCGTCCACGAGCCTCTTCTCGCTCCCCAACCATCCTCCGAGCTCCGCAAGGGAGCTCTGATCTTCACGCTATACTCAGTTCCCTCTAACGACGCACTTCATTTCTCACCGATGCCAGCTCCGCCACCTTGGCGGAGCTCAATCACGGGACCCCCTCTCCTCTTCTCAGGCCTCGCACCGCACGCCAGATCACCCCACGAACACATAGCACGCTTCAGCTATCAATCAACCCCCTGCAGGTACTTCGACTTCATTGGTCGGATCTTCATCGGAGCTGCTTCCGAGCTTCTCCGTCACCACACCCCAGAGCTTCTCCTCCACTTCTGAGACCACCGGAGAATCCCTGAAGCTTCTACGAATCTTTCCAACTACTGGGGAGCCTCCGCCGAGCTTCACCGACGACCCGAGGAGGAGGCGGAGCTCGAGACCTTTCGCGGAGCCCAGCCTTCTCCGCCGCAGGAGGCGGCGGGCCAGTCGAGGAAGAAGATTAGCTATCGTTCGATCTCCTTGATCAAACGGTCCCTAACGAGCCACGTCGCCCACATCCCGGAGTCGTCAGATCAAGCGGATCCTACGTTCCAGGTCGAGCCACGTCACCACTTCTTTCGCGCTCTAGATGCCGTTGGATCAATCCTGATCCAACGGCTATCGATCGTCCATGTGGCCTTCTCCAGCAAGCTTCAAGGACCGTTGGATCGATCTTGATCTAACGGATTCAGATACGCCACGCGCCAGCAGCTATCACTGTTGCATCTTCACTTGATCCACGGTCCAGATCAAGCCACGTCGCCCGATCCGAGCCTCTTCCCCGACCACTAGGCTCGGATCCCCGAAGCTACTCCGAGCCTCCATAGTCACCCGAGCCTCGACCCGAGCCTCCGAAGACCACCGATCTTGAGACCCCCACGTGATCTGCACGTGTGGCCTGGGTTATTTGCAGCGAAGCCCCTGGAGGTTTCTATATTTGCACTTCAGTCCCTGCTAGGAGACCCCACGTGAGGAGCACGTGTTTTGTGGAAAAATTGCATCCACCCCCTCAGCATTATAGGTAATTGCATATCGGTCCCTGTCAGCATGTTTTATTTTTATCAATTTTAATTCCTGTAATTACATTTATACCCCTGTCTTTGCACACATATTTAGGCACTTATTTTAATTCATTTTTCAATTTTGAAAATTGCATTGTGTAGCTTATTTTGTCCTCTTCCATATGTGATACTTGGCACATTTTTGTAATAACAGTGGATTTTTCTATTAATTAACTGGTTGAATTTCGCTATATTTTACCCATTTATGCCGTTTAATTCATAGTAATTCCTCTATGACTCCAAAAATCCCCAAAAAATCACATTAGATCTAAGATAATTAAGTTCACATTGTATAAAAAATTCATCTCATTTGCACGCATTCCGAGGTCTGAATAAATCATTTAGTGAGTTTCTTAATTAATTTTTAATAGGTTCATTTCACATAGAAATTTAGGTTTATTAATTTTCCTGGATTCCTCACCTTCAGTCTATATAGGATATTTCTAAAAATATTGTGATTTGATATTTATTAAAATTAATTTAGCCAAAATCACCTTGCATTCATTTTTAATTCATGGTAAATTTATTTAGTGTCAGAAAAATCCAAAAAAAATAGAGTATCTTAATTTCATTGCATTTCAGCATCTGTCCAAGTTTCATAATTTTTGGACTTGATTTGATCACTTATATGAATTAACTTGTAAACTGGCCTGATTGTGCATATGTCTTTTCTTCCCTGCATAAAATATATTGAAAAAGACCAAAAAAATTATTCCCTGAAAATCAAATCTTGGACTTTGCTTAAAATCTACCTAAGGAGATAGCTGCCTCCCTGAGTTCGATCTTGGCCTTGCCCAAGTAAAAAAATATTGACGCTTCAAATTAATTGAACTTAATTAAAAGTGGTTTTTGATCTACTCTTATTATCCGACTGCAACGAACAACATAACGATTAATTTGACCATTAATTTGATTAAATTAACAAGGGTAGTGAGAGCATGTTCAGATATCGCTTGAGGTATTTGGTTAGCATATCTTATGCTTTGAAAGTTGAAAAGGAAACGGACTCTCAAAGTATGAAAATACGAGAAAACTTTGATTTAAAATTATTCACCTTATTCATAGCTTAATAAAATGCAAATTGCACCTTTTAACTTCAGATGAATTCCTTTAACCCTCTCAATAAACTACTCGAAGTCAATCAGTTGACAAGACCAGATTACTTGGATTAAATCCATAATTTGAAACTCGTACTTGCAATAGAGCTCATATGATGTGATATACATTGAGTTGTATGAAGACCTTCAAATCGAGGATGCATGAGATTAAAAGTGCAAGAAGTCATCTCAAATATACTCAAAATGTTTGGGTACATTTCTGAGTGGAGACCCTTGGGGCTATGATGGACATAGACATACTTCGTGTTGCTATCTCTCCCGAGTCTTTCAATAACTTCGGTGTGTCATAGCATACGAACAAGTTGAAACTGATTAATGCCGAGTTACTTTCTACACTGAAGTCCACAAAGGATTTAATAAAGAAAGAAAATCCCTCAAACAAGCAATGGTTGTATAAGTTAAAGGGAAACATCGTAGCAATCATGGATCTAGGATGGGTCCAGTCCAAGTAAAGAAGAAGAAAGGTCAAGCTATTGGTCAATCTTCTAAAGCTCAACGCATCTGACATCCTAGAAGATAGATGTCGATCATAACTGTAATAAGTTGGGATACTAGAAGCACAATTGTCCAGAATACCTAAAGACCTTAGTAAAAGGAAAACGATATATCTCTGACAGGTAACACATTTATATTCATCATTGAAACCAACTTACTCATATGATGATAAGGAAGTTGGATTGCCGTTTATGATGATTTTGTTTATGTATGCAATTTTTGCATATGTTTCAAGAAAACATAAAGGTTGATGTAAGGGGATAGTCATCCAAATGAGATCTGATGCAAATGTTGTAGCAGTTGACATTGGAACTTGCAGACTATCATCTTCTAGTGGAAAAATACTAATTATTAGAGAATATATATCTTCCATATGTTAGAAGGAACTTATTATATGTATCTAAGGTAGTTAGACAAGGACATTCTTTCATATTTTTGTGAAAATTATCATAAATTATTATGGTAAAATTTGTAATAGCTCTTTGAATTGGACATGTATGAATTAGTCATGGATGTTGGTACCACTAATGATAATACCTTAAAAGATCAAGGGAAGATGGAGATCATTTGATAATGCTCTAGCATCAAAGACTTGGACATGTGTCTATTTATAGGATCAATATATCGATAAAAGATGGACCTTTAGATTTTTTAAATGTCTAAAATTTACCAACCTGTGAGCATTGTATTCAAGGTAGAACTAGGGCTCCCTTTCAAAAAAAGGTATATGATACAAAGTATACAAGACCTAATACTTATTGATGTATGTGTTCTATTTAGTACCACAACATGTAATAGACATCAATATTATGTGGCATTTATTGATGATTATTCATGATATGGTTTTAGCTTCCTATTATGTTACAAGTATGGCACCTTTGAAAAGTTCAAAAGAATTCATGGCTTTGATTGAGAACAAAACATGATGAAAGATCAAATGAATATGATGTGGCTGAGGTGGCGATTACCCATCAGATGAATTCAAAGACAGTTTGAATGCATAACTTCCGAGATCTATCAATTACGTGGTATGAAACATGATTGAAATCAAATATACTAGACCTAAATGTTAGAATCTTGGCTACTCTTGTTTTAAAGCTTACACACATGTTAGATCGACTTGCATTAGTATATTTATTTTGCAGGTTCTTTAGAAAAGATTTAAGACCTTAATAGAAGCACTTCAAAAGTTGCCTTTCTTATTATATGTTGTTATTAGTTGGTTTGCCTTGTACTTATTATGTAATCATCAAATCTAAATAGTATTCAATTCTTGTATATGTGATGATCTACACAAAGAATCAATATTGCTACTGATAAAGTTTAGCTCATACAACAAAGTCAACTTCAAGTTAAACCATCAATTGATCGCTCGTTGCATTTCTTGTTGATCGATCATTCATTAATCGCTCATGGTACTGGATCTAACCGGTCATTCTATTACTAGTTGAAGAACACTTTGAACCGATCGATCATTGGTTTTATGTGATTTGTAAGTTGTATGATTGCTCATTACTTTATTTCTAATCAATTCGTTGTCTACCTTTGACCATTTCATTTTATTGATCGGTAAGTCAATTGTTATGATAGATTATTTATTTCAATTTTAAATTTCGTAACCGACCTTATGATCAATCATGAGTATTTGATTGATCGATCATATGAGCATTAATCAATCATTGTCTTTTGTTGATCGATCATTCTAGTAGATTTGAAAGTTACTATTTTTATTCCTGTCATTTACATGGTTGAAATACTATAAAAAAGACCCATACCTCCTCATTTTGACACACAACTCCTTCGAGTATTTCTCTCCCTCTCTCATTCTTAAGTGTTCATATATTCAAGAGAGAAGATTTCTAAGATGAAAGCAAGTCACGATCTAAAGCTCCTCAAACTCTCTGTTTGAAGTCAGGAATTCTCTTGAAGCTACTTGCAAAAATTCAATGATATTTTTTTATTATAGACATTTCACTTGTTTTAGAGATATATCTGTTTGAACCAAGTATTTGCATATCTTGTTGATATATTCTCTCTAAAGATTTGATTATTTTGAACTCCCATTTTATTTTATCAACACTAATAATTCTTTTATACTATTCATATATAGTTGTTCTGTAGATACTCTTGGATTTCTTTCTGTTAGAAGCTCAAGGTGGAGCCTCAAGCAGTTTTGCAGCATGTTTAGTTGTAGTGGTGACTTTGGTGTCTGATCTAAAGTTATGACTTTGGTGTGTGATCCAGGATTGTAAGCTATGTACTTGTAATCGGTTGAGATATCTGTCTAAATATCTCAAGATATAGTGGAAAAGTTGGTTGACTTGACTAACCGGAAATCCTAAGTTAGGAAGGCTTGGGCCGTGGTTTTCACCCGCTTGGGTTTCCATGTTAATATATTGTGTGGTGTGATTGTTGGATTCATCTCTTATTTGATTTGATTGTTTGTATTCTACTTTCGTGAAAAGTTTTTAATCTACCATACTTCATTTATCCCTCCATCTAGAGTGTATTCGATCAGCAAGTTCTGTCAAGCAACGGCAAAATCCCCTCTCTCAAAAGTTGACAAGAAGAAATGTATTGCCAACTCAAAAGCCATAAATGCCATCTTTTGTGCCATCACAAAGGAAGAGTTCAACAAGAAGTTTCTACATGTAAGACCGCTTATGAAATATGGGATTAACTTAGCATCACCTATGAAGTCTGCAGCAAGGAGAAAGAGATTTTAGTCATCCTTCTCCAACAAATATATGAACTATTCAAGATGATTAATTGAGAATCCATTAGAGAAATGTCTACGAGGTTCTCTGGTATTATCAACAACCATCTCAATCTAAATGTAAGGATTAAATGATCTGAACAAATAAAGAAATTCATCATATCACTTATGGGAGATTGGAGGATCACTACTATTGTGTTCAAAGAGGCATATGACACAAGCACTCTCCCGATGGACGACTTCATAGGCATGCTTCTACCCTGTGAAGTAGAGAAATAAGAAAAGGCACAAGCTGAAGTTAATTGAGATAAAGAAAAAGAAGAACATAACACTGCAAGACTCAAAGGCTGCCTCAATAGACGAAAGCTCTAAGGATAACCTATCCATGATAACAAGAATATTCAAGAAAATCATAAGATGATGAAAGAAAGAAGGACAATGAGATGCTATGCTTCAACTACAATAGGAAGAGTCGTTTCAAGAAGGATTGCCCCTTGCTCAAGAAAAGTCAAAGGCGGGACTACATGCACCCCCAATCACACTTGATAAAAGTAGCAGACAGAGAAAGAAGGAAAATGCCACACAAGCGTCATCACAAGTATCCATAGAGAAAAACTTTATAGGCTAAGTTAGATTCCTTATCGTACTCCTCTAAAAGTGACTTAGACGCTTCAGATACTAAAGAAGTTCTATTCAGACAAATGTCTCTCAACCATTATGTATTCTCTGACAAACCCTTTATGGGTGATTCAAAAGATGTTATTATCACCATGCATGATCTTATTGTTAGTTTGAAAAAAAAGAAAATAAACTACTAAAATCAACTACATGGACCACTTTATAAAAGCATAAATCAAAAGTAGGATTACTCAAAAAAATATTCATGAACTCACTAATAATTTATCTTTATTCGAAAAACAACATTAAAAATAAATTAATTTTTTAAAGAGTAAAAAAATCAAAATTTCTCGAAACTAACAAATATAATCAACACTCTAGTAAATGATTTAATATGTTCGTTAAAGGAAAGGAAAATTTTAGATAGATTCCTATGTGTTAATTACTAGTTTAACAATAAGTTTGGCTTTGGATATGACTGAGAAGACACTTTGAACCATAATTAATAATTGATAATTAGGTTGTAGTACTTGGTTTAATCCTCTAATCAAAACCACTCATTAATTAATCACTAAAAACAATGTGAATGGTAATTTTAACTATATTTACATGGGGCTATCCCAAGGTCGAACACAAGGAAGCAAATATACACTAAGATTCAATTCATATCGCATAGTGCATAATTTTCGAGAGAAATATTTTTTTGATATTTTTTATGCAAAGATGAACGAGAATGCATATGCAAATGAATTCAGTTTTTAAAGGAAAATCAAGCAAACTTGACCAGTTTAATATTAATGTAAAATTAATCCAAATTAAATAAAAAAATATTTTTCATGTAAACATATTTCAATGATGAGTACAAAACATATTGTTTTTTATGATTTTAGGAACTAAAATGCGAGCATACAAAATGAACAATGTTTTTGGTTTTTTATGCAATTTTTAGAACAAATGGTATGCAAAAGTTATGAAATTTGAACAGGAATTAAAACATGATGACATGAAATTACTTAAATTTTCTGAAATTTCTAACAATATTTATTTTTTCATGAGTTTTTGAATGAAAGAGAGTGATTTTTATCAATTAATTTTTAATAAATCTATATTATCAAAATTTGAACAAAACATTATCTACAATGTACTTCTAGTGAGCAATCCAGAGGATTTGAAATTTTTGTAAAATGATACGTGAGAACCTAATTAAAAATCAAATTCTCAAAATAATCTAAGATTTATTCAGGCAATAGACACATGTATTTAACTTGATTTTTTGATATGAATTTAAGGACAAGTAGACACATTTTCTGATTTTTTTGGCAATTGTTTAATCAAGTTATGACTTAATATGAATATCATAACTCAAAATGGATAAAATATCAGTCAATTTCACTTCGATTTTTAACAAATCAACCACCTATAATAAATGCAAACAAACTTTAAGATGATAGATAATTTCTTTCTGAAAACAATGCAATTTTCACTTTTACAAATATATGAAAAATATTGGATCAAACTAGTGCTCAAAGTCGAGGTTCTATCTGTAATTTCTAAAATAAAGTAAAAAGTGCAAAAAGACGCCAGGGGTGTTTCTTTGATTATCCAGAATCGCGAGTGGTGCTCTGCAACTAGACCTCCACGTGACTGGTCCCACGTGAGAGTAAGTTTTTTTGGTAAGTAACCGTATATTAAGAAGGAAAAAGGATAGTTACAGGTGAGCATGCTTCAACGGAAGCAGTAAAAAGAAAACAAAAACAAGGAACAAAACAAAAAGTGAAGCAGGATTGCAACAGGTTGCGCCTCAATCGGCTAGTAAATTAGGGAAGTCCAGAACACCTTAGCCTTCAGGACAGGATAGCCTCCACAATGGCAATGACCCTCCTAGCCGTTGCGGTGGCGGTGGCGCTCCGTGAAGAGGCCCAGCGTGCATTTCGTTCAGTCCAGATGGTCCAGGTGGCCGCCGCGAGTGCCACCATGAATTTCAGTTTTTTGGTTTCACAGATTAAATTTATGCAGCAATTCAACAATTGTATCAAATCAGTAGATGTAGACGGCTGTATCTCCAGGGAGATTTCAATCACCTCCCATACCGAGCGGGAGAAAGGGCAGCTATAAAAAATATGCATACGGGTTTCAGGTTGCTTGTTACACAGGTAGCAAACCCCACTGGAAGCAAGTCCATGCTTAGAAAGTCTGTCGAGGGTAGGAAGCCTGTCAAGTATAGCATGGTAGAGGATGCAAGCATGTCTTGGCACCACTTTGTTATGCCACAACAAAGGGGCCCAGACCACAGGTTGAGCTCTCTTTCTAACCACATCGATTGCTGCCCTGAAGGAAAAGGGCTTAAGCCTAGCCGGCCAAGACAGGCCGCCATCCGAGTGAGTAGAGGCCATGCTAAGGTGATTGCGGGCATCAAGGATGGCTCTCCAAATGGGGGATTCCCCAGCAACCTTTGTGCATTGGAAGATGTCACGGCCTCTCAGATTCCTCTCCTTCATGAACGAGGCCCAAAGAGAGTTCCCCGCAATTGCAACATTCCAGCTCCAAGCCAACGCCATTGCATCACGAATGTCAGTGAAGGAGCGCAGTCCCAGCCCACCTTCCTCCTTGGGCAAGCAAACCACTTCCTACTTAACATGATGTGAGCCGAAGGCCCAGAGGAAGTCGGCACACATAGCATCAATTCTCCTTGTCGCCCCAATGGGGATACGGATTCCAGAGGCCCAATAAAGGCAAACACCCGAGATAACCGATTTGAGTAGCTGTAGACAGCCTGCGAGGGATAGGGACCTTGCTTTCCAGCAGTAAAGCAAGGCCCTAACTCGATCAGTGAGCATGCTGGCCGCTAACGACCTCCCCTCGCGGGAACAAGAGGTATCGCCAGGTATTTTGTTGGGAGGGGCTGCTACAGGAGGCCAACTTCTAGACAAAGACTGAAGTCCCCAATAGAGGACTTAGGCAAAATAAGCTTGCTTTTCTTGGCGTTCATCACCAGTCCCGACATACCTTCAAAGGACGCAAGGATGCTTTTGATTTGCTTCATCGCGTTTACATTTTTTTTTGCAGAAGAATAGGAGATCATCCGCGAAGATGAGGTGTGTGGGCACCTTAGCTCTCCCCATGCGTATGGGGGCAAGGGTCCCTTGCATTACGACATTATCAACTAGCAAGGATAGGGAGTCCATCGTAATGACGAAGAGAAGCGGACTGAGGGGGTCCCCCTGCCGCAAACCTCTCGATGAGGAGAAATAATCAAAAGGCGAGCCATCAACAAGGATCGAGAACATAGGTGAGGAAATGCAGTTTTTGATCCAACCGATCCATTTATCATCAAAACCACGCAGCCTCTGGCTATCCAATAAGAAGGCATGATCCACCGAGTCGAACGCCTTGGAGAGGTCAACCTTAATGCAAGCCTTTGATGAGTTTGATTTGCGACAGAATCCGTGAATTACCTCGTGAGCCAGGCGGATGCAATCCCCCATTGCCCTACCTTTGATGAAAGCAGTTTGGTTGGGGGCAACCAAAAGTGGAGCTACCTCAGCCAAGCGAGTAGCCAGAAGCTTTGAGAAGATTTTATACAACATATTGCAACATGAGATCGGTCTAAAACTACCCAAACCCGAGGTCGTCTCCTTTTTTGGGACGAGAGTAAGAAAAGTGTGGTTAACATCTAGTGGAATAGAACCCCCTCTAAAGAGGAAGTCCATGGCTAGGATCAGATCAGATTTTATTAAGGTCCAATGCCTTTTGAAGAACCCTGCATTGAACCCGCCCGGTACCGGTGCTTTGGAGGAGCGGATGCTTTTGAGGGAGTCCCAGATTTCCATCTCCAAGAAAGGCCTAGAGATCCATCCTCTAGCTATCGGAGACAGGATAAACTTAGGCTACGGAGGGCTGCTTCTGGCGATAGTGGCAGGAGGTGCCGCAAGCAGCCCAGAGAAGAAGGCCACGGCTTCCTCAGCAATCTTAGAATGTGAATCAACGAGATTCCCGGACCCATAAAGGAGGAAGGGAATGGAATTCCTGGCACGACGCGAGCATGCATGTAAGTGGAAGAATTTGGTGTTCCTGTCACCCAACTTAAGCCAGTCAACTCGACTCTTTTGTTTCCACATTGATTCAAAATCAACATCAAGCTTCTCCGAGTACTCTTTCGCATCCATCTCAAGTTGGGCGAGTGTAGGGTCTTAGGGATCTACCGCGAGGGCATTGTTTAAGATCTCAAGCATAGTAGACAACTCCCTTTGGTCCTTTCTGACATCACCATGGTCTTTGGCCCAAAGTTTAAGTGCTTTCTTGATGCCCCTCAACTTGCGTTGGAACCTCTCTACTGGGTTACCAAAGGTAGGGGCAGCCCAAGCACACGAGACCACATTCGCGTAGCCGTCACACGTTGCCCAGTAATTGAAGTAGCGAAAAGGTTTGGTCAGAGGAGAAGTCACACCAAGAGGGATGGACATGAGGAGATGATCCAAGGCAGTGAGGGGAGAATATGTCAACTTAGTCAGTGGAAGAGAAGTCGCCCATGCCATATTTACCAGCGCACGGTCAAGACGAGCAGCAATTCGACATGATCCAATAGTTGAATTTGACCACGACCAATGGTTCCCCACAGCTTCCAGATCCTCGAGTCCATCTCTATTGATGCACTCATTGAAGTCATCCATGGAGACCGAATTGGGTGGCCGACCACCATCCTTCTCAGAGTGGAAACGTACGACATTGAAATCCCCAATGACAAGCCAAGGGGAGTTAGTAGAGGAACTGGAGGTGATCAGGTTCTCCCAAAGTTCTCTTCTCTATGTAGGTAAGTTTGACCCATAAACAACAGAGAGGAACTGGAGGTGATCATGTTCTCCCAAAGTTCTCTTCTCTCTGTAGGAGAGTTTGACACCGAACCCTAACCCTATATGAAATCAAACCTTAACCCCAAAGATGACGCTACCGCCGCCTAACCCCCCCACCAAACCCTAACCCTCCCCCTCTCGCCCCGCCCCTCTCGCCCCGCCGACCGCCACAAACCTACCGACTTCCATCACTAACACTCCACGTTACCCTAACCTCTCCCGGCCTCCACCCCCATCGCCCTCCGCCATCCACACTCACGGCCCCATTCCCTTGCCCTTTCCCTCCCCAGTCTGCCAAACATCAGAGAGTACCATTCCCTCGTGGAAGGAAATATGCTCTGCTCAGCATGTTCCTGCACCCAACAGGAGAATGCAGTTTGTGTAACCATCCGTTGTCGATGGTAAGCCTGTAGCGTTTATCTCCGATGCTGATGCCTCTAAGTTGGAGGAGGTGTGGGCTAACACACTTGTCTTCTATGTCTTGGGGAAGAAGCCCTACTTCAAGCATCTCACAACTTTCGTTGAGAAGGTGTGGAGGCCGAAGGGAGGACACAAGCTCATATCAAGGCCTGGAGGCTTCTTCTACATTCAGCTCTCTTCGGACTCGGAATGTTAGTGGATACTGGACGGCGGCCCGTGGCTATACCAAGGTCGGCTCGTGGTTTTGAGACGATGGGTGGTGGACGGCTCCTGCCTTGAACGAGATTTGTTTTCTGAGATACCTCTATGGGTTACATTTCACAGCCTCCCCCTTGGGCACTCCTCCGCAGTCGTACTTAACAAATTGGCGAGTCTCATTGGTACTCCTCTCTTCATGGATGCGGCTACAGCCTCTGGGAGGGAAGAAGGCCCACACGATGTTGCGTCTCGATCAAAGCCTCGACCTCCATCCCCCCGTCCCTCCCTCTTGTCTTCAGCTCGGGGCGACGCATCCTCATTGGGGTTGAGCTCGAATGGAGACCCGCCAGGTGTGAACACTGCATCTCCTTTGGACACAACCTTCAGCATTGCCCATTTGCCTCCTCTGCTTCTCAGGAGGGCATACCTCATATTGATGCTCAGGTACCTCCTATCGTTGGTGGTCCTTCCCTTGAACAAAGTGTTTTGACAAATGTTGAGGCTCAGCCTCTTACCCCGCCGGCCAAAAACTCGGAGCCACCAAGCATCGATCAGATGGTGGTGAACTCGGGAACTGTCCATCATTTTGAAATCCCCCTACAGGGCTCTCCCTCGACCCTCTCTAGAAAAGACACTCCCTCGACGCATCCTGGACCACAGCATCACTTCATGGCAAACTATTCCCCGTTGGAGAAGAGACCAGCAAGAAGGTCAGCCACTGCGCTCTTTACTGCTATCCCGATAGGCCCCAGAACGCTACTTCATAGACCCCCCCCCCTCCCGCCCAAGAAAGGGTGGGGGCATCTCAACACAGTAGTGTACATCTTGATCTCAATCGTACATCAGAGAATATGAACTCATCTGAACATCAATACCGGCAAAGTTTGGATCAGGCCATCCCTACGGCGGATCGCACGGAGTTGCCCTGGATGATCGTGTACTCAAAAACCCAAACTGGGAGATGATCTCGCACAAAAAGAAAAAGAAAGGTCCCCCCAAAGACCCAATATGCCAAGGAGCCTCCCAAAAAGGTACGACGAGTGCCCCTCCTAAAACCACCTCCCTCTGATGCAGATCGTTGTATGCAACACGCGTGGCCTGAACCGACCAAGGAAGGTGAAAAAGTTGTTTGATGAACTTCTCAAGGCTAACACAAGTATTGTGGGCTTGGTTGAGACTAAGATTAGGCATGAGAATGTGGCCAAATTTGCTCGCACTATCCCACAAGGATGGTCTCACACGCATAATGATACTCAGTTGGGGCGTATCTTTGTTGCTTGGAATTCTGACTGTTGGACTTGCATCCCTCTTTCCGTCTCCGACCAAGTCGTCACCCTCAGTTGCACCAACGCCGGGGGATTGGCCCTAACGTGAGAGTAAGTTGGCTTAGGAGTTAGGACAGGTATGGGCTCGTCCATCCACGTGACATCAATATTTAGGTTCCAATCTTGAGATCGGACGGTGGTCGGTGCATGTACGATCAATGAACAAGATCACGGGGCTGGAATGGATAGGAGGGAAACTGCTCCCCGTGGTTCACCCGCTCGTTGCTCTAATCGGAGCTTCTCCGTACACGATGGAGGCTCACAGTGGAAGGGCTGCACGTGGACTCAATCTCTGAGGATACGGATCCTCGTTGAAGACCTGGAGGTGCTGATGTCCGTGTGTCCTTCCTCTGCTTCTCGGCGAAGAAGACATGAGCATCACCCACAAGGATCTCAGTGGGAGCTTAGGCGATGAGCTGCCACTGTTTAAGAGGATCTCAGTGGTTTCATCCTAGAATACTGCTTATGGTGTTCTTGTTCTGCTCGTCTGTTCACAGTGCACCTCCTTTGATGGTCAGCCGCAGATGGATGCCCGTTGTGTAAGCCGGACCCATGGAAGCTCTGGTGATTGTTCTTTGAAAGCATAAATTTTTTGATATTAATTAACTGGCTATGAATTTTAAATAGATAGTGTGACAATTTTCCATGTCTTCTACGGATTCACTGGGAATTTTTAACTATGTTGAGGAATTTTTTCAATAAACTATAACATTTCTGTAATTCAAGCGCATATAAATAATTTTTTCTATCGTAGTGGAGCGCGGGTATCATTTTCCAGTCATTCTCTAAAGCAAGTCATTTTTAGGGGTCTCCTTCAGATAATATATCTTTGATGAGGTGTTTATATAACTTTATTGAATAAAAGCGAAAATTTTATCCTTCTCCCCCCTAAATTCTGCCACACCACCTCGTAGTCCGATAGATTATTTATGTAATATTAAATGTTGCAAGGGCAGATACCTAGTTACACTTTCTTCTGTCGTTTTTTCCTATTTTTTGGGACCACGTTTGTTATTCCAACGGGGGCAATATGAGCCTATCAATCTACCATATTATGGCACATGGAAAAAGGTATATAAATCTTATTTAAATATATAACAGATTTCTCGCAACCCGTTCTAAAAATACCCCCGCAATCTCTCGTTCTATCCACACCATCAAAGCCTCGTATATAACTAAAGTTGGATGTTTTCCAATCTCTTCTTTTCAACAACACGTGGCTGTCGGTATTACCTTCTCAAGTTTTTTTTCCTCCCCTTTCTTCTTCCCTCCATTTCCCTATTTCTTCCTTTTTTTGGAACATGTGGCTGTCCCCACTACTCTCGAACAACTTTATATCGGCCTTTGTGGTAGACACGATTTCTCACTGCAAGCATCGCTATATGGCTTTAATTCTCTCCAGAATTTATCGCTACAGGATTGTCCCTCTCTATTTGAACCACTTGAGAATGAAGCGGTAATAACACAATTGGAGAAGATCTTGCATAGATTGGAAAATTCGAAGGTGGTAACAGGGGATTTTATATGGGTTACTTTTGAGAAACTGGCTTATTCCATTTCCAGGTTGCATATTGTATGGCATAAGGCTTCGTTCCAAGAAGCAGTTGCCACCAATTCCAAGGTTCTAAGATTGTTCAAATGGATGGTGAGTTTGAGGAGTTGTTTCTCGCTCTCACCAACCTTTTGACTTGATGCATATTCACACTTTCGTGCACCCATTATTTGCTTCCCAAAAAATTTACTTAAACTATACAATTCTCTTTTAAAGATCAACATCTATAACATACATTTTTACTAATTACATTATTAAATTTATTTACGATTAAATTTTACCGTATTTAGTAAATTTCATCGTTGCCATTTGATCCCGCCGTGAAGCGCGAGTATGCTACCTAGTGATAAACTAATCTCAGAATCCCAGTCAAATTATGGTTGAAAACAGAAACTCGGCTCTTTTTTCATTCAAACTTCAGTCCAGAAGCCACACGTCTTACACAATCAAAGGAATAAGAAGAAAATAGCAAGTTCAGACCTGCTGCAATATCAAATGAATCTGGATATTATAATTCATCTGGTTTATGTAATCAGCTAAACTCGCGAATCATACAGAAAACCATTTTCAGGGTAGATACAATCCAAACAAATATCCAGTACCTTAATCTGATCAACTGACGTACATAGCATCTTGAATCTAAGGTTATGAAACAAACTCAATTCAAACAGTTCGATCCCACTCTAATCATTCTTAGCATGCATAAATAAATGAGCAATATTGAAAGGGGGATGGGGACCTCTATGTAAAGGAGATAATGAGGTGTATACCATAGAGGTAACGTCCCGGGCTTAGGTTTCCCGTCCGTTATCCAGGAAAATTGGTCCTGACAACTTGTTGGGTTCGGGCTCAAATTGAGTTTGTTTAAGCCTAAGTTGTCAAGTAGTAATCCCCACCACTTATAAACCACTATCCAAAATGCTTAAGTCCAAGTTGTCAAGTAATAATCCTCACCACTTATAAACCACACTTACACTTTGTGAATTTTAGATGTGTTACTATGTTTGGGGGTATGGATGTTACAATAGACATGATCTATGAAATGAGATGGTGGTAGAGATGTATAGAATGCGAATATTTGGTGAATTGGAATGAAAAGAATGGTAACAATGAAATTGTTGTGGGAATGTTCTGTTCAAAAAGATGCAAACGGAATCAAAAGTTTACAAACGGAAAATAATAGAACAAGGATAACATACTTGATCTAAGAGCTTAGTAAGGAGATCGAACACAAGGACGGAGGAGGGGGTGGCCGGAGGGGGCCAGGCCTCCCTGTTACTCCACGCATCCCCCTCCTTAATTTTATGAAAAAAGAGATCGCCCCCTGTAATTTCCTACATCGATGAAATGCATACGAAATGATTTGAGGCCGATAGTTTCATCAGTGGCTCTGGCCCAAGGCTTCTGCCGTTCAGCTCCCCTGAGCCAGGAGTGAGTTCTGCTAGGAAAGTAGCCACCAATCCCTGATTTTGTCAACAAGCGAATAATAGGAGTAAGCAAATCCTCTAGCTTTCATAATAATAACGATGAGAGACTTCGAGGGACATATTGAATATTTGATGATACATTCCGTACCTTGTTAAAAACAGATCCTTGTTTACCAACCACACATTGTCTAACCAAATCCAATTCTCTCTCGAAACATTCCTCAAAAAATCTAATTCGGGTTGATTCTTCCCCCAGCTAACGAAGAGATCTTGGCACGTCTCAGCTGCTTCGCACCCAAGGAGAGGCTTTTTGATAGTCTTGTCAGGAGCTAGGCTAGGAGATCATGTATGCAGTAGCTGACGGGGGCATGAAGTGAGTGCTTGGGCAAGAGTCGAACAGGTGCAGGGTGGAGGAAAGGTCTGAGTCAACCATTCTCCATCATGTTCCAAGCAGTGGTTGTGGTTAGGGTTGGGCATTGGGTTCGGTCGACCAAGTCCAAAACCCGACACGCATAACCCGACCCAAACCTGAACTCGAAATTTAGTGGAGGGGTCATGGGCCTCAAATGAGCCTATATTATAATATAATTATATTCAGTATATTCATGTTTGCTCCAACTACCATGTTCTAACTTTCATATCCTTATTCCGAGTGTAGAATAAATACTTAGACCCATTAATAATCATATATATTAGCGTGGAATGAGGACATTATTACATTAATATACAAGATTATTACATTAATATGCAAGAATCGGTGTCAAGCGTTAGAGCATGTACAATTGTAAGAAACCAATATGTATTGGGTCATAGTGCCTGCAACATATGTAATGGTAAATTGAATGGTGGTTTAAGTCACTATTTTTTTACCACATTTTTATTTCCAACATACAACTAATGTCAGAATCACGAATTAGTTGGAGTACTTAAAGTATTAAACATGCACACATGCATAAGAAACAACCAGAATAATGAAAGAACGAAACACATGCTTCCATGTCACACCTAAGTGTTCTGGTTAGTTAGACCACATAGGGGTGCACCTCCATTTATAGGCTCGGGCCTAATCAGATCCGAGTTCGGATCCATGTCAGAAAGTTGTAAACCATTCATACTTTGATTGTAACTTCCTCATATAAATTTCGATTTCGATGTTCTTGAACTCGTTGGAAAGGATTCGAAGAGTACTGCAAGAAAGAGTTGTCATTTGTCTCATTGGACACTGAATCAATTCTGATCTTATAATTAGTGATGTCTATACTTGGAGGTCTCATAGAGAACCCTTTCGTTGCAACCCTCTTTCTCGGAAGACTCGCTTCATCTGTCGAGAAAAAGGAACTCCAAATCTTGCCCAATCAACAAAGAGCTTCATATGGACCGCCAAAGACCCCTGGACTTCTCTACCATCGATTATGGGGTTCCTTTCGTTTGGGCCGTCGCGAGTTACCATCACCATCATTCGTTGATCTCAATCCCCATTGCGATCCAACCGTTGAAGAAGATCATCCTCGCTACCGTTAGATCTGAGCAACGGTTGACGCATCTCAACGGCCAAGTCCTGAAGATCTTCCATCACTGGATCGTTTCATCCTCACATCAGATATATACACGTGGACATCTTTTGGCCATATGGTCAAAACATAGTTGTGCCATCTGGACCGTTGAGTAGCTTAGGGAGTTACGTGCTTGTGGCACGTCACTTGGAATTTTCATAGTTATACCCTTCCGACTCTTCAGAATCACAAAAAGGACCATGCCTTGGTGAATTTTCAAGAAACCCCTTCACAAGTCCCTTTTGAATAAAATTCTTGGTTATTTCCATTTTATTTATGCCCCTGTACCTTTTCTGGAATAACTCGTGCTCTTTCAAATGATTATTGTAGTTCTTTATTGGATTTAAATTGATTTTTTCATGAATTATTGAATGAGAGTTATGTTAGTGATGCTTAGTTCAATATAAATTCATATTAATCTCTGAAAGTGAAAAAAATCACGTTCTGTGATTTCTTAAACAAGGAAACTTTATCCTCCAGAATAAGTGAATTTCATTAATATTTGAGCTCTAATAAATTATTTTATCAAATCCTTGATAGTGCACTATTTTTACAAAATAAAAATATCCCTGGGTGTGCATTAAAGTTGTCTACCATATGTAATTCGCTCGGAATTAATTGTGATTTGTTTGGTTAAAAAATCAATTGTTGCAAATTAGGGACTTTAATTCTTTTGTTTTTAATTAATTCAGATTGATTCTGAAGTTACAAAAAAGTACAGTATGTTGCACTTGTACATCCATACATCCCACATTTTAAGTTGCGTACAATATTACATTTTCGTCATTTAAATTGAAAAAAAGGACTATTTATATTGCACCACTATATATTTAGATCATTTCTCCTTAAAAATCCCATAAAATACTTTCTAGATTGCTAATAAAATAAAGATTAAAGGAAAACTAAATTCAGATTTTTAGGATCGATGTGGAAGATATACATTTTTTTGAGAAAGTGCGGATTCACTTCAAAACTACATTCATTTCAGATTAAAACTTCTTTTTGCATCACATGACTTTGTATACAATCTACATATTAATTAATATTAATTAAGCACATAAATTTGACTTGATTCGTTATTAGACTTACCACTACACATCATTTTAGGAGTATAAAATATAACATCTTTGAAAAATCACCTTCACTCGTTACAATGACACTTACGTTATTTTTCATAATTAAAATTGGTGTTTAAGTCGATTTGAGGAGGCGCCAAACTCAGAACTATTTCCTCTTGTTTGCACTTTAGTCGTTAAGAGAGTTGTTTTGTATGAAAAATTTAACTTCCATTTCCATTTTATTTCTTTGCAATTTTTGAGTGATTCAAATTTTGGGAGACTAATGAATATGTGATGTCGCGTTTTGGGGCGTGGATCGGGACGACGAAGACGAGGTAGAGGGGATGTAATCAGGGTCTTCTAAGCCTGGGCAATAGGAAAAGGCCCTGATCGGGGCAATGACGACCTCGAGGCGTGGAGATCGGACGGCAAATGATTCGACCTTCCAAGGCAAATGGCTTGGAGGGAATATATCACGTCAGCGAACGACAAACCATTTACCAATTCATGGTTATTGTGGGTCTTTTTTTTTTTTGCCCATGCTCATCCGAGGATTGCCATCAACCACATGAGAAATTTCTCGTCGCGAATTTGATCCTCTGTGGTGTCCCATCGTCACCAGAAGTGGACTCTGACGAACAGTTGGATTTGTCGTGTTCGCCAGTTTCAATCGTGGGAGATGGCAAATCTTTTCTTTCCCGCGTCAGGTATAAACAGTTCCGTTCATTCTGCTGTAACCTGTCCATTTAAGTTGAGATGGCATGACGCAACCTTGCCAACGATTTTGAGACGTGGTTTTGTTTTCTTGTAACCAGATAAACTGACCATGAATTTGGATCTAATCTCCCCCTGATACAAATATATGTTTATTTGTTGACACTTGACAGCCTTGCCTCTGTGCCTGAGAAGAATTACACATGCATCTGTTGGATGCTTACGAGTTGAAAATTATTAGGTCCACTCCAATGTCATCTCCATCAGTAGCAGTATACCCGATAGATTATGCAAAGATCAGTTCATGCCTTGCGTACAAATATGGAAACTTACTAGCCTAAGCACGTCAAATATCCTCAGGGATAAACTTAAAGAGACCGGATCCTCTGCTGCAATACATCAGGTGTTGTATTAGGATCATCTGATCGAGATCAAAGATAATAAGATCATCCGATCGTGATTAGAGCACCTGCCATATTGCATCAGTTGATCCTCTCAAACTTAAATAAGCCTGCGCAGTGTACGGGAACTCCCACTTTCTCAATATTTATAATACTCAGCAACAACGTAAGATAGTGCAGTGTCAGTGCTTCGACCTTTTTCATATTATTTAATACTATATATTCCGATAAAGCTTTACAGTTGCACATCTAGTGATGTCAAGTTCCATCATAGCTAAAGATGTGAATTTAAAAATTCAACAATTCGTTTGGTTGTAGGGTTGGGCAGGGTTGGGTTGGCCCAACTCGAATTACCCCTCCAATCAAACGGCCCAATCCTTCTCACAGTTTACTATTCACATGGGTACTCCTGCCCAACCCAACCATGCCCAACCCTGCAACCAAACGAGTGTTTTTAAATGGATTGGACTGCTCGGTTATACCGATTCAACCGGTGATTTGCACCTAAGCCGGTTTGATTATCCAGATTTCAACGGTTCAATTCAAATTGAGATTTTTTTAGATCCGGTCACTGATTTAATTAGGTATCTAGATTCTGATTCAACCATATTCAACCGAATTTGAATTGGAATTCAAATTTAATTTATTAAAAATGTTGCTTTTGTAGAATTAAAGCCATGACTTTGGATTACATTCCAACATTTATTAACCAAATCAACCACAGCCACTTCTTCTTATGAATCGATCTCAATTATTATTATTATTATTATTATAAAACTAAATGATATTTAACTTAACTATCGTATATATGCAATATATTAATGTTGTATATATTAAAATATGTGGACTAATCCTATCCTACACTGTAAGAATATGATAGCAGTGAATCTGAACCACCATGATATTAAAGCATGAGAGGAATATGGTGGAACCATTCGATCTTACCTTCGATCAATGGTGAGGATTTAATGAAGGGATTTTTACCCAGCAGACCATGTAAACGTTTTAAAATGCTTCTATGACCTTTTGCACAACGTAATTACCACATCGACCCTGTAAATTACCCCAAGAACCCCCACAAACTTAAAACATATTACTCGAAGGGTTCATGGGGTAAGAGTTGGCAAGTTTAGGAGGTCGAGAGAGCAATTAGGCTGTTTCAAAGATCGTGGAGATGATTGGCAAAATTTATAGGGTCTGCCGGATAAAAATCCCTTTAATGAATAAACCCATAACTTTTTGCATTCCCAATCGTAGTCCTCTATCCCGCGCCTCCCCTCCCCATGAGAGGTCACGGACTCACAGCACCCTTTTTGATGTCAAGGGCTCCACCATCCTCCCCATCTTGCTCATTGGCTCCACGTCCCTACGCTTCGTCCCTGCAGCCACGCCCTCCTCCTCCTCCTCCTCCTCGGAGCCCTTTAAGTGCGCACGTGGGATCCCGTGCCTTTACTTCTACCCACATTTACTTCCATTGACTGCCCCAAATGCTCCCGGTGCTCCTCGCTCCGTTCTCACACCCTCAACACCCGGCGCACCGTCGAGCATTTCCTTCTTTTCTCTTCCCGGAGAACGGCGTCGACCAACCACTTTGGGGGGTTCCATAATCATTCCGGCATTCTCGACGGCTTGACCAGCTTCCTGTTGCACCTTCCTCCTCCTGTTAACGACACGAGGACCAAATCTACCAGCAGCTCCATCCTCATCCTCGTGCTCTCGACACCTGGACCCCTCTCTTCCATAGCAACGTCACCTCCTCTCGTATTTGCAGCTGAACATTTTAGACGGCATATGTGGGCAAACCTGCTGTAGAGATAGAGACGTCGTGCTTGAAAGATAGGGATGCAATTTATGAAACATAGGCCCGGTTCGTTTGGGGTATAAGGAGGAATGAAATAAGGGGAATAAGCCACCAACACGCTTCCCCGTGGTACGACTATTCCCCATTATTTCATCTTATTTCACTCTTATTCCTATCTTTATCCCACCTTACCTACATTTATTTCATCTTATTCTCCTTATTCTTATCCTCCAGCCGAACGGAGAATATACCCTTATTCCCCATCCTTATTCCTGCTTATTCTCCTACCGAACGGGCCCATAGAGAATATCACAGACTAAATGCATAGCATGTGATTAAAAACTGGTGATTAAGTTATAGGTAACATGTGATTAAGGAAGTATACATCAAGGTTTGAAGATGCTAAAGTAGTCATGGAGAAGATCTGATCTGCATAGATGTGGGATCTAGATCCCGAACTCCAACAATCTTGAGTACACTGACGAAGTTATTTGGACGGGATCTCAGGCGGACTCTCAGGTACTGTTTGGATGACGGGTACCTGTGGGTTAGGGAGTTTACCCCCTTTAACCCACATCCCCCTCTCTCCCCGTGGGTCCTATTTTATTCCTTTTTTAAAAAATTAAATAAATCAATTTTACATCATCAATCCTATCAATAAATAATATATTATACTATCATATCATATAAAAATTATAAACTACCCCACTTTACTCACTTTTCCAAACTTCAATACAATCACATCACAATAACTACTCACTTTTTCAAACTCAAAACAATCATATCACCCCAAACCAACTTCTAACCCACCCCCAATTTAACCCTCTATCCAAACACCAAAATCCAAAAATGGGTTACCCTCTACCAGTTTAACCCGCCTTAACCTACCAATCAAACGCACCCTCAAGGGAAGCGAATGAATTACCCGCTTGCTTCAGTGCACGATGGTGAACCGAGTATGCAAGGGCAGGAATTATGTCATATGTTTGATTCTGAGACTTTTTTTTGCTGATTTGGATTATCCACGCTCATGTATTTTTTTTGTATATTTTTACCAGTATCTATTGTGTCACTTCAATATTGTATAAGGCTGATAGTTTGGATATACAAGGTGAACTTGAAAAGGATGATATCTTGTATCATGTGTGAAGCATTGCCTTTATTTAAAAATCCAGGAAACCTTCGTGTCTTGCTACTCCCTGATCTATGTCCGGCAATCACATGTCATTTTCGACAAAAAAACAATTAGTGAATAATTGATAGCTTATATTAGAGTGTACACAAACAGTGTAAAGATTGGTTATATTGAGGCTATCACGGCTTCTGCTCTCCTCTTGGCGACGTTTTCTAACTCTCTTTTTTTTTCAATCTATGGAGACCTTTTTTCCCCTAAACAGATTGAAATCTTCAGCTGCCAGAGGAGGTGACGTTGCCACTGAGGAAAAGGGTCGATTTTTTAATCCATTTAAAAAAATGATGCCATCATCAACTACTTAAATTTTATGGTCCAACTCGATTCAACCTTTTCGATAAAATTTCCTATTAAAATGCAAAAACATATAGAAGTACAAATGCAGTTTCAATATTTTGCAAGAGCAAATTCATAAAAAGTATTGTTTTAACACGAGGTTATACGTAGAATATTACATGAAAGTCCAATCATGCTTAATTATATGTTTCATGGAATGAGTACGTATCCAAGTAGAAATTGCTTTTAGATGGCAAATTTTGAGAAATACATTAATCATGATTCCTTTTTGGTATCAGACATCACGACAAATATAAAAGAAATAAAATGCACACATGGTCTAAGAAAAAGAAAGCAAACATCATAAGTTTTACATACGGATGAGATTGCTGAAATCACGTCTGCTATCACGTGGACATTTTGTACGGGTTAATGCAATAACTAATATTTACAGGGGTGTGACTGAAACAGTGTCTACGCCTTCTCGCGACTACAAAAAAAAAGGAAGAGCACCGAATCATCTCAACGCCGTCAGTTGCACGAGAGAGAGAGAGAGAGAGAGGAAGAAGAGGGTGGACAATGGAGGAGGGGTTGCTGAGGAAGGGGGAGAGTGAGGGGGGTCGGTGGAGGTGGGCTGCTGAGGAGGGGAGGAGGATGGGGTACGTGGCGGCGCCGCTTGTGGCCATGGTGATCTCGCAGTTCTTAGTCTCGGTCATCTCTTCAATGATGGTGGGCCACCTCGGCGAGCTCGCCCTCGCCAGCTCCTCCATCGCATCCTCCCTCGCCAGCGTCACCGGTTTCAGCCTTCTCGTAAGTCGTAGGACTGATACGATATTCTGTCCATGAAAATGCCTGGAACATCCATCGTAGCTGTGGGTGGATGTGTCGAGGAGATCGACGTTTTAGGTGGTGGGCACTTGGCAGATTTGTTGAGTTGCTTTTCTACAGCTCGAAAGCAAGTATCAAAATAAGACCTTTTTTTTGTTTAAATTGTTTTCATGCGGTATCGCGAAATAAATAATCGTTCTCTTGTGTATGTGTCCCTGTAGATACTCTGATTTTCATGTGCAGTCTTGTAGTTGATGTATTGCCTTCACCTTCGTATAAGGACCTTCTTTGTTTCTAATGGTGGTTTGGATGAAAACTAGGGGCATGTTAACATCTGCTAGCAGAGGTTATTCACGGCTTCATCATTAATTATTTTTAAGAATGTGACCACTCTTGTTAAAATTATCAAGTGGTTGTAAATTTAACGAATTTCCTTGGCATTTAGTGCATCATGTTATGTGGTAATCCGTCCACGGCAATGGAAAAACATTTTATCACAATCTTTTTTCAAGGTTTTCTTGAGAGAGGTAGTGGTTGAATAATCTCTTGGCCGAGGACATCGTCTGCCCCAGGGAGATCCACAGCAGATTCTGCTTTGCCCTTGTGGGCCATCCGATTGCCAGCCTCCACTATCAACGGTCGACATGATTGCAATCGAACGACCCACAGGGGACAGCAAAGCTCTGTTGTGGGTTGCCCACGATATAGACAATCCTCCCGGAGCTTTCGGATGGTAAATTGATAGATCAACTGCCGCTGTTGTTTAATATGATAAACCATAAAATTAGTTTTTTTTTAAAATTTAAAAGCTTTATGGGATGGAGTTGGCTTGGATGCAATTTTAAAGAATGAATAGATGCTCTAGAGTCAATGATCCAAGCAATAGCATGAGGGTTTGCAGAGTTGGCTACTGTACATGAAGGGGTAGTCAAAGCAGCAATGGTAGTCTCACTGGAAGAAGAAGAAGAAGCGGGTCCAAGGGTCTGGAGGATCTGCATCAGACATGAGTACTCTGCATCATTGAGATGTACCATCTTTATGAAGGAAGTTCATAACTTCGCATCATAGAAATGTGGAAAATAGCAAACAAATTTGCAAACAAGTGTTCATTTAGGATACAAGCACAAAAAAATTATTATGCAATGCGAAACCACATGATTAAGAAAATAAATTTCATAATTGTTTCGCATATTCACAAGAGTATTAGGGCTACCTTTGAAGCGTGAGTCTCTAAAGGAAGAGACTTCTCGAATTAAGTCCGATCTGCAGACGCTTCTCACATGTACGATGATGATTCGCGGGAAATCCCACGAACACGGATGCCAACTTCTTAACGAAATTGTCCACGTAAAATAGAGATCAATATGATCTCTTTCTCCTTATCTTGTTGTACAAGATCACATTTTTGTTCACGTACAAGAAGCACCACGAAGATGACGGCATTCTCTTGTGATGGAGCAAGCCAACCAAGAGATGGAGGGAGGTAATATAGTGGACGACCAAGGGGATCTTGGGGAGAGAATATGGAAGGCCAAGGCAAGAGTCTTGGTCTCTTTCTTCTCTCTTTCTTTCAAGGTAACTCTTGAAGCAATGGATATGAATATATTATTGGGAGAGGCGCTATGCCCTCTCTTATATAGGTTGGGGGGACTTCTACGAGGAGTCCTACTCCTCATAGTAGACATCCTCTCTTGTTACTTGGATGGTAGATCAAAGACAATGATTAAATCCTTATCCTTCAAGTTCAAGAAATAAGATTTTATTTATCTCCTTTAATTACCATCCAAAATAAAATAACAAATAAATAGAAAATAGGAGAGCCTAATCTCATTAGGACACTTAGGTTGGATTCTATGCTTCTTCAAGCATGGACGTCCCTCTTGTCCTATTTGTTGCTGTAGCTGTTGTTTATTGCATTATCTTCATGATAATTTAGTTATCATTATTGAGAATTTGTGAGAACATCCTTATAACTTACGAATCCTATTCATAAATCCAAAGAAAAATGTATATACAATCTACATTTAAAATCCAATGTGAATTACATTCACATAAATGCCTTGAAATAATTATATGAATCAAATTCATATAAATATTAGTGATTATGAATCATTATTCATATTCATCAATGAATAATATTAGTGAATCATATTCACAAAAATACCCTTGTAGAAATCTAATTATGACAATAACAATTATTATCTCAATTTTGACATCATACAGTACGAGTCCTAATACAATTAGGACTCATGAGTTACAGTTATATATACTTGAAGATAATGTCGGAGAGATCATACTATCCACATATAGTGACTTGGCATTTAGATAACTATCGAATTTTAGGCTTTGTACCACTTTTGGTGAAATACACTACTTACAATTGTTGAGCTTGAGCTGAAATGATTTACACTCTATGGGAGCTCAAAAAAATACATTGCACTCTCCATGAGTTCAATAAATGAATACATCGATGAACTCCGCTTCCAACTCCATCTCTAACCATTGTCCAAATCATCTGGAGCTTAGAAATGAGCTCAAGAAGTAAGTTCACCTCCATTTCCTCTACCATTTCTCTTTCCAACATTTGGACATTGAGATTGAATTGGAAATTGGAATCAAATGAAATGAGACTTAATCTAATTCTTTCCTGTATCAATAAATAGGGGTGCACATGGATCGGATTGGTTCGGATTTTAGCTTAATCCGTGTCCAATCCAGCTTTAACGGATTTTTGTTTTTTCAAATCCAATCCAATCCGTCATATATCTAAATCCAATCCGATCTAATCCATCGGATTACAGATTGGATCGGATTGGTTCGGATTTTTATATTTACAATTTTCCGTTAAATAGACTACTTTGCACGTTTATACTTTCCAACATACTAGCCCTCGAACATTAAAATAATGACTAAAAAATCGATCATTTGAATAGAAGTAAAGAAAAGGAAAAAATACATATTCAAGTGAAGGTTGAAGAATTCCATTAATCCATTGTAAAAAGTTGAGACCATTCAATCAAACTAAAGGATTATATTGAATTTGAAATTTAAGTTTTCTTTAATAAATAATGCATTAGTTTGTTTTTTACAATTAAATTCCACCAAATGATTTTAGTAAAAACAATACAAGTTATCAAATAAGATACAAAGACAAGTTAGATAAATAAAAATGTGATCTTTGTGATCGGGTATTGATGAAGTACATGATTAACTTAGAATGTTAAGCTATGCCAAACCCAACCACTCGCAAGAACATCCTTCAACACTTTATAATATATCATTAAGATCAAGAATCATAGAACATTCATACTCGATTGAGTACACAAGACAAAACTAACTTAAATATAACCCTCCAATTAGGCATCATCTCTCATATAAAATGAAAAGTCAAAATTCGCAAATTCTATGAAAAATATGGATAGAAAATATATATCGAATCAAAAATAAAAGGAATTGAAATAATGCTTATTACTTCTTAGATGGGTGTGGTATATTTGATTATATAATCGATCCAATTTCATCACTAAAATAAGGTTGCAAGTTAGAGCAAGTAAAATGTAAGAAGCAAATGGATCAAAAATATCTAACAAATGCACCAAGCAACTATCTCAAATATATTTTCTTTTAACGAAGATCAAAAGAGTGGTAGCATACAGAGGCCAAATGGTATAGTGTGGGAGTGGATTATGTTGTTTGAGACAAACGACATCGCAGTGAAGGGGTGATGGTAAAATTGTGTTGGAGGAGAATAACATTGTGTAAAAGGGAGGCATCATCAAAGTGGAGTAAGAGAGAATCGGAGGAATTTTGGCGGCCAATAGTGAAATGAGAAAGAAAACTGGGAGAGGAATAACCGAATATGGATTTATAATTTTACAAATTATATTCATACATTATTATTTTGCAGATTTAACATTTGTCTTTCCAGAGAGAAGAAAGAGTGATATCAAGAGGACTTGTATCCAAGATTTATATGGAAAAAATGACATGAATGACATTGATTATGTCCTTACAAAGATTTCGAAATAGGTGCACATGGATATTATATATATATGTATGTATGTATGTATCTACATGCGCGCATGTATGTTAACGGATTAACGGATTGGATTGGATCGGATTTTGATAAAGATCCGATCCAATCCATACTTTAGCGGATTTCAAAAATTCTAGTCCGATCCGATCCATTAGAGTGGTAAAACCAAACCAATCCGATCCAATAGCATCGGATTGGATCAGATTACGGATTTTATCCGATCCATGTGCACCCCTATCATTAAATCATGAAGTGGAGCCGCTAAAATCTATCTGATTTCATCACTCCCTCGGAATGGAAGTGTCATGGTAAATGATATATTAAGGTAACTTTAACCCAGAGTATTCCCAATACTCCATCATTCTTCATACTGGAAGACTTTGATATACCCAAAGTTCAAACCCCAGTTTGATTGTCTCCTACGGGCATGGAAGGCCGTATCCCGATATATCGGCGATATATCGCCGATATATCGATATCGACATGGGATCGATATCGAAATCGATATATCGATATATCCGATTTCAGGCATTTCCTTCAGAACAAATCCTAGATATAGCGATATATCGGCGATATATCGCCGGTATATCGATATTGACACGATATCGAAACGATATCGATATCGATATGTCCTTCCATGCCTACGGGATATATCATTAGATTTCTCAATCAATAATTGGGTGACAATATTAATTATATACTTTCCAAAAGCATATATTAATACCTCGAATTCATGTCTTATTTCATAAACAAGATGACTATGCATGGATTTCTATATGACCTAAAATATCTCATGAGTGGGCTCTATCGCCTGGTTTATCAAGTATGAACATGTATGATTCCTTTGAGAGATCATACTTCTCATATCCTCATATTTACACTTATTCGTCAGCATATGGACCTTGGTTAGGTCTTCAACCTAATTGTTTGTTTAATGTGTACATTTAAATATATAGATGTATATTTGTCTATGGTAAAAAGGATGTGTGCCTGATCGTGACAGCAACGATTCATGTTTTTTTTTATCTCGACCTCATCAACTCAACTCTTTGATTTGACTATTTCGACACCTTCGAATATCTATTCCTAATTCCTATGCAGAGTATTTGCATCAAGAGGTCGGTCGAAAATCAATTTTTAGAGAAAGATTGCCATCTCTTTCTCAGACTGGAGATCACTATTGAATATCACATAATGTATGGTATTTGTTGGGAAAAATAGAAGAGTTGTTTATTCATGTGAACCCTAAGCTCTCTGATATATGGGAGAGACCTATGGGTAAATTACACAAGACAAACATAAGAAAGATAAATAGAGAAACAATACAAAAGACATAAATATATATCTACACTCCCCCTCAAGATGGAGCATATAGATGTCGATCATGCTCAGCTTGGATGAACACTTCTGGAAAGATCCTCTGAGCAAGGCTTTGGTAAATATATTTGTCGTTTGATCTCCTGAATTGACATGAGAGGTAGAGATAAGACCTTTCTGGATCATGTCCCGTATATAATGGCAATCCACCTCAATATGTTTAGTTCTCTCATGAAACGCAGCGTTGTTGGCAATGAATAGTGCAACCTGATTATCGTATTGTAACTGCATAGGAAGAGGAACATCTATATGTAAATCTGAGAGTACTGCTCAAACCCACATCATCTCTGTGCTTGCTTGTGCCATACCCCTATATTCAGATTCAACACTTGACCTAGCAACCACCGTTGCTTCTTACTCTTCCAAGATACAAGAGAACCACCAACAAATATATCAAAACATGAAGTAGACTTTCTGTCCTTAGGGTACCCCGCATAGTTTGCATCTGCACATGCTGAAATACCAAGATCAACTCATTTCCTTAATAGCAATCCTGCACCCAGAGATGACTTTAGATATCTCAGTATAATATATACAACATCCATATGTACCTGTCGGGGTTGCTCCACAAACTAACTCACCCTATTAACTGCAAAAGAGATATCAGGTCTAGTGATAGTAATATAGAGAAGTTTTCCCACCAATTCTCTATATCTTCTCTTGTCTACTTCATCTGTATCCTCATCATATAGTCTCATACTAGGATCTACAGGGGTAGTAGCAGGTCTACACCCAATCATTCCTGTCTCAACAAGCATATCTATGACATACTTTCTCTGGGTCATGAAAAGACCACGTTGATTCATGGTAAACTCTAACACCAAGAAATACCTTAGGGTGCCAAGATCTTTGGTGACAAATTGACATTCCAGAAACTCCTTTTCCCTTTTTATCCCCTGTACATCATCTCCTGCGACAAGTATGTCATCAACATAGACCTTAATAATAATAATACCTGTAGAAGTCCTCTGAACAAACAGTGAATGGTCTGCATTTGACCTTCTAAATCCCTGCTTCTTAAATAAACCTGAGACCTTCTGAAACCGTGCCTTCGGGCTCTTCTTCAGGCCATATATTGCCTTGTGAAGTCTACAAACCTGTTGGCACTCCCCCTCAGCAGCAAACCCCGGATGCTGTATGTAGACTTTTTTGTGAAAATCACCATACAAGAATGCATTTTTAACATCAAGCTGAAATAAAAGCCAATCACGTACCATTGCAATTGAGAGTAGAACCCGTATAGTAGAATGGCGCAGTGTTGCAGAAGACGATATTCGGTATTCAGTCGGAGGGGTCATTTAATAGAGAATAATCGATATTCGGACGACTATTCGGAATTATTCGGTTTTGTATTTTTTAATATAAAAAGTATTTATAGTACATATATTCTTATATTTTTATACATATATGATCATTAATTAACATGAATCCAAGATAACAGATATATAGAATTTGACATTTGTGGCGATACCGTGGTAAAATGTAACCCATAAAAATTGAAAATAAAAAAAATAAAAATATCGAAAGTCAAACTCCAGTCGGCCTAATAATCGGGCCAGTCGGTCGAATAGTCGGTCGACTATTCGATCGGGCTAACTATTGATCGACTGGAGGGTTGTTCAGTCGGGGACCCTCCCGCACCGCATAGTCGGACTGACTATTCGGGACAATCGGTCGACTATTGCAACACTGGAATGGAGAGCTACTGGTGAAAAGGTATCCATATAATCGACGCCATACGTCTGGGTAAAATCCCGTGTAACCAATCGAGCCTTATAACAATCAATGCTTCCATCTGCATTGTGTTTCACTGTAAACACCCACTTGCAACTGATAACAGATGCCCCATTGGGAGCATGGATTAGGCTCCAGGTTCCACGTGACTGTAGGAGAGCCATCTCTTCTCTCATAGATAGACGCCACTGACTATGTTTCAATGCTTCCTGATAAGTCCGTGGTATAGCACGCCAGATAGGGCAGCAATAAACTTCTTGAAATCCCCTGTTGAGTAATCAAATGAAACATGTGATGCAAGTGGATATGGGACACATGTACGCTTCTGTTTTCTAATGGTGTTAGGAACATCCATTTCATCAGGTAACTCCTCGGTTGAGTGCTATGCTCCTGCTCAGACACATCTCCAGAACCATTGTTAGAAACCTTGTAGTCTGTACATACCTGAGGCATGCTGGATGACGGGTGTGGACCTTGAGCAGAGGACGGTCGACGTGTATAAAAATATGGGAATGGTGGAACGACATGCACATGTGGTGGTATAGGAGAAGGTTATGTAGGTGGTGGTGGTTGGTTGGGAACAAGGGCATAGTTTGGGCTGGTGGTGGGCTCATAGGAGGAGGTGGCACATAAAACTCATCATCCGAATTTGATGAAGTCAACCTATTACCTGTAGGAGAAAAGTACAAAACCGACTCAAAAAATGTAACATCAGCACTCACATAATATCTCCTGCTCATTGGATCATAGCAACGATATCCCTTCTGTGTCTTGAAGTACCCAACAAACACACACTTGACAGCTCTAGGAGAGAGCTTGTCTAGACCTGGAGACAACTGGTGGACAAAAGCGATCGAACCAAACACACGAGGGGTAGGATAGAACAATTCCTTCTCTAGGAATGCCGGTGAGAAGGGAATTTTCTCTCCTAGAACAGAGGAGGGCATGCGGTTCACAAGATAACTTGCCGTAAGAATTGCATCACCCATGAATGAATGTGGGGCACGACTCTGAACGAGAAGAGTAAGGATGACATCGAGTAAGTAGTGATACTTTCTCTCTACAACACAAATCTGTTGAGGAGTATATGCACACGATGTTTGATGAATAATACCACATGATGAAAAGAATTTTGAGAAAGAGAGCATGCGTACAGAATTCCAAAGCGTTATCAGTTCGCACAAATTTCACAGACAAAGAGAAAATATTATGTACTTCATTAATAAATGTTTTGATAACATCCTCTGCTTCTGGTTTATTTTTCAAAAGAAATACCCATGACAAACAAGAGAAATCATCAACTGCAACAAGGCAACGTGATCGGGAACAAGGTAAAACATGTGCCCCTGGTGAATGAGAAGAGTAAGGATGATATCGAGTAAGTGGCGATGCTTTCTCTCTGCAACACCATTCTATTGAGAATTATATGCACACGATGTTTGATAAATAATACCACTGGATGAAAAGAATTTTGAGAGAAAGAGCATGCGCACATAATTCCAAAGCATAATTAGCTCGCACAAATTTCACAGACAAAGAGAAAATATTATGTACTTCATTAATAAACGTTTTGATAACATCCCCTGGTTTCGGTTTATTTTTCAAAAGAAATACCCATGACAAACAAGAGAAATCATCAACTGCAATAAGGTAAAACCTGCGCCCCTGGTGATCGGGAACCAACTCGGACCCCAAATATGAATATGAAATAACTCAAAAAGAGAACGACTGCTCCGACTTTGACGACTAGGAAAGACAGAACGATGATGCTTTCACAACTGACAAGCCTCGCACTGGAAGGAAGATCGAGGGGAGATCTGAGACAAGACATGACACATCTTCTGGAGAGGGAGATGACCAAAGCGTAAGTGCCATGTGAAAGGAGAGACTGATCCAGGAGACCGAGAAGATAGGCCAACATAAGGGGTTTAGACCAGTCGATAGAGGCCGCCCTGCTCACAGCCACAACCAATCACCCTGCCCGTAAGTATGTCTTAAAAAACAAGAGACGATGGATCAAAGATAGCCTGACAATGTAAATCCTTCGTAATCTGATTGATAGATAATAAATTCATAGAAAAGTCAGGTGCATGTAACACATTCTGCAAATGCATTGATGGTATCGGACTGATCTCCCCCTGTCCTGTAACGTGGGGAATGAGTCCTGTCTGCTATAAAAACAGAGCGGGTCCTATCTGGTATCAGAGCGAGATCGATTCTCGTGGATTTATTGTTGAAGATTTATATTCATGTTATGTTCGAGATTCGATTCAATTATTGTTCGTTCTTGAAGTTTTTTTTATGAAGATCATGTTCGTGATTTGTTCAAGCTTTAAGATTTTCTGAAACCCTAAAATATGCAAGATCTGATTGCGTAGTGGTCGCAATCCACCTTCTCCGCACGCAGGCTGTGCGAGATGACATCTAGATTCCAGATCGACGATGCTTAATCGAAAGCCGCCAACCTTCAGCCGTATCTCCTGGTGGTGCTTGATCTCTCCAGAACGTCAATGGCGACAATCCTCTTCCGAAGAGTGCAGGCGACGCTCCTTCCAGATGCTCCTCCCGTCCATTCTTTATCTCATGCTGCAACTCGCATGGAGAGATGGAGCCCTCAGCACCGCCAGCAATCGGAGTTGAAAAGAAAAAAAATGTTTGAAAAGCTGAAAAAAATGATTATCAGTTTATGTGGTTTGCTTTATTTTCCCCATTTTCTTGTGCCCGCTCCACCGAGAAAAGGGGAGCACCTGCGCCACCGAGGAGGGGAGGGCAGGTGGCTACCGGCGACGATGGAGGTAGGCTTGATGGAGGGGGCTATGGTAAGGGTTTTCCGGGTACAAGAGATCCGACCTAGGACCGCTGTTCTGATACATTGTTAGGAAAAGTAGAAGAGTTTTTTATTCATGTAAACCCTAGGTTCTCTTATATAGGGGAGATACCTATGGGTAAATTACATAAGACAATCGTAAGAAAAGATAAATAGGGAAACAATACAAAAGACATAAATATATATCTACAATATTCAATATGGCCACAATACATAATTCTAATTGTACAAAAGGACCTTAATTTAAGTGCATTAACAAGCATTCATTATAGATGGATATGAGAACACAATAAGTTTTATTGCATTAATGGGTTGCCAAGGGCTTACAAGTCCAACAGTCTCCACTAGTCCTCAGAGCCATTCATGTACAACTCTCAAATCCATATTGTTGGGAAAAATAAGCGTTGTGTTTATTCCTTGAGACCTAGACTCTCTTATATAGGGAGAGGTCTACGGGTAAATTACATATGGTAGACAAACGAAAAGAACAATAAATAAAAGATACAGAAACATAAACTAAACTTCTACACTCCCTCTCAAGATGGAGTATAGATATCTATCATGCTCATCTTGGATAGGCACTTCTGGAAGGAACCCTGAAGTAAAGCTTTGGTAAGAATGTCTGCAATTTGATCTCCCGAGCTGACATGGGTTGTTGAAATGAAACCTTTTTGGATCATATCACGGATATAATGGCAATCCACCTCAATGTGCTTCGTCCTCTCGTGAAATGCATGGTTGTTTGCAATGAATAATGCAGCCTGATTGTCATATTCTAGTGACATGGGAAGAGGAACATCTATATGTAGATCTGTCAGAACTGCGCGAACCCACATCACTTATGCACATGCTTGGGCCATAGCTCTATACTCTGATTCAGCACTAGATCTCGCAACTACTATTTGCTTCTTGTTTTTCCATGAGACAAGTGACTCCCTAACGAATATAGCAAAACCTGATTTAGACTTTCTATCCTTCGGGCACCCTGCATAGTCTGCATCTGCACATGCTGAGATAGTAATAGTGCCCTTCTTTTTAAACATCAATCCTGCACCTGGAGATGACTTTAGGTACCTTAGTATCATATGTATGACGTCCATGTGTACCTGGCGAGGTTGCTCCATAAACTGGCTCACTTTATTTACTGCAAATGTAATATCTGGTTTGGTAATAGTAACATAAACAAGCCGCCCTACCAGTTCTCTATACCTTCTTTTGTCAACCTCCTCAGTATCATCATCATGCATCTTCATGCTTGGATCCATTGGTGTAGAAGCAGGTCGACATCCAAGCATACATGTGTCACTTAGCGAGTCAGTGACATATTTCCTCTGAGTCATCACGAGTCCTTATTCATTTCTAGCAAACTCCAATCCAAGGAAATATCTCAGTACTCGTAGATCCTTGGTAACGAATTCACGCCCCAAGAATTCTTTTGCTATTTTTATTCCCTGCATATCATCTCCTGTAATGAGTATATCGTCAACATACACCATAATGACAGTCATACCTCTGGATGTCCTCTGTACAAAGAGGGAATGGTCTGCATTTGACCTTTTGAACCCTTGCTTCTCAAACAAATCTGAGAGCTTCTGGAACCAAGCTCTTGGGCTCTGCTTTAGGTCATAGATCACCTTATGAAGCCTGCATACCTGTACACACTCCCCCTCAGCAGTGAACCCAGGTGGCTGCTGCATGTAAACTTCTTCCTAAAGATCACCATATAAAAATGCATTTTTGACATCTAATTGAAACAAGGGCTAATCTCGAATCACAACAACAGATAAAAGAATCCGTAAGGTAGAGTGTTGAGCAACAGGAGAGAACGTGTCAAGATAATCTACCCCATACGTTTGAGTAAATCCCCGAGCAACCAGTCGAGCCTTGTATCTATCAATACTGCCATCAGCATTATGCTTCACCGTAAACACCCAATTGCAACTCACAATAGATGCCCCAGTAGGAGCTGGAACAAGACTCCAAGTACCTCTCGACTGAAGGGCAACCATCTCTTCCTCGATAACCAGACACTATCTACTATCAGCTAATGCTTCCTGGTGAGTCCTTGGAATATTCACAGCGGATAAAGCACTTACAAATCTCTTGAAATCTCCTGCCAGACGTTCAAAGGTAACATGAGAAGCAATCGGATATGACACACATAATCTCTTCTGCTTCCTCAGTGCAATCGACAAATCAAGATCTGCATCAGCTGTACCAACATCCGTGTTATCCCCTGCATGTTCCTGTTGAGAAATGCCGTCAGTCCCATCATTAGAAATAATGTTATCAGAACGAACCTGTGGCATATTGATGATTGTCCATGATCATGAGCTGGGGCTGATCGTCGACTGTAGTGGCGTGGTAGAGGAGGAACCAAAGATATGGAAGGTGGTAGAGGTAGTGGCAGTGGTGGAGATGGTGGTAGTGATGGGGATGACGGTGGTGGAGATGTAGGAGCTTGTTGTGGCGGCGCATACAAGGGTGGAGGAGGAATATAGATTTCATCATTTATATCTGATGGCACCAACCTGTCACCTGTAGGAGAGAAAAACAAGACTGACTCGAAAAATGTGACATCTGCACTGACATAATATCTCTAATGCAATGGATCATAGCAACGATACCCCTTTTGAGTCATGGAATACCCAACGAAAACACATTTGACAACCCTAGGAGAGAGCTTGTCAACCCCTGGAGACAACTGGTGAACGAATGCCACAGACCCAAAGACACGTGGAGTTAGGGAAAACAACTACTTGTTAGGAAAAACGAGGGAGAAGGGTATCTTCTCCCCCAACACAGACGAGGGCATGCGGTTAATGAGATAACATGCAGTAAGAACCGCATCGCCCCAGAACGAGTGTGGAGCACAACTTTGGACAAGAAGCGTACGAGTGACATCAAGAAGGTGGCGGTGTTTCTTTCCGCGACACCATTCTGTTGGGACGTATAGGCACAAGACGTTTGATGAAGAATGCCATGGAATGAAAGGAACTGAGATAATGTTCGAGTACAGAATTTAAGGGCATTATCAGTTCTCACAATCTTGATAGAAACAGAAAACAAATTCTGCGCTTCTTTAATAAATGTCATAATAGTGATGCCCGCTTCAGATCTATTCTTTAACAGAAAAACGCAAGACAAATGACTAAAATCATCCACAACAACTAAATAGAACCTGTGTCCCTGATGATCTGGAACACGACTTGGACCCCAAATATCAATATGAAAAAACTCAAATGGAGAGCTACTGCTCCGACTCTGACGACTAGGGAAGACAGACCAATGGTGCTTCCCTAACTGACAATCTTCACAATCAAACGACGAGCGGGGAGAGATCTGAGGAAGGACTTGACGCAGTTTCTGAAACGGAAGATGACCAAAGCGCAGATGCCATAAGTAAGGAGAGACAGGTCCAGTGGAATGTGATGATGGTCCAGTGGAATGTGATGATGCTCCAGCGTAAGGTGTATGAACCGGTCGATACAACACACCTTGCTCACAGCCATGTCCAATCACGCTGCCCGTGAGAATGTCCTGAAACACAAGAGATGATGGGTCAAATATCGCTCGACAATGTAGATCCTTAGTAATTTGACTAACTGACAGTAAATTCGTTGAGAAATTAGGAGCATGGAGCACATTCTGCAACTGCATGGAAGGTGTTAAGGCGATCCGTCCCTATCTTGTGATGGGAGAATGAGTCCCATCTGCTATGATGACGGTCCTTCCTGGGGGAACTTCCCTGTAGGATGTGAATTGGTGTCTATCTCCACACAAATGATGTGTGTCACCTGAATCTACAATCCATTCTGAGGTTTGTGAACCCTGTAGAAAGCAGAAGTATGAGCACTACCTGAGGAACTAGCTTATGCAGTAGCAGTAACATCCAAGCTTCTCTCTGAAACTGGTGGAGGAGTACTGGTTGGTGGCATGATATCACGTAGACGAGACACTAGGTCATCATATCGTGGATCCGATGCTGGCGTAGCACCATGATGTTGTATCTGTTCTGCTGCACGGGCAGATGCTGGGAAACCATGCTTAGAGTAGCATGTGTCTTCTGTATGACCAATCCGACGACAATAAGTGCACTGTAATCCACGACCACGACCAACCCTACCACGTGGTCCTCGTCCACAAAAATGAGATGAATTGCCTCTTCCTCTAGAAGCTGCCATAGCAGAAGAATTTGGCATAGTAGTAGGGCTTGAGATATTGATTCGGCTCAATCTCCGAAAAGCCTCCTCCATTGGAGGAATGGTAGCATCTGCCAGAATATGAGAAGAAGCCGCCTCATACTGTGAGTCAAGAGAGGCTAGAAAGACTCCCACCATCGTCGCATTCCGATATGTCTTCAATTGTTCTGGAGTAGCCGTGAGAGGCATGAAACTGTGAAGTCTCTCAAACATTCCCCTCAATGCAGTGTAGTGAGCATGCAGTGGTCGACCATTCTGCTTTATCGTGAAGTTGTCATGCTGGAGCTGTAGGATTTTTGTCTCATTCTTGGCTTGTGAGTACGTGGCAGCAATAATGTCCCACATGGGTTTGGCAGTAGGTTGATGCAAGATATCATTAGCAATGTCTGAAATCAGAGTACTAGTCAACCAGACCTGAGCATATGCGTCATCAGCCTCCCATGAGGCATACAACCCTGTTTTCTCCTCTGGCTCATCCTCGGTAAGAATATGTTTTTTACCCATCGACTTCATTAGGCTCATGAACTGTATGGCCCATAACTCATAGTTGGATCCATCCATCTTAACAATAGGCGCAGGACCTTTGAAGGAGCATGTAGTGGGGATCTCGATCTTGCTTTCTGACATTCTGACTGGAGAAAACTAGGGTTGTAGACAAGATAAGTCTTGGTCTACACTGACATGATTAGGTTTAGTTGCACGTGTAAACCTCTATGCAACCAAACCCATCAACCTGGAGGCGAGCGGAGAGCCCCTTATGAAGATGACAACTGAACCCTAGGGGCAGTGAAACCCTAGGGACAACCGGCGTACGGGCAGGTGGCGTATGTGCAGGTGGCGTATGTACAGTCGGCGCACGGGAAGGCGGCGCTCGGGCTCAGCCGTACAGCTGCACGGCCGCACGCGTGGAGGCGGTGCGTGACGGGGTAGCGCGCGAAGGGGCTGCACGCGTGGGGGGTAGCGTGCGAGGGAGGCGGCACGCGGAGGGAACGCGCGGAGAGGCGGCGCGTCGAGGGGGCGGCGCGCGGAGGCTTGAAGGTGGAGGGTTAGGTTTAGGGTTCGGTACGAGAGCTCCGGTCTAGGACCGCCGCTCTGATACCATGTTTGGAAAAATAAGCTTTGTGTTTATTCCTTGAGCCCTAGACTCTCTTATATAGGGAGAGGTCTATGGGCAAATTACATATGGTAGACAAACGAAAAGAACAATAAATAAAAGATACAGAAACATAAACTAAACTTCTACACATATTTATTACATGTTGGGTCAAAGGCCTTTTTTGACAAAGGCTTGGTAAGAGGATCGCAATTTTGTCAGCAAAGGTAACCTTGGTGATGGTATCACCACGCTTCTGTATTTCTCAGATTATATAATATTTCCTATCTAAGTGTTCATTTTTTTGATGCCATCGGGGCTTCTTTGCTTGTACTATGGTACGTATTACTCCAGAACAATGGAATGTGAGTGAGATTCCGATGAGGAAACTACATCAAGTTCCAATATAAACTTGCATAACCACACAACCTCTTTAGCATCATCCAATACGGCTATGTATCCTGCATAAGTTGTTGAGTTGACCGTAGTGTCTTGTTTCTTGCTTCTCCAGCTCACAACACCTCCGTTCAACAGGAATGTGAACCATGAAGTTGACTTCCTATCATTCACATTTGATTTGAAGTCAGAATCTGTGTACCCTAAGACTTGGAGATCGTTATCTCCAAAAACTAAGATGCAGTCTTGAGTTCTTATTAGCTACTTGAAGACATGTTTTACCACGGTCCAATGTTTCTCGCCATAGCAAGATTGATACCGACTTACCACTCCCACTACATGGCAGATGTTTGATGTTGTACACATCATGACATACATTAAGCTTCCTACATCCGATGCATAAGGTTATATGACCATGACTTTTTTCCCTCAATAGTTTGAGGAGTCATTCCTTTAGATAGTTGGATATCACGTCTTAAAGGAAGGAATCCCTTCTTGGCATTACCCATTTTGGATCTTTTCTAGATCTTGATATATCCTTATTGTGATAGTTTCAATGCCCTATTTCTCTGTTTATGATCAATTTCAGGCCCAAGATGTAAGAGGCTTCTCCGAGATCTTTCATCTCAAAAAGTATGAGACAACCAGATCTTAACACTAGTCATCATACCAATATCATTCTCAATGATAAGGATGTCATCTACATAAAATTCAATGAACACAAATTCTGAACGAAATCATAACTCTTTATGCTTTCATCAAATCGGATGTTTCAATTACGAGAAGCTTGTTTGAGCCCATACATGGATTTCTTAAGCATGTACACTTTGCCTTCCTCAACTATGAAGTCCCAGAGCTACTCCATATATATATATCCTCTTCAAGGTATCCATTGAAGAATGTGGTCTTGACATCTATCTCTCAGATGCCATAGTCAAGATGCGCAGCTATAACTAGTAATGCACTGATGGATTTGAGCATGGCTACAAGAGAGAATTTCTCATCGTAACGCCTTCTCTCTATGTGTGTAGCTCTTTGCTACGAGTCATGCTTTGAAGATCTCTACCTTACCATCGGGTCCTCTCTTTCTCTTGAAGACTCATATGCACCCAATGTGTTTGATCCCTTATGTGGATCTTCGAGGGTCCATACACCATTCTTATGCATGGAGTTTATCTCGTACTTCATTTAGTATCCAATTGTCCATTCATGATCTCCCAATACTTCATCGTATAAAGTCGGATCATCATCTGACTCTTCCGTACATGGAATCCGTACCTTTAAGGTGATCTTACCACCATGGAACTCTTTCTAAGAGATCCAGTTGTATCATTTTCAATTATTCTCTTTAGTTTCTGGTATGAGAACTTTATCGATCTCACTAGACTCGATTAATTCCTTAACTTCATGTAAACATATATTATTCACTTATTTACTCCTTTGTTATTTTCGTTCCCGTCGCACTCTTTATGTAATTTACCCATATGCTACTCTCCTATATAAGAGAGCCTAGGGCTGATGGAATAAACATGTTCTCTTATTTTCCCAACATGGTATCAGAGTGACGGTCCTAGATCGGAGTTCTCGAACCAAAGAAACCCTAACCCTAACCCCACCGTCAAGCCCCTCTCCCTCCGAGCATCGCCAACCTCGCGCCTCGGCTTCCAGCACTCGCGCCTGCGCCTCCTGTGCATCGCCTGCGTCTGCTCCTCCCGCACGTATCGCCTGCGCCTGTGCCTCCTGCGCGCGCTTCGCCTGCGCCTCCCGCGCGCATCGCCTGCGCATCTCGCGAGCGCCTGCTTCACGTACGCTGTGCGCCTCACGCGCGCTCCTTCGTCTGTGCGCCTCACGCCTGCTTCACGTGATCTGCGCATTCTGCGTACTGTGCGCTAGGCCAGCGCGTGCTCCTAGCGCCCTTGCTCCTAGGACTGAGTTCTGCGAGCCCTAATTCAAGACTTGCGCGCGTGTTCTAGGTTTTGGATCTGCACGTGACCCCCTAAGGTCTCGATTTTCATGCAGACAGGACCCTAAGTCAAGCGAGCGCGACTCCAAAGTAATGGGTTTGGTTTCCTGAAGTCTACACATACAACCAAACCCGTCTATGTCCGTGTAGACGATCATATCTCCAGTCTACCACTTCAGTCTTCCGTTATCAATATGTCAGAAAGCAAGGCAGATATTCCATTTATAGGCGCCTTCCGAGGTCCAGCATCGATTGTGAAGATGGATGGTTCGAACTATGAACTGTGGGCTATGCAGTTCATGAGTATGATGAAGTCAACCGGTAAGAAGCACATTCTTACTGAAGAAAAGCCTGCTGAGAAGACTGGAGTTAATGCCTCGTGGGAGGCAGATGATGCATATGCCAAAGTATGGCTATCTGGAACTCTGGCAATCGAGATTGCCAATGATATTCTTCATCAGCCCACAGCCAAAGTAATGTGGGATATTCTGTCTGTCACATATTCTCAAGCGAAGAATGAGATAAAGATTCTGCAACTCCAGCATGACATATTCACTATCAAGCAGAATGGACGTCCTCTACACTCACTGTACACATCTCTACGAGGAATGTTCGAGAAGCTGTATAGCTTCATGCCCCTGACAGCCACACCAGAGCAACAGAAGACCTACCGAAATGCTACTATGGTAGGAGTTTTCCTCGCTGCCCTTGATCCTGAGTATGAGGCAGTACGGTCCCAGATCTTGGCAGATTCTACTATTCCTCCGATGGAGGAAGCCTTTCATAGATTGAGCCGGATCACTGTTCCTTCTACAGCTACGAATCAGACTACTTCAGCGATGGCTGCCAACAGAGGCCGTGGAGGTCACCATCATCAAACCCGCGACCCTCGTGGCAGAGGAGGCCGTGTTCGGCCAACGTGTACCTACTGCCATCGCACCGGACATACTGAAGACACATGCTACTCTAAGCATGGATTTCCTGCATCTGCACGAGTCGCTGAGCAGATAGAGCCTCCATCTGCTGCCTCTTTGGATCAACGCTTTGATGATCTTGTTGCCCGTCTAAGGGCATTATTCCTCCATCTGGCCCAGCACCCACTACTGAGAACCAGTTTGGTGTTGCCGCATCCGCCTCTGCATCTACCAGTGCATCAGGCAGCACACATGCATTTACTAGTAGTGGATCAGATACTTTAGCATGGATTATGGACTCTGGCGCCACACATCATCTATGTGGCGATCAAAGTCTACTTACAGGGTACAGACAGATCTCTCCAGGTCGAACAGTGGTCATTGCCAATGGTACACATTCCCTGATTACTGGTCAGGGGGAGATTAGACTGACATCATCTATGCAGCTCAAGAATGTGTTACACACACCTGATTTTTCAATGAATTTATTGTTATCAGCCAAATTACAAAGGATGTACAATGTCGGACGATTTTTGATCCATCTTCTCTTGTTTTTCAGGACATCGTTACGGCGTGGCTATGAGCAAGGAGGCCTCTATCGCCTCAGTCAGACTTCTTTTGCTGGAACCTCATCTCTACCCGCTGGACCCGTCTCCCCTCTGCTATGGCATCTGCGCTCTGGACATCTACCGCTTCAGAAACTGCGTCGTGTGTTACCCCAGGTTTTGCCTCACACATCTATCCAATGTGAGGCGTGTCAGTTGGGAAAGCATCATCGGTCTACCTTTCCCAGTCGTCAGTGTCGGAGTAGTACCTCCAAGTTTGAGTTATTTCTCTGGGGTCCGAGTCGTGTTCCTGATCAATAGGGACACAGGTTTTATATAGTTATTGTGGATGACTTCTCTCGTGTATCATGGGTGTTTTGTTAAAGAATAAATCTGAAGAAGGGAATATTATCATCAATTTTCTTAATGAGATTCGTAATGTTTTTTCTGCATCTGTTAAAATTGTGAGAAGTGATAATGCCCAGGAATTGTGTACTCATGTCCTATCCAGTTATTTCTCATCCCAAGGGATTATCCACCAGACATCCTGTCCCTATACCTCCCAACAGAATGGGATCGCTGAAAGGAAACATCGCCACTTACTGGATGTAACCAGGTCACTACTTATACAGAGTCATGCTCCTCATTCTTACTGGGGTGACGCTGTTCTTACAGCATGTTACCTAATCAATCGTATGCTGTCATCTGTTCTAGGTGAAAAGATCCCTTTCTCCCTTATCTTCCTTGGAAAAGAACTGTTTTCCCTTACTCCTCGTGTGTTTAGTTCGGTTGCCTTTGTCTACCAGTTGTTTCCTGGAAATGACAAGCTCTCTCCTAGGGCTGTCAAGTGTGTTTTCGTTGGGTACTCCAGAATTCAGAAGGGGTACAAGTGCTATGATTCATTACGCAGGCGGTACCTTGTCAGTGCAGATGTTACATTTTTTGAATCTGTTATGTATTTTTCAGCCTCAGGTGATCAATTGATACCTCCAGCGAATACTGATGCCATTTACATGTCACCACCACCACCATCACCACCATCACCACTACCACTACCATCAGAACCGTTACCATCTTCTACACCTCCTATTACTATATCAGTTTCACCATTATCATTTCATTATACCCGCAGGCCTGCTTCAGCTCATGGTCATTGCTCATCACCTAGCTCGCCTAAGGTATGTCCTGAAGATATTACTATTGATGGATCTGATGATTTTTCTGAGCAGGATGTGTCACAGAGGCCAGACGAGGACACAACTGATTTAGATGTTCCTATTGCTATACGAAAGTCGAAGCGGAGCTGCGCATCATATCCTTTAGCAACCTCTGTTTTATTTCAACGATTAACTGGAGATTTCAGGAACTTTGTCATTGCATTGTCAGCAGTAGCTATTCCACGGAATTACCAAGACGCTATGAAGGATAGTAGATGGCGTCTAACAATGGAGGAAGAAATGGCAGCACTTCAGTCTAGAGGAACTTGGAGTCTGGTTCCTATACCTGCTGATGTGTCCCCAGTGAGCTGCAAGTGGGTATTTACAGTCAAGCAGAATGCAGATGGCAGTATTGACAGATACAAGGCTCGTCTTGTTGCTCGAGGCTTTACACAGACATACGGGGTGGACTATCTTGATACCTTCTCGTCAGTGGCCCGCCATTCTACTCTACGGATCTTGCTGTCAGTTGCGGTCACTCGTGAGTGGCCGCTATATCAGTTGGATGTGAAGAATGCGTTCTTATATGATGACTTACAGGAGGAAGTCTACATGCAACAACCACCTGATTTTGCTATTGAAGGGGAGTGTCCCAAGGTTTGCCGACTTCATAAGGCTATCTATGGCCTTAAGCAGAGCCTTAGAGCATGGTTTCAGAAGCTCTCAGACCTCTTTGAGAAATAGGGATACAAACGTTCTAATGCTGATCATTCCTTGTTCGTGCAAAAGACTTCCAGAGGTATTATTGCAATCATGGTCTATGTAGACGACATTTTAATTACAGGTGAGGATGAACAAGGAATAAAGGAGGCGAAAGAAATGTTGGGTAGTGAATTTGTCACCAAGGACCTTGGAGTTCTTAGATATTTTCTGGGACTGGAGTTCGCCAGAAATCCGTATGGGTTGGTAATGTCTCAGAGAAAATATGTCACTGACCTGTTGAGTGAAACAGGAATGCTTGGTTGCCGACCTGCAACCACACCGATGGACCCTAGTATGAAGCTATATGATGATGATACAGAGGAGGTGGATAGGAGAAGATACAGAGAACTGGTGGTCAAACTTCTGTATGTCACTATCACTAGGCCCGATATATCCTTTGCTGTGAGTCGAGTGAGCCAGTTCATGGAGCAACCATGTCAGGTTCACATGGATGCCATACATATGATACTCAGGTACCTCAAGTCATCTCCAGGTGCATGCATGTTGTTCAAGAAAGGCATGGTGATTACTATCTCAGCCTGCGCAGATGCAGATTATGCAGGGTGTCCCAAGGACAGGAAATCTACCTCTGGGTTTGCTGTATATGTTGGAGATTCCTAGTCTCATGGAGGAGCAAGAAACAAACTGTGGTAGCAAGGTCTAGTGCTGAATCTGAATATAGGGCTATGGCCCAGGTTAGCACAGAAATGATGTGGGTAAATGCTATGCTTACATATTTACATATAGAAGTCTCACTTCCTATGACTTTAGAATGTGACAATCAGGCGGCCTTGTTCATTGCAAACAATCCAGCATTCCATGAACGAACCAAACACATTGAAGTTGACTGTCACTTTATACGTGACATGATTCAGAAGGGATTCATTGCTACATCCCATGTTAGTTCAGAGAATCAAACGACAGATATTTTTACCAAGGCATTACTACAAGGTCCATTTCAGAAGTGTGCGTCTAAGCTGAGCATGATTGATATCTATGCTCCATCTTGAGGGGGAGTGTAAACATATATTATTCACTTATGTACTCCTTTGTTATTTTCCGTTCTTGTCTTACTCTTTATGTAATTTACCCATAGGCTACTCTCCTATATAAGAGAGCCTAGGGCTGATGGAATAAACACGTTCTCTTATTTTCCCAACACTTCATTATAATCTTGACTTTTAAGGAATTCATCTTTTAGAAATTTGACATCTCTAGAAATAAATATCTTTTAAATATCAGGATCACAAAGTTGGTGTCCAATACCATTCGTTATGTATGAAGTAAGACTCTATGGTACTAGATTCCAACTTGCTTACATCTACGTTTTTAGCGTTAACCAAACAACCCAAAATCCTCGAGTGTCATACACTCAACTTGGTACCATACCGAAGTTCATGAGGGATTTTAGGTACAGATTTATATGGAATCTTGTTTAGACATAAGCTACAGTCTCTATTGCATGTCCCAGAAACTAAGAGGTAAGTTTGCTTTACTCATCATTGATCTGTTGCGTCTCTCTGCAACTCCGTTGGGTTGAGGAGTACCTGTAGGAGTGAGATTAGAAATAACTTCTTTCTTCTTATGGTATTTTTTGAATTCATCTGAGAGGTATTCGCCTCTTCGACTGAATTGAATTCATTTTATCTTCTTTCCGGTTTGGTTCTCAACCAAAGCCATGAACTCGTTGAATTTTTCAAAGGTTTCGTATTTGTGATGTAAAAGGAAGATAAAAACATACCATGAATGATCATCAATAAATGTCACATGATATTGATGTCCGTTATGAGTTGCAGTACGAAAAGGACCACATACATCTATATATTAGGTCAAGTATACCTTTGCATGTTTCACCTTCTTAGAGTAGGGTGCCTTGGACATTTTTCTCGAATATAATGCTCACAAGTTTGTAAATCACAAACTTCTAAGAAATCTAAAGATCCATCCTTTACCAAGCTATTGATCATATCAACAGACACATGCCCAAGTCTTCGATGCCATATCATAGTTAAATGATCTCCATCCTCTCTTGATCTTTTATGGATTTTATTAATATTGTTGGAATATTTCTACATTCCGTGTATCTTTCCAATTATTTTATTTCTTTATGTATATCCTATGTAATTTACCCATAGGTCTCTCCCCTATATAAGAGAGCCTAGTGTTACAAGAAATAAACATCTATCTTCTTTTTCTTCCAACATGGTATCAGAGCGGCGGTCCTAGACCAAAGCTGTCGTATCCAAAACTCTAACCCTACCTCTTGCTCCCCCCATCTCCGCGTGCCGTCGGCCCCATCACCGCACGTCACCGCCGCATGCTGCCTACGCACGCCGCCTACTCACGTCGCCACTGTGTGCCGCCTACACGCGCTGCCCTACACTCCTCTACGTGGGCCTTCATGCGCACCACCCTGCATGCCTCCACGCGCACCACCTAGCGCGTTCCTGTGCTGCCATCCGTGTGCGCCATCCTTCGCACGCGGCTCCTCCGCGTGCTGTGCCTCCACGTGCCGACGCCGTTCGCTTCATTTCATTGATGTATTTGGGGGCATAAATCTACATATGCATCCAAATCCACGTATATTTGTGTAGACATTCACTCTCTGGCCTACAAAACCCTAGTCTTATACATCCGACAAGATGTCTGAGGTTGATGTACCTGCCACAGGTGCATTCAGAGGTCCTGCGCCTATCGTCAAAATGGACGGGACGAATTATGAGCTCTGGTCTATGCAGTTCATGAGCCTTATGAAGTCAAATGGTAAGAAACACATTTTTATCAAGGAGGAGCCGGTGGAGAAGACTAGGGTAAACGCCTCATGGGAGGCAGACGATGCATATGCCAAAGTTTGGCTCTCAGGAACATTGACGATTGAGATCGCCAATGATGTGTTACATCATCCTACTGCTAAGGCGATGTGGGATATCCTCGCTGCAACATATTCTCAAGCGAGGAACGAGACGAAGATCCTCCAACTTCAGCATGACATATTCACTATCAAGCAGAACAAACATCCTCTGCATTCACTGTATACATCCTTGCGTGGGATGTTTGAGAAGCTTCACATTTCCATGCCTCTAACGGAATCTCCAGAGCAGCAAAAGACATATAGGAATGCTACCATAGTAGGGGTATTCCTCACAGCCCTTGACCCTGAATATGATGCTGCTCGCTCTCAGATTCTAGCTGAAGCCACTATTCCCCCCTCATAGAGGAAGCGTTTCGCAGGCCCATTAGGATTACTATTCCTTCTACTGCCTCTAGTCAGACTTCCTCGGCCATGGCAACCTCTCAAGGAAGAGGAGGCCATTCTACCTTCCGTGGACGCGGACCTCGTAGTAGAGGAGGTCGTACTCGTCAGCCCTGTACTTTCTGTCACCGTCCAGGTCACATCGAGGAGACATGCTATTCCAAGCATGGGTTCCCGGCATCAGCCCGCGTTGCAGAGCATATTGAGTCTCATGCTGCTTCTACTCTAGATCAGAGGTTTGATCACCTCGTTGCCAGACTGAGGGATATTATACCCCCTTCTGCTTCACCATCCTCAGGAGATCATTCAGGTGTGGCAGCCTCAGTGTGTGCTAGTACCTCTGCTGCAACCAGCACCTCAGGTACTTATGCTCTTACGTCCTGTCATGGATCTGACATTACATAGTGGATTATGGACTTCGGTGCAACACATCGTCTATGTGGAGACATACATCGTCTTACATCATATAGACAGGTTACACCAGGGAGAACTGTTGTGATAGTTGATGGGGCTCATTCCCCGATCACAGGACTGGGGGAGATCGCTTTGACGCCTTCGATGCGTCTGCAGAATGTGCTACATGCTCTAGATTTCTCTATGAATCTGCTTTCTATTAGTCAGATTACAAAGGATTTGCACTGACGAGCTATTTTTGATCCATCGTCTCTTGTTTTTCAGAGTATTCTTACAAGCAAAGTGATTGGGTATGGCCGTGAGTAGGGCGGTCTCTATCGCCTGGTTCGGACTCCATATGCATGCTTATCTTCTCATTCATCTGGATCAATCTCTCCGTTCATTTGGCACCTCCAGTTTGGTCATCTCCCTCTCTAGAAGATGTGCCATATGCTGCTGCAGATTTCACCTAGTTCTTTCTTTCAGTGCGAAGCTTGTCAGTTGGGAAAGCATCATCGGTCTGCCTTTCCTAGTCGTCAGAGTCGGAGCAATAGCTCCCTTTTTGAGTTATTTCATGTTGACATTTGGGGTCCGAGTCGCGTGCCTGATTACCTGGGACACATATTTTATCTTGTAACTTTGGACGATTTTTCACGATTGTCATAGGTGTTTCTTTTGAAAAATAAATCTGAAGCAGGGGATGCGATCAAAACCTTTATTATTGAAGTGAAAAATGTTTTCTCTATCTTTGTGAAGTTTGTGCAAACTGATAATGCGTTCGAATTTTGTACTCGTGATCTATCTCATTTTATTTCATCTAGAGGGATTATTCATCAAACATCTTGTCCTTACATCTCTCAATAAAATGGTGTTTCTGAGAGAAAGCATCGCCATCTTCTTGATGTCACTCGGACTCTTCTCATTCAGAGTCGTGCACCACATTCGTTTTGGGGTGATGCAGTTCTCACAGCATGTTACTTGTGAATCGTATGCCGCCATCTGTCTTGGGTGAGAAAATTCCTTTCTCCATAGCATTTCCTGAGGAGTTATTCTCACTCACTCCGCGTGTGTTCAGATCTGTTGCTTTTGTTCACCAGTTGACTCCTAGTCTTGACAAGCTCGCTCCTAGAGCTGTCAAATGTGTGTTTGTTGGATACTCCATAACTCAGAAGGGATATCGATGTTATGATCCTCTGCGCAAAAAATACTATATCAGTGCTGATGTCACATTTTTGAGTCTGTGATGTACTTCTCTCCTACAGTGATAGGTTGGCTTCATCGAATTCAGATGATGAAGTTTACATGCCACCTCCTCCCGTGCCTGTTGTCCCACTAACTCCACCTCCACCACCACCATCATCTCTACCTCCTCCTCCACCCCCTCCTACTACCCAGTCACATGAGCCACTTGTTCCATCTCTACCTAAGTTCTACACTCGTCGGACTGCTTCTACTCATGGTCATCGCCCATCATCCACGGAGCCCCAACTTTGTTTTGATAATATAACTTCTAACGATGGGTCTGGAGATGTATCTGTGCAGGAATCATTGCAGGAAATTAGCACACAGATAGAGGATGTTACTTCTAACTTGGATATTCCTATTGCAGTTCGAAAATAGAAGCGATCTTTTGCTTCCTACCTCCTGGCTTCTCAGGTCTCCTTTCATCGTCTAATAGGGGATTTTCAGAAGTTTGCAACGTCTTTATCTGCCGTGGAAATTCCACAGAATTATGAGGAGGCATTGAAGGATAGTCGTTGGCGCTTGGCTATGGAGGAGGAGATGGTTGCACTACAGTCACGTGGTACGTGGAGTCTGGTTTATACTCTAGTTGACGCGTCCGTTGTGGGATGCAAATGGGTGTTCACTATGAAACACCGTGCGGATGACAGTGTAGATCGCTGTAAGGCGAGACTTGTGGCACGTGGTTTCACCCAGACATATGGGGTGGACTATCAGGATACTTTATCTCCAGTGGCCAATCATTCTACTCTGCGTATTCTTCTTTCAGTTGTTGTGACACGAGATTGACCCATGTATCCGTTTCATGTGTAGAACGCCTTCCTTTATGGTGATCTACATGAGGAGGTCTACATGCAGCAACCACCTGGGTTTGCTGCTGAGGGGGAGTGTCAGAAGGTGTGCAGGCTACACAAGCTATTTATGACCTTAAGCAGAGTCTAAGAGCATGGTTCCAGAAGCTCTCGGACTTGATAGAGCAACAGGGGTTTGTGCAATCGACTGCCGATCACTCCTTGTTTGTGCAGAAGACTCAGAGAGGTACTATTGTCATTCTTGTGTACGTTGGTGACATTATTGTTACAGGGGATGAATAACAGGGCATTCAGGGTGCCAAGGACTTCCTAGGTCAGTAGTTTGTGACCAAGGATCGTGGACATCTACGTTACTTCCTTGGGTTGGAGTTTGCAAGGAACCAACGAGGTCTTGTGATGACCCAGAGAAAGTATGTTGCAGATCTTCTTTCAGAGACATGCATGGCAAATTGCACACCTACCATTACTCCTATTGATCCGAGCATGAAGCTATTGGATGATGACACTGAGGAGGTCGACAAGAGGAGGTACAGTGAGCTTGTTGGCAAGCTACTATATGTGACACATGTAAAATGGGTAAATGAATCCTTCCAAGATCCATTTACCACATCCAGAATTTAGTCCCACATCTACCAGTGTTGGCACTTGGAGAGTTTGTGGAGGCTATATAAGAAGCCCCATACCTCTTTTATCCAATGAGAAAGTTGAATGAAACATATAGCCCTTTGAGGCCTTCTCATGCGGTTTCATCTCGCTCCTTAGGGAGTAGGGTTCCACACAAAAATTTCATGTTCTTAATGTTTTATTCTTTATTTCTCTGATATGCTTCCGCATTATATTTTCTAACTTATACATTGTTTATACAATAATGTTAGGGTGTTAAGTAAGTCGGTGATATTTACGTGTATTTTACTTAAAACCAGAAAGAATAAATGTGAATGAATAGGTATTCATCAACGACCCATCTCTTTCGAGAAATAAAGAAACTGATCCACATGAATTTGTATTCTGAAGTCATGACTACGCATGAGCATTTCCAAAAATACAACCCATGGTGACAGAGTTCTTCGCAATGACAGAAGACCATGGATGCCATCATATGGCTAGTCCATATCTTGTTTAAATTGAGGATTACTTATTTCAAATCGTATTCTTATGATTAGTCCAATACGGGAACCAATAAGAGAAGATTCTTGATTATTATCTAGCATTAATCTAATTATTTTAACTACAACAATCAATCAAGCAATCCAAGTAATCAATTTATGCAGTTATTAATCTTATTTGTTTTTAGAAGATTATAATAACACCTAATCATATTAAGTACTTCTCAAGATCTCGGCCATGTCATGTAGAATAAAGGGTAGGAGTATTTCCTTAACATGTAAGGTGCTAATTAGGTAACCACCGCAACAAGGCATGCCCAGTCACTGAGTTGATCTTTACTTCCTCAATGTGAAAGGATTTGATTGTAATCGATCGATTTGGTCGATTCAATTGGTTCACAATCAATCAAGTGCATAAACTAACAAAGAAAATATGAAAGAAATAGACATTTTAAGTTTGCATGCATCCAAACAAACACTCAATGATTTTTATTTGAAATTTGCAAGTCGCGACCATCACGCTCCAAATTTAAAGCCATTATTTAACTTGACTTTAAAATTCGTTGTGACCTCAAATATTTCCAAAATATTAGGTCCAACTCATGATGTGAGAATGTATAATACATATTCTCATCTATTTTGATTCCTAAAATATATAGGAGAAACTAATCATTGTAACGATTAAGTCCTCTTCCAACTGCCTATGGAGAAATCTAATTTCTCAAGGCCACACGGTCGGAATCGCGCGAATTTTTTTTGTACTGATTGGGACGTATTATTTAGTATTTTATTATGTTATATGATTAAAAAATAATAGTAAAAAATTTAATATTTTCTAACTACGATCTTTGATCGAAATCAGAGTTTACGATCACTTTTGACATCTGAATCTTCTCCCACATGCCACAAACTTTTGGTGAGTCTTTTGAGTATGAGTCCGGACCATCTAGAGATCACATAAATACTAGATATTCATACCTGGAGATGGTTAATAAGATCGTGATTTCTATTACTAACCACCACATTCCTATCTGAGTTATATTTATATCATCCAATATGAATTTCCACTTTAACTAGTTAAGATTTAGTTCTAAAGGGTATTACTACCCTTAGGTTATTGTTTAGTGGAGATGATCATGCACTCATAGTATAGGCACTTATTCAATGTATTCATCAAATTTACTCTTTTATTTAGCTCAGTAGACCAATGTTGATCGACTGCTCACTTTGTTGGTCGATCATTTGGATTTGATTGATCGATCAATCAAACTCCCTGGTCGATCATTTACTATATATTTCATTTTTAGCAATCTACTTAAGCTTTGATTCACATATTCATTAAATTTTGGAGCTATTCATGTGTCTTACATGATATACAATCATTTAAGGATTACTCACTATCGTTTGTGTGGAGATGAAAGAATGAATTGCATTATTGAGAGGCCCTAGGGTTCTTTTATATATGAGAGAAACCTAGTGGGTAAATTACAAGACGAAGATAAAGAAAATAGAAATTACATAAACAATACGAAAGATAACTAATATCTCTAACACTCGAATTCAAGCTGGAGGTATCAATTAGGCTCAGCTTGGAGCAACATTTTTGGTAAGTCCCTCTAGCTAAGAATTTAGTAAGTACATCTGATGTATGGTCTCCAGAGCTGACGCGAGTAGTAGCGATGAGACCCTTCTGTATCATCTCACGAGTATAGTGACAATTTACTTCTATGTGTTTGATCCTCTCATGGAAGGCAGGACTGTTTGCAATGAACAGAGCAACATTGTTGTCACATTGGAGGTGCATGGGAAGAGGTACCTCGATAGTCAGATTAGTAAGAACAGATCAAACCCACATCATCTCTGTGCTAGCCTTTGCCATGTCACTGTATTCTGACTCAGCACTGGACTTGACAACCACAATATGCTTCTTGCTTTTCCATGAAACCGGAGAATTCCCTATAAACAGTGCAAAGCCTGAAGTAGACTTCCTATCCTTGGGACACCCAACATAATCTGCATTTGCACATGCTGCAACTAAGGATGCAAACGGTTATGGATATATCCGTATCCAATCCGCCACCGTATCCATTTTATATATATTTTGACATCTGTATTCGTATCCGTTTTAAAATAGATACAGATATGGATATCGTTTTGATATTCGCAAACATCCGTATCCGTATCCGTATATCTATTTTCATATATAAATATAGTCATAGATTTATTTTTAACCATATATAACATAATTCTATATCTTCTTTTACCATATTTGTATAATTTTTATGAAACATACACATTTAGTGAATTTATATCATGTGTTCCCATCCAATTCATATATATATTTAAGTCGGTTCTATAGAGTATTTCTAACATTGTTCATATGCGATCAGTATCCGTTTTACATCTGTATTCGTTTTTAAGGATATGGTAAGATAGTCTTAATATCCGTCAATATCCATATCCGCATCCGTATCCGTATTAAAAAATGAATAAGGATACGATAATAACTATATCCATATCCATATCCGTCCGTTTGCATCCCTAGCTGCAATTGAAAGGGATGTACCTTTGTTGAATAGAATTCCAGTTCCAGGTGATGCCTTCAGATACCTCAGAATCATATGAACTGCATCCATATGTGCCTATCTGGTCTGCTCTATAAATTGACTCAGTTTGCTCGCGACAACGGATATATCTGGCATGGTAATGGTCACATACATGAGCTTGCCAACAAGCTCCCTGTACCTCCTCTTGTCGACCTCCTCGTCATCATTGTAGAGCTTCATGCTCGGGTCCGTAGGAGTAGTGGTAGGTCTGCAATCTGTTATGCCTGTCTCAGAAAGAATATCTGTAACGTACTTCCTCTGGGTCATCACAAGACCTCGTTGGTTCCTGAAAACTCCAGTCCAAGGAAGTAGCATAAACTACCAAGGTCCTTGGTCACAAATTACCGTCCTAGGAAGTCCTTGGCAACATGATTGCCCTGCTCATCATCCCCTGTAACAATAATATTGTTAGAAAATAAGAATGCGGAAGCGTATCAGAATAAAATAATAAAGAATATTGAGAACACATGATTTTAATGTAGAACCCTACTCCCTAAGGAGCAAGATGAAACCATGGGAGAACACCTCAAAGGGCTGATTTATGCATTGCTTTGTCCTAGGAAGTCCTTGCCAACATGAAGCCCTGCTCATCATCCCCTGTAACAATAATATTGTTAAAAAATAAGAATGCAGAAGCGTATCAGAATAAAATAATAAAGAATATTGAGAATGCGGGATTTTAACGTGGAACTGAACTCCCTAAGGAGCAGGATGAAAGCATGGGAGAACACCTCAAAGGGTTGATTTATGCATTGCTCTTTCTCACGGGATATAGATGGCGAGGGGCTTCTTATATAGCCCTCACTGAGTCTCCACATCCCACGACTAGTAGATATGGGACTAAACAACTGGATGTGGTAAATGGATCATGGAGTGATCCATTTACCCATCTACACCACAAGTGACACATAACACATATACTCCAACATTCTCCCTCAAGCTAGAGCATGCAATGCTCAGTTTGGACAAACATTAAGAAATCTCAAACTCACACTACATGACACTACGGACAATATCAACTCAACGCACACAACTGTCGGCTGCTGTTGAGGACGTTGCTTCTCATGCCGTGCAGGTGAGGAGGAACACTGGGCTGGGGTATAAGTCACACTGGGTGCGCTTTGTACTACGCCTATCAGAGCCACTGAAACTGGACGAGTCTTTACCTGGAGAACTCTAGCCCGCTACATGTAGAAGACTGGATCATGTGGACAATTGCTCCATCTCTGAAGGGCCGAACTGGAAAGTCGTGGAAAACATCCTCGCCGGAGTCCACAGTCGCTGGAGAATGGAGTTTGAATAAGTCTCCTCGTCGGAGAACTGGATCTCTCCATATTGGCTCAGAGAATGGGATCTCTACTCTGGAGTGCCTATGAAAGCACATGAAAACCCTAGCCCACATGGCATAGGGAATGGGATCTCTACTTTGGAGTCCCTATGGAACACATGGAAACTATGACCAAAACCAAGATGGGGACCACGACAAATGATGACAAACATGTACACATCGAACTGAAGACCACATACATGTGCGTGTCTGAAACTGTAGACTCGGAGCTAATCTGATGTCGAGTCTGAATATCTGTAGAGTCTGGAAAGTCTGGCTTTTGGATTGGAGAATCTAAATATGTATCATGTGACTCTACACAATACTCCACCTTTCTCCTATACTTGTCGGAAAACAATGGCATTGCCAAAGTTGGGATAAGATAAGAGAATAGGGAAAAACAAATGAACTAAATTAGCCGTCGACATTTTTTTCCGGCTTTTCTTCTGAATCATTTTTTTTCAAATCATTTTTTCGGCTATATTATTATTATTTTTTAATATCATCACATACATTTTTTTATAATATTCAGTCCCTCCCCTTTTGCCTCTTTGAGTCCCGTGCACAAACAGAAAGTGATCGGCATTCGATCGCACAAACCCATGTTGCTCTATCAGGTTCGAGAGCTTTTGGAGCCATGCTCTTAGACTCTACTTAAGGACATAAAATTTCTATACCCTGCAAACCTTCTGACACTCCCCCTCAACAACGAACCTAAGTGGTTGCTGCATGTAGACCTCCTCCTGTAGATCATCATATAGAAAGGTATTCTTCACATCAAATTGGTAGAGGGACCAATCTCGTGTCACAACAACATATAGAAGGATACATATAGTAGAATGTTTGGCAACTGGAGAAAAAATATCATGATAATCCACACCATATGTCTAGGTAAACCCGCGTACCACAAGTCTCGCGTTATAGCGATATACACTGCCATCTGCATGGAGCTTCAGAGTGAACACCCACTTGCACCAACCAACAGATGCGCCAACTTCACACGATTGAAGCGCAACCATATCCCCCTCCATGGCTAGATGCCACTGACTGTCCTGAATAGCCTCCTGTTATGTTGGTGGTATCATCATGACTGATAGTGTCAAGGTAAACCTCCTAAAATCATCTGACAGTCTGCTCAAGGAAACATGATCAACAAGAGGATATGTAGCATGCGTAGGCCTCTGCTTTTGTAGAGCAATCAACACATCAAGATCATATGGCATGTGCTGAACCTATAAGTTTCCCTCTTGAGAGGGCACCTGCTCATCCTGTAGGAAATCTTGCTTTACAGACAACTCAGTAATGCCATCAGTAGAAACAATGTGCTCATGACATACTTGTGGTGTGCTGGATGATGGTAAAGACCTGTGAGCAGGGGAAACCGAGCGAGACCTGCGAGTATACACACGTGGCCAAAAATCAGTCAAGTTAGGTGGTGGTCCGGGAGCAACCGCATGAGTAGGTGGAGAAGCAGACGTAGGTATAGGAGATGAGGGTAATGGTGGTGGTGGCCGAGCAGGAGTAGGTGTAGGTGATGGTATGACAATAGGAGGTGGAGTCATGTATATCTCCTCATTAGAGTCTAATGAGGCTAGTCTATCACCTGTAGGAGAAAAGTACATGACAGATTCAAAGAAAGTAACGTCTGCACTGACAAAATATTTCCTTCGAAGCGGATCAAAGCAACGATACCCCTTTTGGGTACGGGAGTAGCCAACAAAAACACACTTGACAGCTCTGTGGGAGAGCTTGTCACGACCTAGTGAGAAATCATGAACAAAAGCAACTTATCTAAACATACGAGGTGTAAGGGAGAACATATCCTTCTCATGAAATGCAATCAAGAAATGAACCTTCCCTCCCAACACAGAGGAGGGCATGTGGTTCACTAGGTAGCACACAGTGAGGACCGCACCACCCAATAAGTGTGGGGAGCATGACTTTTAATCAATAAGGTTCTGGTCACATCAAGTAAGTGACGGTATTTGCGCTCAGCAATACCGTTCTGCCGGGATGTATTACTATAAGCACATGAGGTCTGGTAAACAATGTCAAGAGATCTAAGAAACTCAGAAAGCTGTAAGGTGCAGAACTCTAAGGTATTATTAGAACGTAGGTATTTGATATTGGCAGAAAAATATTCTTTATCTTGTTAATGAATTATTTTATAACAAACCCACTCTCAGACTTATTCTCTAATAAAAAACCTAAGAAAGTCTAAAAAAATCATCAACATCGACCAAATAAAAACGGTGTTCCTGGTGATCAGCGACACGACTCAGAGCCTAGATATCTAAATGAAGGAGCTCAAATAACTGAGAACTGCTTTGACTCTGACGAGATGGAAAGGAGGAATGATGGTACGTCCCAAGCTGGCAAGCCTCACACTAGAAGGAAAATCACGTAGAAATATGTGGGAGGACATGGCACATTTCTACAGAGGAAGGTTGCCGAAACGAAGGTGCCACACGTACGGTGAGACTAGTCCAATAGGAATAGTGGAGACATCAGCATGAAGAGGCTGTACTAGTCCATAGAGCCCTCGCGGCTCACGACCACATCCAATCACCCTGCCCGTGAGTATGTCCTAAAACACAAGAGATGAGGGGACAAAAATGGCACGATAATGCAGATCCTTAGTAATCTGACTAATAGAAAGTAAGTTCATCTGAAAATCAGGGGCATATAAAGCATTCTAAACATGAATGGATGGCGTCAGATGCACCTCCCCCTGTTCTGTGATGTGTAACTGGACCCCATTAGTAACAACAACCCATCTATCAGGTGGTATAGTCTTGTACGACCTTAATTGCGCTCTGTCTCCACACAGATGGTGGGAAGCACCATAGTCCATGATCCACTCTGTCATATCTGCATCTCTGCTACTTGTAAAAGCGTAAGCGATACCTGAGGAGCTCGAAGAGGCTCTTGCTGTTGTTGCAATATCTGTAGATCATGTAGTGGTGGTGCCTGCCACTGGAGTCGTGATGTCTTGTATATGAGAGACAATGTCATCCAGACGTGGATCGGACTAGGAAGCTGGAATCTTTGAAGGCTCGATCTGTTCTGTCGCACAAGCAGATGCATAGTATCCATGCTTCTGGTAGCATGTATCCTCCGAGTGTCCTAACCGACGGCAGTAGGTGCAAGGACCATGCTAACATCCACCTCCTCTACCACGGAGGTATGCCCTCTGAAATGAGTGGACTCTCCTCTGCCGTAAGAAGCGGCCAACGCTGAAGAGGGTTGTTGAGTGGCAACAAGAGGAATAAGAATCCTGCTGAGACGATTATAGGCCTCCTCCATGGAAGGTATGGTTGCCTCAGAGAGGAGCTATGCACACTCATCATCATACTTCGGGTCGAGCGCAACCAAGAATACCTCAACCATCGTGGAATTATTGTATGCCATCTGCTGCTCTGTAGATGTCATAATATGCATGGAGATGTGAAGCTTCTCGAACATGCCACGGAGCGAGGAGTAGAACATGTGCAAAGGACAACCATTCTGCTTGGTCCTGTAAATGTCGAACTGAAGCCGAAGAATCTTGGCCTCATTCTTCGCTTGGGCATAAGTGGATGCCAAAATATCCCACATCTCCTTGACAGTGGGCTGATTCGTGGTGTCTGGTAATCTCCGTGTGAGGGTCCCGGAGAGGCAAATATGCGCTTACGCATCGTCTTGCTTCCACGAAGCATTGTCGACAGTCTTATCCATTGGCTCTGGCTTAGTCAGAATGTGCTCCTTATTGTTGCACTCATTGTTTTAGAAAGCACCACCTCGAGGCGCAAAGGCGTACGCTTCGAGATGAGGCGCACCAAATTCGCCCTGAGGCGCACGCCTCGGGTTCTCTGGGTGGGGCATGCGCCTTGACTTGGCATGAGGCGCTCGAGGCGCGAGGCGTTCGAGGCAAGGCGGAGGCGTAAGCCTCGAGTCACGAGGCTTTTTTTTACATTTTTGGTTATGTGCTTTGCACATGACCCTATTCTTTGTTAGCATTATATTTTTTTGTTTGTATTTTTGTTTCCATGTCAAACCTTGCATATTTCTATATATAGCTCCATGCAAAAAGAAGAGATCTCTTGAAACAAGCGAAGTTCCATGATCTTGTATACATCATATTCAATTTATCATACACTTTACACATAATAGTTCTATTGCACACATATTTTTGTTTGAATTGTAATAAAAACTTTATATTAGTTGCAAGTTTGCAACTTGACGTTGTTGTTTGGTTGTATAAGTTGTGAATCTTAGAATAGTTATCACATATATGAAGAAGCAATGTTGAAAAATAAACACGTGAAGTAAAATAATTATTACGTTTTATTATGATTAGCTGAATACAAATAATATCATTAGTAAAGGGGTATGATATGGGGTATGATATGGCAGGAGGGGATGCATATGACGGTTCTCCAACTACGTCCAACAAGACAAATGGTTGGGACTCAAGGCATATTAAATTTTTTTACTTCGCACTAAAGATTATGGTTTCTATTATACTTTTGTATTAAGTATAGACTTTAGTTCAATACTCATATAGAATCATTGAAGTTGGAATTTGAACTTGACATTCCGTATATTAGGGGCTTAGTATTAATTTTTTTTAACTTCAATGCCTTCATCGCTTATGTATTGTATCTTTTACTCGTTTCAAATTATTTTTGAATGTGTTTTTGGCAAAACTTAATATTATTATATACTTTTTTGAATGTATTTTGCTTTAATTTTATTTTTTTTCAAAAAATTGAGGCTTACGCCTCACCTCAACTTCAGGAAAAATGCTTCGAACTGCCTAACGCTTTTTTTAAACCTTGGTTGCACTACATAAGGTAAGAAACTGCATGGACCACAACTCATAGTTGGCCCAATCCTTCTTTACGATGGGAGCCGAGCCCTTGAAGGCACTAGAATAAGAAAAAATATCGCCCTTGTTATCTGACATGATGGAAGAACGATCGAAAATAGAACTCGGCTAAGGAGGTAGACCAATCTGAATGAGTCTACACGATCATACGGAGGATTGGTTGTAGGTGTAAACTTATACAACCATTCTCATCAATCCTCGCTGCGCGCTAGGACCGAAAAATGTGATTTATAGATTTGAAATCACGTTTTCCAATCAAATCACATCGTTTTCAGATCAAATCAGACTGCAGGTCGGTACACAATGGAGATATGGGCTGCTACAACGACAAGGAAGGTCACTACAACGGTGCAACGGTATCGTAGAGGCACAACAGGGGCTGCGGCGGTGCAGCGGGCTGCGAGGGTGCAGCGGGGTGGTGTCCACGTGCGGTGGTGCGGTGCCACGACAGGAGAGAAAGATGGCGCGACGACGGTAGTCAGAGGGCAGTGGCGTCGACTTGGAGGGTTGGCGGTGGGGTGAGGGGTCTAGATCAGGGTTCTGGGGTAGGACTATCGCTCGGATACAATGTGGAGATGACAGAATGAATTGTATTATTGAGAGGCCCTAAGGTTCTCTTATATAGGAGAGAAATTTGTTGGGTAAATTACAAGAAGAAGACAAAGAAAATAGAAATTACATAATTAATGTGAAAGATAACTAATATCTCAGCAGTTTGTTCATATTAAATCATCAAAAAAACATTAAGTGCTAGTGATTGATCACTCCATTTTTTGATCGATCCAATATTGACCGATCAGTGCAATGACCTGATCGATCAATACATTTGCATTGATCGATCATTTCTGAAATTGTGGAGGAACTTGGAATTTAGTGTCTAAAATTTCTTCTCCAATTTGAAAACAAATTAGATGCATGGGTAGAGCATTCAATAAGGATCAATCTGATTTATATTTGGTATTTTTCTACATACAGGAACTCCTGGAAATCGCGAAAGATTACAACACCACCACCAACAACAAAGCATTTTCCCACATTAAGTAGAGTCGGCTACATGGATTCTTTGCCTTCATTCATATCTATCTTGGGTCCTTCTCGGGTTTAGATCCAAAAAACTAAGATCCCTTCGTATAGTCTCATTCCAACATTTCTTGGGCCTTCCTCACCCTCTCTTAGCCGGCTCAACATCTCAAAACTCACATCTCCTAATGACCAAACCACCTTAAGCGGTTTTCTCGCATCTTACCCTTGATCGGAGCTACACCAACTTTCATTCTGATTGTATCATTCCGAATCCGATCTTTACGTGTGTATCCACACATCCACCTTAGCATTTTCATTTCTTCTACTGACATTCTCTGCACATGTCTATGGTTCACAGGTCAACATTCAGATCCATAGAGCATAACATGTCTCACAGTTGCTTTGTAGAACTTTCATTTGATTTTCAAAGGAATGTTCTTATCACAGAGAACAACGAAGATTTCTCTCCACTTTAGCCAGCCTACATTTATTCTATTAGTAACATCTCCATTAATTTCCCCATCATGTTGCAAAGTAGATCCCATGTATCTAAAAGAATCTCTCTTCTGAATGTTATCGTCACTAATCTTCACCCCAATTCCTTCATCATTGCTTCCATTAAAAGTGCACTCCATATATTCAATCTTAGCCCTACTTATACGAAATTCTTTAGTCTCCAATGCATCTCCAGACCTCAAGTTTCTCATTTACTCCATTTCTAGTCTCATCAATCAACACAATATCATTAACAAATAACATACACCAAGGTATCTCATCCTGAATGTCACCTGTCAACTCGTCCATAATCAAAGTAAAAAGAAATGGACTCAAAGTTGAACCTTGATGTAAGCCAATGTTGATGTCAAAATATTCATTCTTTCCAAACTAGATCCTTACACAAGATAAAGCCCTATCATACATATCCTCTATGTGGTTAATGTATAGGACATGTACTTGTCTCTTTTTAAAAACTCTCCACAATATCTCATATGGGACAGAATCATAAGCCTTCTCTAATCCACAACAACAACAACAACAAAGCCTTTTCCCACAATTAAGTAGGGTCGGCTACATGGATTCTTCGCCTCCATTCAGATCTGTCTTGGGTCAATCTCGGACTTATATCCAAAAAACTAAGATCCATTCGTATAGTCTCTTTCCAACACTTCTTGGGCCGTCCTCGCCCTCTCTTGGCCGGCTCAACATCCCAACACTCACATCTCCTAACCGGTGCATCAGTTGACCTTCTTTGCAAATGACCAAACCATCTTAAACGGTTTTCTCGCATCTTATCCTCGATCGGAGCTACACCAACTTTCTTTCGGATTGCATCATAAGCCTTCTCTAATCCAAATCAATAAAAAGAATATAGAGGTTTTTCCTTTTAGCTCTATAAATCTCCATTGTTCTCCTCAGCAAATGGATCGCTTCAATGGTTGAGCGACCTGACATGAATCCGAATTGATTTTTCGGGTATGCATGTGACAAAATGGACCGTACACCGATTCAACGAGAAAACGTTGTATATAGGTCGTGTAGACGAACAACAAAGAGGATGGGCGAAATCTGTGCCTTCGAGGATTGTTCTCCAAATTTCTCCTCTACCTTGAAATCGCTTCACGTGAAATGCATGCGAGCATGGCGTAGACCTCGTCATCCTCTTCGCAACGATGTGTTCTGATCTCCGATCGAACCTCATCATCGACAGCTGCGATGGAGCTTCGACGACTCTTTGGCGAGTCTCCAACCAAGCCCTTTTATAGGGTCCGATTCATGGCCCAAAAGCCGTAAAAAAACGTATTTCACACGTAACTTTCACATACGGTGTTCGTTTTCGATGGTCTTGGGCTTGTTGGAAAGGTCTCGAAGAGTACTACAAAAAAATATTCATTTGCCTAATTTGGATACTGGATCAGGTCAGAAATTAAGATTTTTTTTTTTGAAAATTCGGAGTTTCACATCAACAATAATTTAGCCATGGCTTAAAGTTTTGTTTGATTAACATTAAATTTGCTGGAGGAAATTTTAAAATAAAACATTCCAGACTCTTTACAGCTAAGCTTCTTTTTACAGTTGTGCTTCTCTGAATTTAAACTCTGATACTTACATATTTTATATATTTAGTATTTTAAACACATATCCGCAGATGAAACTGAGAAGTACAAGGATTGGTAATATCTAAACCCCTTGTAGATTATCTCTTGTATTTCAAATGATATTCTAAAATGCAAAAAAATCATTTCCAGTTACTAAGAAGGCTTGTGAAATCAAGTTTAACTAATATTTCATGGTGGAGCAGATGGGGGTTGCAAGCGGGTTGGAAACTTTATGCGGGCAGGCTTATGGAGCTCGACATTATCAGAAGCTTGGGACATACATGTACAGAGCCATGTTCTGTCTCTTCTTGATTTGCATTCCCATCTCCATCCTGTGGCTTAATCTGGGGAAACTCTTGGTATTAATGCATCAGGACCCAGCAATATCTCATGCGGCTGGGAAGTACGCAATGCAGTTGATCCCTGCTTTGTTTTCATATTCCATTAGTCAGCCCCTGATGAAGTTCCTTCAAGCTCAGAGCCTAAACTTTCCAATGCTGTTCTCATCACTGACGATTTTATGCATTCACATTCCTTTATGTTGGGTTCTGGTATTCAATTATGAAATGGGGAATGCTGGAGCTGCTTTAGCAATCAGTATATCTTCCTGGTTAAATGTTACTATTTTGGGATTATATGTGACATATTCTGCTTCCTGCGAGTTGACTCGTTCTCTGCCATCAAAGGAGGCCTTCCAAGAAATCTGGAACTTCCTTCAGATAGCAGTACCATCCGCAGTGATGATATGGTAACCACACTTTTCAAACTTTGTATTCATAAATCATCTAATTCTTTTTTCAAATTGTTGTAGCATCTTAATTTTTGTGTTGGGTTTAACTTAGTCTTGAATGGTGGTCCTTTGAGATTATTATCTTGCTTTCTGGCCTATTGCCAAATCCGGAGCTTGAAACATCTGTGCTTTCAATATGGTATGGAAATATGAATAGTTATTTATTTGCAATTTAATTGCTGTATAAATTTCCTGAGGTTAATTTTTCTTGTCAACAGTCTTACCACCATTTCTACACTCTATGCGATACCCTACGGGCTTGGTGCCGCAGCAAGGTAAATAATTTAATCCAAAGACTACATAGATAGTTCATCTTTTATTAACAGATCACTGAATAATCTTATATGAAATGCATAGCACGAGGATATCCAATGAGCTAGGGGCTGGGAGCTCACAAAGAGCACGTGTAGCTGTTCGTGTAGCTATGCTAATTGCTTCTACTGAAGCTTTCATTGTTAGCATTACTATATTTTTGTTGCGAAACATTTTTGGTTATGCTTTCAGCAATGAAAATGAGGTCATTGAATATGTCACCAAAATAGCACCTCTGCTGTCTCTGTCAGTTGTCATGGACAGCCTACAAGGGGTTCTTTCAGGTATATACTTCCACATTCTCCTCAAAAAATATTTCTTTTGGGTTTTCCTAAAAAAACATTTCTTTTGACTCTTTTTTCAATCCGATAAATGTCAGCTTATTGTATCAGTTGATTATGTACAAGCTACTGAGGTGGCTTATAAGATACAATCTCACATGCTCTTGGCTTATAATATACATTCTGTAGAAACACATCAGAGAAACAATCTTTGCCATTTTTCCTTCATCTATAAATATTAATGATATTAAAATCAGTAACCACCATCTTTACAAAAGTGTAAATTTCAAGCTGGTTGTGTAGATGTGACAGAACTTGCAATGCTCCCTCTGGGCTTAGAACTGGTTATCCCATAATGATACATACATTTAATATAACATGAGTCACTCTCATCGCCATGTGGGCAACTTCAGAATAATTTCGGTTATTAAGTTATTGTTGCTCTAACAAATATAGATTAAATTTGATGCATGATAACAACTCACTATTCCCTATTATATGATCTTTTGAATGAAATGATTGAGGAGAATTACATTACTAAGCTATTATACATTTCACCAGAACATGAATTCTTAAAGAGACCTTGCATTTGTCAATTCGTAAATTAACAGATTTTTTATGATGCTAAACCATCGAGACAACGACTTGACATGATTTTGAAAATGAAATGCTTTGGTATCTCCTTTCAATATGGAACACTAGTCTTTCTTGTGACACATGGTGTTAGAGTTGCACGAGTTCAATGGTGAGTTTATTTAGATACATGCTTTGGTATCTCCTTTCAATATGAAACACTAGTCTCCTTTAGGTCTATGCTTTGGTATCTCCTTTCATTTTTCAATATGCTTTGGTATCTCCTTTCAATGTGGAACACTAGTCTTTCTTGTGAAACATGGTGTTAGAGTTGCACGAGTTCAATGGTGAGTTTATTTAGATATAGTGCTTGTGTTCAGTTATGGTGTAATTTTTATTGGCTCAGTATTTATTAATGTAATGTTTGCGTTCTTATCTCTCCATTGATGTATTTCAGTCAATTATGGGATGTTATACAACTTATACCATGTGGAGACATAGTAGAGGAAGGATAGTTTATACCAAGCACTCTGCTAATTTTAAATTTTGAATAATTTGGGAAACAGTTCCAGAAGACATTAATGCAGGCTATGTTATAAGTAAATCCATTTTTCAGGCATTGCTAGAGGTTGCGGATGGCAGCATTTGGGTGCCTTTGTAAATCTTGGTGCATTTTACATTGTCGGAATCCCCATAGCCTGCACATTAGGCTTTTGGTTCCAACTGAGAGGATTAGGTCTGTGGATTGGTATTTTGGCTGGATCCGTAGTTCAGACTGCATGCACGTCTCTTATAACAGTATTCACAAATTGGGAAAAACAAGTGAGTTTCGTATACTTAAATTGCATTTATTTTTCTTTAAGAATTAACACTCTCGTGCCCTTGGAAAATATAACATTTTCATTGGATTTCCCGTGATTTCACAGATAGAGGGTAAATACATCCTGCATGAGACATAAAATGACTTGGCTAGAAGCCGAGGCATTTTAATGGTCTTAGAATTTTAATGGTGTACAGGGTGCTGAAATTCAAACTTTCTATATGCCTAGGATTTATAAAACACCTGTTGAGTTATTTTGCTATATGAATTCATGGACTGTGGATGAGGATCCATTTGACCCCGTGAGACTACATATGCAATTCATCTCCTTTTTCTTTGATCAATAAAAAGAAGAGACAAAAATCCTTGTTGCTGGTGTGCTACAGAGCATCTCCTCTCGTGATTATGCCCTTTTGTTGAGAAGAGTTTGCCACGTTAATCCCCGTCTTCATGGCTTTGTTGTTTTCTGCATGATATCAGAGTCTTTACTGGTCTGGCTTGGCACTTGGGCTTTGTTTTTGGTGTTGAACTTTTGGGTGTTTGGAGGTGCTTAGCTGCCGTTTTCAGATTTGCCTTTGTTGGAGTTCCTATATGCGGTGCTCCCCTTTTGGTGATGCTGCTCATTTTTGTATCTGTTGCAGATCTCTCCGTTGGTGTGCCTTTTTTGGTTGCAGCAATGCTTTGCTTTAACACTACGGCAGTGGAGTTTTCAAAATCCCATCTATGCAGCCTTGGTTTCTTTCTTCATTCATGTGGCCTTTATTTCTTCTCTTATTCTCTAGTAGTTTTTTTGGGTATAAGCTCGAGATTGACCCAAGATAGATCTGAATGGAGGCAAAGAATCCATGTAGCCGACCCTACTTAATTCTGGGGAAAGGCTTTGTTGTTGTTGTTCTCCAGTAGCCTTAGCCCAGTCTATGGGTTTTATTTTCAGCAGTCCACTTATCTGTTTCAGCCCACTTTAATTTTTTTAGAGCTGCTGTCTATTTGGGTTTTTTTGGTAGTTCCCATTCAACAGTATATAGTGTCTTTCTCGCTCATGGTCACGGAGGACAAAATTGGTATTGGAGTTAGTGTGAAAATGGACAATTATAATGTTGCAAATCACCAATATCAAATTGAATTGTGTTGTGATAACTATCTGATATGGTCTCTGTGGAGAGTGTTGGTCGTGGAGGGATTGAATACTTCAGCGGATACAACCCAAAGTCTGATGATATGGATCATTATTGGGAAAATGGTTTCTTGAAAACAACCAAGACTTTGTTTGTTCATTCATCCACTAGTGATATCCAACATCTTATCATTTGGAAGAGAATGACTGATATGCAGATGGTCTTGAGTGCATGTACGATCAAAAGGACAAACATGTTTTCACAAATGACTCGTGAGATTATACTCTCTGATAAGAGGAGCTATCTACTGCAGCTTATAATGGTGCTATGATGTAATGAAAAGATTTGGAAACAGAACACATATTAGAACATTTTTAGGATATAGAGTGAAAGAATGTGCCCTTTTTTCGATGGTTTGAGCTCTGAATTTGACAATGTTAGGAGCTAGCTTCTGAATTCATGGACTACTTCGAGCATTCAAGAAGTATGTCATCAGATGGACGGCGAGGATCATAGAAGGCTTGCAAAGGCTAGTCATTATGCAGAAGTCAAGAATACTCATTCAAGATGTCTATCATCAGATCGAGGTTGAGGAATAGAGAAGGCTTAGGAAGGTTAGTCATTTGGTTGAAGTTAAGAATACCAAGAGATTTGCACCCACGTCTCGAGGGATCAACAATACAAAGAAGTAGAATGAGAAATGCTGTCACTGTAAACAACTTAGACACTCTATTGTCTTTTACAGAAAGCTTCATTCAGAGTAGATCTTGAGGACAATACAATCGGAGGACCAAGAAGATGGATGCTAGTGCATCTTAAAAGATGGTGGAGTGGAGATAGGAAGAAAATTATTCCTTACCAAATTCGGGAACTTTAAACTTAACAAGATAAGCACTCAAAGAGAAGATTGGCGAGGCCTTCATCGCCAATGATGCTCCCACAGTTGTCTCTTAGAAGAAATGCAACAATAATAATATTGTTGAGTATAAAGAGTGGATACACGATGTTGGTGTCACCAACCATACGGCAGGTGATCCAATGCTCTTTAAGGCCTATAAAATTCTCTCATGCGAGGATACTCTCACACTCGAGCCTAGATACACTAATTTACTTGCATGCTTCCTAAACGAGAAGCGAATGGATGTGATCAGCATATTGATTTAAAAGCTAAAAAGGAAGGCGATACTACCAATTCGTCTTAACTACACTACTACAAATTTGCTACCGTGTTAATGCCACTCAAGATGGGATGGCTACCTTCTGGAGGAGAAGGGGTTAAACTTTCCTTTGATCTCGACTACACCCTATTTTGTAACTCATTCACCTTCCATAGTATATACTTCACCTATTTCACACCCTCTTATCATCTTGTCCTTACTCCTTATGGAGAGGTCTTATGTTAAAATAACAGGAAAAAGAGTATCCCTCCTTAGAAATTTCTTATCCACAATACAATTTATGTTCCTAACATGCCTATTAATTTCCTTTCTATAACATGATAACAACAAGAAATTGAAGTGTGAACTAATCTTCTCTTTCTGAATGTTGCATATTATAACACTAGATGACATGGAGTAAGATTAGGATGGTTTGGTATTCAAAGGCGCACATCATCTACCACTTACAAATGATTGCAAGTTAGGAAAGGAGAAGAGAAAGACATTCAGCGTCTAGTTATGTAGTGGCATGAGCGATTATTATCTTCTGTTTAGTCTCGTTGAAGTGTTGTTACCCTTATTATTTAAAGGTTTAAATTCTATGAATTTAGTTTGTCATGTTTATACTTGCAGTACTTATCTAATTTTTTAAAATAAAACAAGTGGACTTTTAAAGTTGATTTATTATGATGTTTCTGGTCCAATTACTACTGCATCTCTTAATGGCTATAACATCTTTATTACGTCTATTGATGACTAGCTCAACAATGACTAATCTAAAAGTAGCTTTTTTCATCTATTTTGAAATGGTAGGGTTGTTACTAAAAATGTGAACATTTCCATCTTATTGTGGACACAATACAAGAATAAGTCAACCTTTTCAGGTCTATAATGACGATTAATATATCTCTAGACAATTACAATACTTTTTAGTGCAAAGGGATTGCTCATGAGACTTCATCATGTAGCTATGCCTCATATTATAATGTGGTATAAATAATACACATTTTCATGTGGAAACCCAAGTGGGTGAAAACCATGACTTTCTTTCTAAAATTCCTCTTTCTGTGGAGCATGTATACATCATACCTCACCACTTCATTTAGGAACATAATCCCACTTACAGTTTACCATTTTCTTGGACAACTCCTAAGAAAGTACTTCACCTTACATAGAAGTAGGAACCCACTTCATGTACCTTGTTTATAACGCTCTAAGAAAGCCTTGATTATTGAATAACAAATTAAGTGAGCGTGTTTAAGAAGTGCTTCCTTGAAACATTAAAGGCGTAAGAGAATCAAAGTTGATTTGAGATCTTGAGATTAATCATAAGTATAGCTCAAGAATTTGAGACATTCTTGAGAGTAGGAGAATGGATGCTAATACTTAGAGAGTGTAGAAATGAGGATCTCAATAAATGAAGGCCATAAAGTTTCCTAGAAAGTCATCCATCTGCATTTCCTCGATATTGTTTGCTTCTATATCCATGACTTTTTGCTTTCAGCTTGTTAGAGAATCTATAAGCTTTGCTTTAAGTTCAATTTTAATGATATCTTCTCAATGGCCTTCTAGTTGTTTAGAATATCTGTGTACCTAGTATATATTTTCTTACCCCTTTCTCTGAGAAACATTTGAACATACAATATTCTCTGGTGAGCATATGGATCTTGGATTCTTAACTTTCTTAGTAGACAGCTAACAGAATATGTCAAATGTTGTAAGTTGCATGACACTATGATTTGATTGTAGTGTTACGTTGAAAGTGCATGATAATGAATATTCACCGTTTTTATATTTTTTTCTATTCCTTTCCTCTGAGCTTCGTCAGTGATTTTTTCCTTTCCTAATTTCCAGAAGTCTTGGATATGCAATTCTGCATGCGATACTATATGAATATTTCATGTGGTTATCCCAATAAAATAGGTATGACCATCTAAGTGAGTTGGCTTGGAGATTGAGAATCATGCCGCAGTTGCAGTAGCAACAAGTCTTTGTGCTATTGTTCACGCAAACGAGTTATTACACTCTAATGGTTAAACATAGTCTAGTGCCAAATGAAACATAAATTAGCATAAGAATGGGGGATAGAACTGTGCAGTAATAAAGTTTAGGAACAAAAAAATAAGTGACAAATACTTATAGATTTTGGTGTTTAAACCCAAGTGGGTGAAAAACATGACATAGAATCTTCATTTTAAGATTCTTCCTTATGCTCGTCCGTTAGAGCCTGTATCGTCATACCTTGCATTTTTAATCAGGAGTAATGGCATCCCACTAACAATTTACCACTCTCTTGAGCAACTCTCAAGGAACTGTTTCACCTTTCATATAGGTAGGAACCTATATTTATTAATATTGAGAAATATATTTATATTTCCTTATCTTTTACATAATTTATATTTCTTTCATCTCTATTATGTAATTTACCCTCTAGGGTTTCTCTTTTATATAAGAGAGCCCTATGACCTCATGAACGTATACGAAATTATTCTCTTTCCACATGGTGTTAGTCTTGCCACACGTGCTAGAGTCTCCGAGGTTGATGGGAATTGTTGTGGCATGAGTTTGTACACAATTGGTTCCTGTGTGATTATGTTGACACATTCTTATCAGTCTACAACCCAATCACATCCTTTTTCGGCCAATTTATTATCGTGTTAGAGAACATAGTCAATCTATCATCTTCAGATGCATTTCAAAGGTCTGACGCCCATCATGAAGATAGATGAGACTAATTACGAGTTGTTGACCATGCAGTTCATGTGCCTTATGTAGTGCAACTGGAAGAAACATATTCTGACATAGGAAGAACTAGCATCTTTGGAGCAAGATGATGCGTACACGCAAGTTTGGCTATCTAATACTCTTATCAGGAAGATGGCTATTGATATCCTGTATAGGCCCACTACCAAGTCAATACAGAACATCATTGTCGTCATTATTCTCAAGCAAGAAATGAAAGGAGATACTACATCTCCAATATGACATCTTCACAATCAAGCAGAAGGGCTACACTTTTCATAGTTTCTATTCGTCTCAGGTGCATGTTTGAGAAGCTTCATAGCTTCATGCCTCTGACATCATCTCCAGAGCTACAAAAGGTATATATAAACACCTCCATGATTAGAGTCTTTCTGGCTGCTCATGAACTTGAGTATGATGCAACATGGACTCAGTTACTTGCAAGTGTTTCCATACCTTACATGATGAAGCGTACGGTCGACTCAACAAGATTACAATCTCTACTGCAACCTCCACTCAGACCTCCTCGACTATGGATGTATCTCACGGTAGAGGAGGATCTTCTCAGTCAGAGGATGTAGTGCTTGTGGCAGAGGTAGTCGTCCACGTTAGTCATGCATATACAATCACTGCTCTGGTCACTTCAAGGATACCTGCTATTCGAAGCATGGTTTTCGAGCCTCTGCTTATGTTGCAGAGCAAGTTGAGACTCATATTGCTCCCGCCGCTTCTACTGACCACAGGTTCAATGAGTTTGTTTCCCGTCCGAGGGAGATCATGTCTCCCGCTCCTGGACCGCTAGTGCTCCATCAGGCCTGTTCGACATTGCTACCTCAACATCTGCTAGTACTTCAAGGATAGCTTATGCCATTGCTAGTTGTCACAAGGCAACCATCTTTGAGTGCATCATGGATTCAGGTGCCTCTTATCATCTATATGGAGACATGGCTTAGTTCACTTTGTATAGATCAGTTCAACTTGGAAAATTAGTTGTTATTGCTGATGTGACACATTCTTCTATTACATGACATGAGAGATTTGGTTGACACAGTCCATCACTTGCAGAATGTTCTTCAATTCCCCTAATTTTCCCATGACTTTATTACCTATTAGTCAAATCACCAAGGATTTTCATCGTCGTACATATTTGATCTCTCTTCTCTTGTATTTCAGGATATACTTACAGACATGGTAATAAAAAGATTTGGATGTGGTCGTAAGCAAGGAGGTCTCTACAGACTGGTCTAGTCTTTTATGTTGATGCATCTTCTATTCCCATTAGGTCAGTCGCCTCTGACATGTGGCATCTTCGGTTCGGCCATCTTCCTCTACAGAGGCTCAGTGGAGTCCTCTTATAAATTCTATCTCGGTCTATCTTTCAGTGCGAGGGTTGCTATCTTGGGAAGCATCATCGTTGTAGTTATCCTGGTCATTAGAGTCATAGCAGTAGTTATTTATTTGAGTTGGTACATTTCGATATTTGAGGTGTCGGTCGTGTCCCTGACCTTAAGGGGCACATATTTTATCTTATAGTCGTCGATGATTACTATATACTTTCATGGGTTTCTTTTAAAAAAAACAAGTTTGAGATCGGGTCTATCATTCAGTTTTTATATTTATGAAATAAAAAATATTTTTTGTTGTTAAATTGTTCCCTCTGATAATGCCTTGAAGTTTTTTACTACTCACATATCTAAGTTTTTCAGGCCCCGTGGCATTATATATCAGACATCTTGCGCTTACACTTCTTAACATAACAGTGTTGCAAAACACACAAACTGTCATCTTCTTTATGTCACCATGACTTTTTATTCAGTGTCATGCTCCTATCTTTCTGGGGAAATGCGGTCCTCACTGCCTGCTATCTGGTCCATCAGATGGCGTCCTCGATGTTAAGAGAAAATAATCCTTTTCAATTGCATTTCCCGATAAGGATCCTTTCTATCTAACACCTCATATCGTTGTCTCAGTGACTTTTGTTCACTAGCTGACTCCCGATCATGAGAAGCTCTCTCCCATAGCTGTTAAGTATGTCTTTGTAGGATACACTCGGACCCAGAAAGAGTATCGATACTTTAATATGGTTAGACGGAAATACTATGTTAGTGTTGATGCCACTTTCTTTGTTCGGTTATGTATTTTTTCTCCTACACATGTCAGGATGACATATCCGAGTCTGGTGAGGAGGTTTACATTACTTCTCATATGTCACCACCACCTACTCATATGTTACACCATCACCTCCTCCACCTCCTCCTCATGTGGTCCCTACACCAGTCTCTACATCTCAATATTTGCCTTACGTTTATGCTTGCAAGCCATTGATGGTACCCCATGCTCATGTGCCTTTCCCATCATCCAACACTCCCCATGTATATAATAGACAATTGATTTCTATTGATGGCACTGATGATGTGCCTGTACCATAGACACCTTTACATGTTGAACACGTAGCACCTCAGGTTACAGATCAATTAGAGGATCTGGATCAACCCACTGCTATTAGGAAGTTGAGGTGTACATGTGTTACATATCCTTTAGCAACCCATGTCTCTTTGGAGCATCTTTCAACCGATTTTAGGAGGTTTGTCTTTGGTCTTTCAATTGTGGAGATCCCACGAACATATTAGGAGTCTATACGAGACAGTAAGTGGCATCTAACTATGGAGGAGGAGATGACATCACTCTAGTCTTCTGGCACTTGGAATTTGGTTACTACACATGTTGGGACATTTGTGGTTGGCTGCAAAAGGGTATTTATAATGAAGCATCATGCATATGGCAATGTCGGTCGCTACAAAGCTAGGCTTGTGGCTTGTGGGTTCACCCAAACTTTATGGGTAGAATATCATGATATGTTCTCTCCAATGTCCTGTCATTCTACTCCTCGGATCCTTCTCTCGATTGCAGTGGTATGAAACTGGTTCCTATCTCAGCTGGATGTAAAGAACACTTTTCTATATGATGATCTGCAAGAAGAGGCATATATAAAGCAACCACTTGGGTTCGTTGCTGAGGGGGAGTGTTAGATGGTATGCACACACACTTCATAAGGCTATTTATAGCCTTAAGCAAAGTCCCAAGGCATAGATCCAAAAGCTCTCGACTTGATAGAGTGGCATTGCTTCACGAGATAGAGTACAGATCATTCACTCTTTGTTCAGATGACTTAAGGAGATATCAGTGTCATTCGGGTTTCTGTTGATGATATCATTATTACAGGAGATTATGTATATGTATTAGTGCGACTAAGGAGTTCCTTGGACATAAGTTTGTCACCAAGGACCTTGACGAATTACGATACTTCCTAGGGCTCGAGTTCACCAGAAAGTAGCTTGCTCTTGTGATGACTCAAAGGCAATATATTACAGATCTCTGTTCATAAACAGGCATGGCAGATTGAAGACATGGCACTACTCCCATTGATGCAAGCATAAAACTATACGATGATGGTTCAGAGGAGGTGAACAAGCAGAGGTATATGGAGCTTGTTGGGAAGCTCTTATATGTGACCACTACCAGGCTAGATATCTCCTTTATTATGAGAAAAGTTAGCCAATAGAAGTCGAGATAGACCCTCATGGACGCGGTTCACATGATCATGAGGTACCTGAAGTCTTCTCCAGTTACATGATTGTCTTTTAGTAGAGCGACATCTCTCGCCATCATGGCATGTGCAGATGCAAAACTATGCAAGATGCTTCAAGGACAGGAAATCTACTTCTAGTTTTGCAGTTTTCATACAGAGCTTTTTGGTGTCATGGAAGAGCAATAAACAGACCGTGATTGCTAGATTGAGTGTTGAGTCATAATATAGAGCCATGGCGTAGGGGAGCACTAAGATGATGTGGGTCAGATCAGTTCTGATCAACTTAGCCATTGATGTACCTCTTATGCAGTTGCAAAGTGTCAACCTGACTGCTCTTTTCATTGCCGATAACCTTGCCTTCCAAGAGAGGACCAAATACATCGATGCACATTGTTATTATATACGTGACATGATTCCGAAGGTTTTTGTCTCGGCTTCCTATGCTAGCTCAGGGGAACAAACAATAGATGTTTTTACTAAGGCTCTAGTTAGAGGATCATTCCAAAGATTTTCGAAGATGGTCATGATTGACATCAGTTGGAGTATTTGTTATATGCGCCTATCGAGTTGTAGATGGGTAAATGGATACCTCCAGGATCCATTTACCCCATCCAGTTGTTTAGTCCCACATTGTCCAGTGATGGGACTTGGAGGCTCTGTGGAGGCTATATAAGGAGCCCCAGACCTCCTGTATCCATTGAGAAAGTTAATAGACAAACCCGGCCCTTTGAGGCCCTCTCCCGTGGTTTCATCCCGCTCCTCACGGAGTAGGGTTCCACGTAAATCCCGTGTTCAATGATGTTTATTCTTTATTTCTGATACTTGCTTCCGCATGTTTATTTTCTAACATGGTATCAGAGTGGGTCGATTCTCGAGGACTTTTATGTTCATTATTTTTCCGAGATTCGATTATTAGATTCATTGTTCACTGTTCTTGAAGATTCATATTCGAAGATATGTTCCGGTTTTTTATTCTAGGGTTTTCTTTTTCTGAAACCCTATTTTATGCACTTTGTTCGTAGAAATCTGGCCCCTGCAAGAGATGATCTCCGGCCGCGCATAAGGCAGCGTTGGCGGCGCCTACTCCAGGCTGCAGACCTGCAAATGCCTTCTTGGATTCTGTGGCTTTCTCGCCCAAGCCCTATGCGCTAGGGCACAAACTCGATGTTCGAGAGCGAGCAACATCCAGGTGTGAATCAGACGCACACCCCTTCAAATATCTGGGCGGCCCCTTCTCCACGCGGAGCTGCTGCAACGAGACTCATCCCTCGAGCGCTCCATATCTGCGGTCGATCTCCCACGCGGCCAATGACGCGCGTACCTCCAACGCAGGCGCTCGCAACCTGGCGACATCTCCAAGCGCAGACTCCTGGCGACTCGCAACTCCTGGCGACGATACATGCAACTCCTGGCGACTTGGCGACCCGCATCACGCAACTCCTGGCGACCTGGTGGATCCCACCAACGGCGGCGGCGCCCCCAGGCGACGCCCTCTTGCAACTCCCAGGTGCGCGAGCCCTTCGATCTCCTCTATAGGCAGCGCGTGATCCCCCCTCCAGCAGGCGGCACAACCCCCGTGCGGCGACAACGCACCTCCCAGATGCTGGTTGCGGCGGCTCCTGTTTTGGTTTCGAGAGATGGGTTCCCATCGTGGAACCCTATTTTTGGTTCTTTAAGTAAATAGGGGCTATGCTGCTTAGTTAGGCTTAATATGGGCTGAAGTTCTAAAAAAAAGGGAGTGCTGCAGCAGAAAAAAAGTGCTGCAAAGAAAAAAAAGGGGAAGGCCCAGTTCAGTTTTTGCAAAAAAAAAATGTACGCGACGATAAAAAAAAGAGAGAGAATGAAAAGCCGTAAAGAAAATGTGTTGTCACTGCTTTTTAAAAAAAACAAGGGAGAGGTCGAAAAAAATGAAATGGCCAATTGTTATCCATGTTTTGAGAAGCCAAAAAAAAATTTAATCAGCTTATTTGGTTTTGTGTTTTCCCCATATTATCATGTATTCTCCCAACTTGGTCGATGTCAATTTTCCGACAAGTATAGGAGAAAGGGGGAGTATATATGTAGAGCCAGGGGTCTTGATCCAGATTGCAGATTCCCCAGACCAACCAAATATTGTTCAGACTCTACAGCGGATGTTCAGACTCGACGTCAGATATTTTCCGAGTCTGCAGGTCAAGACGCACATGTATGCGATCTTCAGTTTCGTGGTCCCCATCATTCGTCTTGTTTTATTGGCTAGAGTTTTCATGTGGTATCATAGGTACTCCAGAGTAGATCACCATTCTTTGAGCCAGATGGGAGAGACCCAGTTCTCCGACGAGGAGACTCCAGGCGCAGTTTCAAACTTGATGGTCAGATTCTGAGTCTTCATTTGACTCACACTCCAGCCCATTCGTCCTCCTTACCTGCACGGCATGAGAAGCAACGTCCTCGACAGCAACGGTTGTGCGCGTTGGGTTGATATTGTCCGTAGTGTCCTCCAGCGTTGAGTTGAGTCTCTTTCTGTTTGTCCAAGCTGAGCATTGCATGCTCCAGCTTGAGGGGGAGTGTTGGAGTATTTGTTATATGCGCCTATTCAGTTGCAGATGGGTAAATGGATACCTCCAGGATCCATTTACCCCATCCAGTTGTTTAGTCCCACATTGTCCAGTGGTGGGACTTGGAGGCTCTATGGAGGCTATATAAGGAGCCCCAGACCTCCTGTATCCATTGAGAAAGTCAATGGACAAACCCGACCCTTTGAGGCCTTCTCCCGTGGTTTCATCCCGCTCCTCACGGAATAAGGTTCTACGTAAATCCCGTGTTCAATGATGTTTATTCTTTATTTCTGATACTTGCTTCCGCATGTTTATTTTCTAACACATGACATCTATGCTCCATCTTGAGAGGGGGTGTTGGGAGATATATTATTTTCTCTTATTTTGATGTATTTTCTATTATTTTCATTTCTATTATGTAATTACCCTCTAGAGTTTCTCCTCTCTCTATATAAGAGAGACCTATGGGGCTCATGAATGTATAAGCAATTTCTCTCTTTCTACAATCAACAACAAATTAAATTATTTGATTGTATTGAAGAAATGCTTCCTTGAAACACAATTAAAGGTGCAATCGAATCGAAGTTGATTTTAAAGCTAGAGATTGAACATAAGTAGAGGTTGTTGGAGTATTTAGTTGTACGCCATATGAGTTGTAGGAGGGTAAATGAATCTCTCCAGGATCCATTTCCATCCATATGTTTAGTCCCACATCTACCGGTGGTGGGACTTGGAGGCTCTGTGGAGGCTATATAAGGATCCCCAGACCTCCTGTATCCATTGAGAAAAAGGAATGAAATATCCGTCCCTTTGAGGGCTTCTCCCGTGGTTTCATCCCTCTCCTTAGGGAGTAGGGTTCCACGTAAAATTCTTGTGTTCTTCAATTTATTTATCTTTATTTTTGATTCCGCTTGCGCTCTTATTTTCTAACATGGTATCATAACAGGTTTGATTCTCGGGGTTTTAAGTTTTTTTTTTGTTCGAGATTGGATTTTTGTTCGTTCATGAAGGTCCAAGATATTTTGGGGTTCTCGTCTAGAACCCTAGATCTGATCTCTGGCGGGTGCCCCTCGATGCCACGTCTCTTCTACAGCGCAGCTGCGCCCTTCTCCAAGCCACTCCGATCAGTTCCCGCGAGGCTCCGCCCCTCCTCGCGAGTCCATCCACCGCAGAGCGGAACCTCCATCTTCTCCTGAGGTGTCGTGCATCCCTGCTGCGCACCAGACCACGAAGTTCCTCCAGGCCGAAGCCCCTGTTCTCGATGTTGCAGCAAGACCCTCGCGCAGACAGTGTGAGCTTCCGACCGCTGTGCCAACCCTCTTCATAGACGCGTGCGCTCTCCAGCATGCTGCGCGGCAGCGCTCGAACATCCCAGGCGGCCTCGCATGCCGCCTCTTCTCCTTCTAGCCTCCAAGCGCCGTCAGCCCCAGGCGCTTGCACTTAGTGGCGTATGGACTCCATGCGACGAGCCCAATCTCGTTGTGGCTCTTCCCCTCTATCTCCTGGCGACACAAAGCTCCTCGCCGCCCTCTTCCCAGTTCCAGGTCGAGACTTACATCGTGCAGGCGGCGCGACTGCCAGGCTCCCATCGTGCGGGAGAGATCCTTCTACGCATGACCCCCCCCTCAGGCCACATCCTTCTCGCGCACTGCTTCAGGCGCCGCCGCCCCAAAGGCCCTGGCGACTTCATTCGATCTCCAGACGGCTGGGCGGCCTCCTTCGTGCTCCAGCATCTCCACGCTCGCCATCAAGCGGTGACTCCAGGCGACGGTGGGCTTCAGTGCATCCAGAAGTGTCGCCCCTCTCACAATCGGTGGTGGTGCCTGCGAGGCGATGAGGATGCCCCATCGGCAACGACGTGGATTTTGAAGGAAAAGCTTCCCATAAGGGAAACCCTAAAATAAATGTGGGCCATCCTTTGTTTAAAAGGGGGGGGGGCGTGTTCTTTGGGCCGTGGTTATTTGAGGCCCAACGAAAAAAGGGAGGGCAGGTCTGTTTAAAAAAAATTGGAGGGGCTGCTTAAAAAAAGGAGAGATGGGCCAAGAGTTCCAAAAAAATGAGAGAAGATTGGGAGCTTTGGGTTGTAAAAAAAATCTGATTTGAAAAAAAGGGGTGCGTACAAAGAAAAGTCGTACATTTGCAAAAAAAAAAGCCGAAAAAAATTGTGAACGACTTAAAAAAATGCAAAGAAAAGCCAATAAAAAATGTCAACGGCTTTAAAAAATTGTTTTGAAAAAAAAAGATGATGAATGATTTGAAAAGCTGACAAATGTGTGAACGACTTATTGATCTTTTGTTTTATAACCCCATTATATTGTCTTCTCCCAACATTGTCGATGTTCATTTTTCCGACAAGTATAGGAGAAAGGGGGATTATTGTGTAGAGTCATAGGTCTTCTCCAGATACAGATATTCCAGATCGGCCAATTATTCAGACTCTACAGATGATATTCATACTCGACGATCAGATTCTGAGTCTCCAGTTTCAGACACGCACATGTATGCAGTCGTTTCAGATGAGCACATGTTTGTCATCTTTTGTAGTGGTCTCCATATTTTCTTGTGTTGTCGGCCAGAGTTTTCATGTGAGCCATAGGGATTCCAGAGTAGAGGACCATTCCGTATGCCATATTGGCAAGGGTTTTCATGTGGTATCATAGATACTCCAGAGTAGTGTACCATTCTCTGTGTCAGATGGGAGAGACCCAATTCTCCGATGAAGAGACTTCTTTTTAGACTCCATTCTCCAGCGACCGTGGACTCCGACGATGATTGCACTTCCACGACTTTTTTTAGCTTGGCTCTTTTTCTGAGATGGAGCAGTTGTCCACATGTTGTGGCGGGCCAGAGTACTCCAACGAGGAGACTCTTTTCAGTTGCAGTGGCTCTGACAGGCGCAGTTCAGAGCACATGCTCTCCAACAAGGAGATTCAGTTGACTCACACTCTAGCCCGTTTGTCCTCCTCACCTGCACGGCATGAGAAGCAACGTCCTCGAAAGTAGCCGACAGTTGTGCGCGGTGAGTTGATATTGTCTGTAGTGTCATGCATTGTGAGTTGAGTTTCTTTCTGTTCGTCCAAGCTGAGCATTGCATGCTCCAGCTTAAAGGGGAGTGTTGGAGTATTTGGTTGTGCGCCATATGAGTTGTAGGAGGGTAAACGGATCTCTCCAGGATCCATTTACCCCATCCATATGTTTAGTCCCACATCTGCCGGTGGTGGGACTTGGAGGCTCTGTGGAGGCTATATAAGGAGCCCCTGATCTCCTGTATCCATTGAGAAAAATGAATGAAATATCTGCCCTTTGAGGCCTTCTCCCGTGGTTTCATCCCGCTCCGTAGGGAGTAGGGTTCCACGTAAAATTCTTGTGTTCTTCAATTTCTTTATCTTTATTTCTGATTTTGCTTCTGCTTCCTATTTTCTAACAGAGGTCAAGGACTTAAAGCACTCTTAGGCACTATTTTGAGCAGCGGAATGAAAGCTGATGCTCTCATGCAGTGGCAGAGGGAGAGGGGGCGGGTAGGGGCCATGCCCCCTTCCCCAAATAAGAGACCATGTGGTCCCCCTCCAAAAAATAGAAATGTACATATTGTGGTCCCCCTACTCACTAACTATTCAAAAATTTGCCTTACCATTTGCATCAAATAGGATGTTATGGCCCATCTTCCCCAAACTTCAATTTTTTTAATCTATTCCCCCCTCGTCAATGCCATCCATTGCAATTCTTTTTTCTTTAAATTTCCTTTCCAACATAAGAACCCTTACTTTCCAATTTCAGTTCCCCCTTTCCCCCCCTCTTTTCTCACAATCTCCTTATCTCATGTCAAGAGTTCATCCACCTCCTCTTGCTTACCCTCCTTGCGAGTACAAGGAGATCCCACATGGACCGCCCTTTCCACAACCTCCAAAATCGGATTTTATTTAATTGGCATGGGATCCAGATTGACGAGTCTTTCAAGGTTAACTTTTGTGAATCTTGTGGCATCGTGCTACTCAATTCGCACAAACCGTAAGTGTGTGGTGTTTTGACATGTCGAGTTGTTCATCTTCTTAGAAATAAATTTAAATTTCCTATTTTCTACATGATTATTTAAATTTTAGTGGAATTTGAATGATTAACTTTATGTTGGATGATAGCTTAGATGAGTAGGTTGGATAGATGATTAACTTTACGTTGAATGATTAATTAACTCTATTTCCTTTTTTCTATATGGTAGCTTATTATTTTATGTAAATGAATATGATGGACATAATTCGATTTTTCGTGGATATAGATACATATAGGATTATGTTTTTTATCGTTTACGCAAATATAGATATCATATTGTCCGAATCTTCTGCGTATTGTCCAACTATTTTGATTGATGATAGAGTTTCTACAAGATGATAAAAATGGAAACACTGATGGGTTTTCTATTGTTTGTGGTCAGGGACTGCGATGCCAAAATTGAGAGTATGCGGTAAATGATCGTGATCTGATTCGACATGTATATATCAAAATGGACAGTGTCATCATTTTTTCTTCAAATAATCCAACATCTTATCGTGAAAATCATTAACATCAATTGAGACTTCTTAGTTTCATAAATATCGATCAGAGAATAAGATATTATTATATGATTAAGATGGATGATGGATTTCTTAGCAGCTGTATGATTATTTATGCCGAGAAAGAGATAGCAGGTCAACACATAAGATATTATTGATGATTTCTATATAATTAAAAAACATCAAGCAAAGTTTCAATAAATTATGTATGTTTTCTTTAGACATTTATTCCTCATTTTTATATAAGAATTCAATAGTAGCATTTTGAATTATCCATACATCAATACATGTGTTTTAATTTTCACAGTTGGCCTCACCTATGAACAAATCTTGGCCCCACCCCTGCTCTCAGGGGACTTCATCAAACTTCCTGTCCGTATACCTCCCATCAAATTAGGGTAGCGGAATGAAATCTTCGATATCTCTTTGATATTGCTCGATCTTTATTCACCCACGTAAATGTCCCCGAGACCTACTAAGGGGATGTCATTCTCACAACCACTCATCTCATTAACAGGGTCTCATTGTTTGTTCTAAAGGGTGTAAACCCTTTCTCTCTTTTATATCCCAGTGAGACGTTGTTTCCATTACCATTGAGAATTTTTGTTGTACCGCATTTGTTCATAACTTTTATACTGCAGATAAACTATCGCCCCGTGCCATCAAGTGTGTTTTCCTTCGGTATTCTTACAATGTAAGACCTCGAGACTCCGATACATACTGAAATACCGTAATGCAGGTTAGGTACCAGATTCCCATTAAAAACCCGAGCTCGATACGCTCGAGACCCATATTTCGATTCGACTCTCTTTTACGACCTTATTTTTGGATTTCAGACCTGACCCGTTGTCCAAATGAAGCGTACGAAGGATCTATTGCATAATACTCGTCGAAACCTTTCCAACGGTATGAAGAACATCCAAATCCGACATCGGATGAGGGAGACCATAGGTTGGTAATTGGGCCCGGATCCGAACACGGATCTATTTAATCGAACTTGGATATAAAAGAGGATTGGGGCAAAGTTTGCTCGTCCTAAACCTATTTCTTGAGGTTTGGTCATCGGTGCCCCACCCTAGAATGCACCGGAGAAGCTGTCAGACCACTGTGGTTGGCCGGAAAAGCCGTCGAGCATCGAGATCCAAGATTGCCTATGCATGCAGGTCGACGTTGGGACAACCATCGTGGCATCCGTTTATTGTAAAGTATGTAGAAATCACAGATTTTGAGCGGAAAGTATTCCCATGAAACGACTTGAAGTACGATTTTGGAGCTCCTTGCTGCTTGGATTCACGCACACACGCACATGCATTATTGTTTGGGCCGAGTATTACGATTTGGAGAAGGGATTGTTGTTTCGTTATTCTTATCAAGGACCCCATGTGTTGATGCATGTGCCAAAATTAGATAAATGTTGCAGAAGCTAAAGTCCCAATAGAGTGCAGGTCTAATTATAAACTAAAATATACTTTCTTTGCAGGTGCGCCTATATACCTATGCGAATAAGTAACTCTAAACTAACAACAACTAGGCCAAACTCTTCTAAAACATGTTAAATATCAACAAGTAATTAGACCATCACCGTAGGGTAATTAATTAGTTTGAATTCCTAAGTACATTCTCTGGCCTAATGTATTAATATATCTTCCATGCATTCCTTGTAGTTCTATCTATCAATCTCAAGTGTATGGTTCTTTGCATATGATTTGAGCTCGATGCCACTATCATAAATTAGAATCCCGTCAGGAGTATCTGTTGCTGGCAGTTGTGTTTGAAGGAGGGCATGATTTATTGGTGAAGAAGTTGATCTGCCTCATAACCCACATGATGAGGAAGACTTTGATATTGGTGGAGGTTATTGGATTTCTGAACTATAAAATGGTAGAAAAAATACATCGACTACTTTCAGATTCTTCCCTCTGATTAGATGCCATATTACCATAACTATCATGCCACCTCCAAGAACAGGAATGTCCAACAAAAAAATTACAGGTGGTAGTTGGTGTTGGTTATAAGGACATTATCGTGATAATTCCTTAGAAGGGAGGATGTTGGAACTAGAGAAGCAATTGAGTCAATGATCAGAAGGATCTCAGAACAAATTCTTGTAGATCCATTTGATGGTTTGATTTGCTTGGATGTGGTGTTGTTCCTATAGGATCTGGATTTGGCTTTTCAACTGAAACACCGGTATGCTTCCTTCTTGACATTTTCCCTTATTCATAACATAGAACATCGGGGCAGGAATTGCTTGCACTTTGTGTAAATTATAATCAGTCCTTGTCAAATCTTGAAGAATCTTAAACTCGATTATTGCTATGTGAATTTGATTCATAGGATGGAATTGCTTGGGGCTAAGATATGACGAATTGGTATTGCATTTGTAATAAAAAGGCATGATGAAATGTGAGGTGGATGGGAGAACTGTTTCTTAGTTGTGCCTTCGCAGACCTGATTGTACAAAAGATGGATTGAAAATGCAAAAATATTGCTTGTTTTTCCTTCGTTATTGCTCTGATGCATATATTATATAGTTTGGTATTTCAAATGTAGAATCATACATTGTGAGCGTGTATTGCTGAGTATCTAGACCCTGAGGGCATCACAGATTGGTATCAGAACAAGAATACTCCAATAAACTTCACAAATATGATTCTTATGTGGTTTTCGAAATACGAATAATGTATGGCTTTTGAGCCTACACAAGACTCAGGAGACTAGTATTTTCCTTTCTATGTCCACATATCTCTCATAAGTACAAGAAAAAAAGTAATGCTATGGTTCTTGTGTACGATCATGCCGCCACAAGTCGATCCAGATGTGGCACAACAGTTGGCCCTGCTGGTTCAGGCCACTCAGGGCATCCAACAATGTCAGGAGCAGCTAGAGCAAGGCTCCATGACAGCTCAGGAGTACATGATCTGCTATACAAAGCTTGTACGCCACTCTCCTGCCATCACAACATACTCACGAGAGAACATGCAGAAGTTCATCTGTGTCATGAGAGGAAGTACATAACTGTTTGTCTACCTTGGATCTCACCTCTATCAAGGAGGTGACAACGAAGGTGACAAGATTGGAGGCTACTCATAGACGACAACCTGCAAGACAGACTCAGTCCCATACCGAACATCACAACAGAACAATGCATCGAGATTCACTCTACCCTCGCAGGAATTACCGTTCCTACCATTTGCGGCGGCACCAGTTGCCAGTGGTTCCACTTCGTCTCACACCTTAGGACATGCTTTTGCTAGTTGTGGTGCATCATATTCTCGACCTCAGATACACCCACAAAGCCACAAATCGCGAGGAAACAATATGAGTTATGGAGGATCGCTCTCACTGCAAGTTTATTTCCATTGCCATCAGCCTGACCACTTCATATCACATTGTCCCCTACATGCTGATGATTTAGGCACACCTCAACAGAGCGCAGGGCCCATCGGTTTGTTATATACACATGAATCAGGTTTTCACCGTAGAGTTGGGGGCTTCCAGCACCCTCAACTGCAACATACATATTGTTGGAGTCTATGTTGTGCATTACTTATGTGGGAGATGGGTAAATGGATCTCTCTAGGATCCATTTACCACATCCAAGTCTTTACTCCCACATCTATCAGTTGTGAGATGTGGAGACTCAGTGGAGGCTATATAAGAAGCCCCTCACCCCATGTATCCAGTGAGAAAGTCAATAGACACATCAGCCCTTTGAGATGTTCTCCAGTGGTTTCATCCCGCTCCTTAAGGAGTAAGGTTCCACGTTAAAATACCGTTCTTCTACAAGTTTTATTCTTTTTCTCTGATTCGCTTCCGCATTCCTATTTTCTAATTTGGTATCAGAGCGGGTTCGATTCTCGTGGAGTTATTTTCAATATTTGTTCGAGATTCGATTTTGATGTTTTGTACTCGAAGATTATTGTATTTGTGGTGGTTAAAGTTCTAGGGTTTGTTTTGAAATCGTATCAGCAAGCAACATAGAGGCTCTAAATCTGCATCTTCAGATGCAGTTCTTCTCCTAGGAGAAGACTCATCGCCCTCGCGATCATCCTCCTCGGGCGGTTCTCAGACGACTCCAGCCTCCGTACATCAGGCGATTCCTATTATGCCACCATGCTCTCCCCAAATCATGGCATACTCCAGGAGCAGTCCCGATACATGAGCAACCCTGATCCGGGAGCAACCCTCGCCAATGTTCAGAAAGGCGAGCCAGGCGGGCGCATATGCGGCCGCATATACGTAGTCAGTGATTGGATCAAACCACATATACAATATTCAGCCTATATGCGACCGACTAAACTGCATATGCGGCCGCATACTCGACCGCCTATTGGATAGACCCCTTCCCTTCATGCTTTATCTTCGATTGTTGTTGCTACCATTCAAGCTTCAACTACTACTAATACCGAGCATATTCATGATGCTGTTGTAGAAATAAATGTTATTTATTTAATTGCTACTATTTATAGAAAATGTTTTTATGCTGCTTCTGAAAAAAAACAATTCCTACCCTAGGGGTGCATAGCGGGGTGGTCATTCCTAGCATTTTGTCTGTAGATTTTATTTTATTGTTATCCTAAACAGAAAGTGTGACGCCGTCAGATTCGGGCACACGTTTACGCCGCATTCATAATACAATCTTCACTAACATCGCTAAAAGTATATGAAATTATGGGGAAATTTTTCGTGTTTCGCATTTTTGCCATGGCATTCGCATTCAATCCAACAACCATAGATTCAAAAATAATAACATATGCCACCAGAATTTCATTTCATTAATTTCCATATTTTTATACAATATGTACAAACGAGAGATTTACAGTTATACATATATTCCAAAATCTGACTGAAGAGAAAAGTAAGCATTTACATCATACCTGAATAGAAATTGAAACAAAAGAAACTGTACCGTCTAAAATATACCCAATAGTCAGGAACATCAACCCACTACTGTACTCTAGGCTGCTTGCCTGCCAAAACATGGAAGGTAGAAGAGGCGTCAGCGAGCGCCGGTACTTCCTATTAAAACAAGCAGACATTTAATATGTTCAAAAGAAAGCAAGTAGACAAGCATTTAAGAATTTAAAATCTACCACTACCTGCGTAGTAAAAGGTTTTCAAATTTTTCAGCATGTGTTTTCTCCTGATTACTCATTATCCCAATATTTCTCATTTATAACATTTTCCCATAGTAATTGAGGCCGGTAAGTATATATTATTTTTCTTATCACTGAGATCAGGTTATTATCTTAATAAGGAGTTGGTGAGGTGATGCTTTATTCAATTCTTAGTTTATTGAAGATGGAAAAGATAATATTCTAATATGGTTTTCAATTCTATCTATCTTTTCAAGTCTTATGGATAGTCTGTGGTCTTGGTCTATGTATGACCTCACACTATGACTCTAAGACGTGATAATGTCTTAGGGTAGGGGTGCCTCCGTAGACATGCGGTGTTGTGTAATACATCCTAACTAAGTTCCCAACACGTCCACTTAATTATAATCAACTCTATCCAACACAACCTATACCTAGCTTCATCTCTTAAACAAGATCCATAATGCTTCTCTTTGAGTTCAGCTGAAACCACCCCAAGTGTAACCCTAGATAATTCAGATGTAGCATCGCCAAGCCTGTTAGCGGAAAAATAACTAAAACTCAAGTGGTGAGGTAACCTCCTAAGAGGCTCTTCCGTCTCGCCCTCTTATCGGAAGTACGGTCTAATAGAGGGAAAGGTCTACTCCAAGACTACGCCCCAGAGACGGGTGAGAGAGATATTTTGGAAAGTCACTCTAGAAATCGGCCCGACTATTATGGGCAAAAGTGCTTGTACGAAAAACTAAAACCGAGGATCCTCCGCATGGGTATCCTAAAACGGAGGGTCAACGGAGATGGTCAAAAGTCGGGATCCCAACGAGGCGTAAAAACACTGCGAGCTCGCGTAAAAATCATGAAAAGACTAGATCCTAGACCCGCGCACTTGGCAGCCCCTGCCCTAACTAGAATTCCTTTCTTCCGTCCAGTTGAGAGTCACCGCGCTCTCGCACGATTAGGTGTAAGAGTCACCATAATCGATACTATTATTTATTGATCACCACTGATTCAACATTGCCTTTCCTTCCCTGATTACTCATTTCATTCTCAATCTCTTCCATGGTCAACTTAAGAGACTTAGATTTCGCGTTCACAGACTTTTCAATATTATTCTAATTAGTAGATTCTACTTAACAAATTATATATATATATTCTCAATGCATTGTTAAATCATAGATTTATTCATATATATATATATATATATATACATTTTACAGAAAGCGAAAAGGAAAGCCCTCCAGAGGTCTTCTTCTAAAAATATGTTGGAACCTTTACTTAACTGTATATATTTTGCTTTCATGTCCTTGTCATTTAAAACTTCCTCAATTCTGAGAAACAAAGTCAGAACTCAATTATGAGAGGATGGAGATGGAATAAGGCTTCATTATTTAATCTCCTCAACCATGAACTAATATAATTACCAGGAAACTGGAACTGCCATTCTAAATAAAAATAGTTGAAAATAAATATTACCATAAACAAAATCATTCCAGGTGTTCATTTATCCTTTCTATCTGAAGTAAACCTGCGTGGTGTCCTGGATTATTTTTAAACTAATGGGTGGTTCCAAAAATTTCAATAGCATTTACTGTTTTTCCTATTGGGAAACAAAATTCGATTATGCACCCTTCTCTATGAATAAAAAATTGGCTCCTTACATGGCTTTGGAAACAATATCTACACTCCATTTGATGGAATCATCCTTGAGTCAGTTTGAACTCATTGGTTATATTCACAAGCAGATTTGAAGCAATAGCAATAGATTCCATCACCCATTATTAAGGGTCAGAGAGTCTCCAGTTACCTCCCCTCTTGGGGTGTTTTATCTTAATTTACATTTTTATTTATATATAAACTGGGAATGAAATGTTGATGTATTTCATAACCTTTCTTTTTTTATTGAGACAAAAAAATGAGGACCTAGATGTTCTTGATTTTGAATTAAAGAACACCTGAAGCATAGTCTGATGACTGAAATTTCCAGGTCATAAAAGATCAAATTATAATTAATTGATCAAGGAATTTAATTCATATTAATTATGGATACTGATCCAATCTAAGCCCTAATGTTTTATAATTAGAAACAACAGAAAAAGATAGACTCAAAGGAATGGAGATGTAGTATTAACAGTATACTCCCACAATTGCTAACAATTCCAACAATTCCCAACTGTTCAACAAATAAATTTACCCACCATTCTTGTCATCTTCATGGATCCACAAATGCCCAATATTGGCTTACAATGTGTAGAATACATGTATGGCAGCAAAAAAAAAGGTTGAGATAGGATTGTACCTACTTGGTCTCTCCAATTTGGAGAGAATCTTGGCATGCAAGGTTGGAATTTGGAGCAAAGAAGCTGTAGCTCATGATCTTGGTCCACAAAAGGTTGCTGGAGGTCTTTTATAGCAGAAGAGATCAACATGGAGCAGTTGGGAGAAACTGTAGTAGCTCAAATGTAGCATCTATCACCAATGATGTCATCCATCACATCACTCACTAAAATATATTTTATATAGTTATATATAAAATTATATTTTGTACTTTTGTGAAATCTTAAAAGTCGCATGTACGCGTGCCTCGAGCATCAGATTTCGACGCGCGACATCTCGATTTGATCGTCTCTGAACGATGATAAAAAAGAGTATAATATCGACATATTTCTGATCGAGATTGGATGCCCGAGATTTTCGAGATATGGTTTTGGTTTGGGGTTAAATTTTGTGATCTAAAAATATTAAAAGACCTCTGATTGACGAACAGTCAATTCCATCGATCTTATTTCATCGAATCAGATTTTATGATGGTCTCGGTTTGTTCGCAGTTTCCGAATTTATGTCGCGGCTTTTTCGGGTATGCATTACGATGCGATCGATTTTTAGTCGATTTCGCCCGAACGACCTTTGTTTTGAGATCAGTTGATTGATTTATGTTATTTAATATTATACGATAATTTTATTGGGTTAATTGGATCCTAATCGGGTCGTGTTCGGGTTTGTGCGGATCCGGATGTTACAAATATAAACACCTCAAATGGAGTCTCGTCCTCAAGATTCGAGTCAAGGTCAGTATGTGTCCTGTTTGGATTCCACCCGGTCATAAAAACCTCAAAGGGTTCTGGACCTATAAAAACCTCAAAGAGAAAACAGGCCATATCCTTTAATATGTAAATAATTAAATATGCTTGTTTTAATGATTACCTGAGAAACGTTGTGGGTATTGTGCCCGCATATCTGCTTCGGTTTCCCACGTCGCTTCCTCGATGCCGTGTCGGTGCCACAACACCTTGACCAAAGGAATCTCCTTGCTACGATGCTTCTTCATGTACTGTCAAGTATCTGCACTGGCCTCTCCTCGTATGTCAAATCTGGCTCCACGTCTAAATTCTCGTAGTCGACGAAGTGTCGAGGGTCGCGCACATTTTTCCTCAGGTTGGATATATGAAATACGTCGTGAATAGTAGAAAGATATGGAGGAAGGGCTACTCGTTATGCTACCTTCCCCACCATAGACAGAATCTTGAATGGACCAACATATCGTGGCGCTAACTTGCTACGAACGCTAAATCTCGGTATTCCCTCGATAGGAATACATGGAGAAGTATCCAATCTCCTACTCAAATTAAGTTATATTTGCAAGTGGAGTAAGAGAAGATGATGGGATACCTGAAACTCCAAATCTCTTCTTCTACGGTATGCATAGCTCTTCTGACGGCTTTGTGCCGTCAGAAGCATCCGCCTCACAAGATCAACAACCCTCGCAGTCTCCTCCAAGAGATCTACGGAATAGAGAGCATGATCACCTACCTCACGCCAACTGAGAGGTGTGAGGCATCTCCGTCCGTATAGGACTTGGAATGGTGCCATGCCAATACTGGAACGATAGTTGTTGTTGTACGTGAATTCAATCAAAGGCAGATGGTCCTTCCAGGACCCTTTCCACTCCAAAGTGCATGCGCAAAGTAAATCCTCAAGCGTCTGTATGGTACGCTCACTCTGCCCATCGATCTGCAGATGATAAGCAGAACTCATCTTCAGCTCTGTCTATAGTGCTGACATGAACTGATGCCAATAATGCGACGTAAACCTCGAGTCTCTGTCAGACACCACCTCGCGTAGTATACCATGAAGTCTGATGATATTATGCACATATAGCCTGACCAATCTGGATGGTGTATAGGTCATACTGACATGTATGAAATGAGCTGACTTGATTAACCTGTCAACAACCCAAATGGAATCATGTCCACCTGGTGTCTTTGACAAACCTGTAATAAAATCCATACAAATAATCTCCCATTTCCACTCGGGAATGGGGAGAGACTGCAATAATCCCGGTGGTCTCCTGTGTTCTACATTGACCATCTGACATGTCATGCATCTGCTGACATGTTGCACCACATCGCGCTTCATTCCATCCCACCAGAAATGTTGACGCAGATCACGATACATCTTGGTACTGCCAGGATGGATGGACAATCGTGAACTGTGGGCCTCATCTAGAATATCTCTGCGCAACTGCTCGCCGTTGGGTACAACGACCCAACCTGCCTTCCATAAAATAGACTCCGCCACAACAAAATTATCAACCTCGTCCTTGACGGCGTGCATGTATTTATCTCGAATCCAAGGATCTGTATTTTGTCCTTTGATATGATCCCACAAACTGCTGAATCATGGAGGTGCTACTGTGGATATGGATGCACTCTCCTGAGGATGCCAATCGATTAAAGCTGCGAGCATATCTCATGTATATAGCCAGTTTTCTGTACCCTCTGCATGAGCTCTCCTGCTAAGTGCATCAGCTTTTTAATTCAGAATCGTGCTCCTCATTCTTATTGGGGAGATGTGGTTCTAATTACTTGTTACCTAGTAGATCGTATGCCTTCTTCGGTGCTGGGGGAGAAGACACCGTTCTTGATTGCGTTTCCCGAGACGGATCTTTTCTCGCTTACGCCTCGTATTTTTGGTTTTGTAGCATATATTCGTCAACTCTCTCCTGGTCTTGACAAGCTCTCTCCCAGAGCTGTCAAATGTGTGTTTGTTGGGTATTCCAAAACCCAAAAGGGATGTCGTTGTTTTGACCATGTTCGACGCATGCACTATGTCAGTGTTGATGTCACCTTCTTTGAGTCCATTATGTATTTCTCTCCCACAGGTGACATGCTTACTCCTTTAGAGGATGGAGAAGAGATCTATATGCCTCCTCCTCCGTCATTACCATGTTCTACTCCATCACCACCTCCACCACCACCACCACCACCATTGTCTCCTATTTTCTTTCCACAGGTCTACCATCGAAGGCCCCATGCTCATGCACCTCCTCCATCATCCAGCACGCCCAAGATATGTCCTGAGTATTTGAGTTCTTCTGACGTTACAGGTGATTTGCATGTACAGATTGAAATACAGGGTACAGATACTATCTCTACTACTCTTGTTGAGGATCTGGATATGCCTATTGCACTTCGGAGGCAGAAACATGCATGTACAATGCACTCTATTGGTTCTCATGTTTCCTTGAAGCGCCTTTCCAAGGATTTTCAGCACTTTGTTGTGTGGTTGTCAGCTGTAGAAATATCACGGTCATATCAGGAGGCACTGCAAAGCAGTCAGTGGTGTTTGGCTATGGAGGAGGAGATGATAGCTTTATAGTCACGAGGTACGTGGAGTGTGGTCCATGCTCCACCATGTACGTCTGTTGTTGGGAGCAAGTGGGTATTTACTGTGAAGCATTGGGCTGATGGTACCGTAGACAGATACAAGGCCAGGCTGGTTGCTCGTGGGTTCACCCAGACCTATGGAATGGACTATCAGGACATCTTTCTCCTGTAGCGTGTCATTTTACCTAGCGGATTCTTATTGTTGTTGCTGTGGTTTGTGATTGACCACTTTTCCAATTAGATGTCAAGAATGCTTTCTTGTATGGTGATCTGCAGGAAGAGGTTTACATGCAGCAGCCACCTAGGTTTGTTGCTGAGGGGGAGTCCAGTATAGTGTGTCGTCTTCATAAGGCTATATATGGCCTTAAGCAGAGTCCGAGGGCTTGGTTTCAGAAGTTCTCAGAATTGATTGAACAGAAGGGGTTTGTCAGATCTACTGCAGATCATACTCTCTTTGTAAAGAGAAATCAGAGAGGTATTGTAGTCATTTTGGTTTATGTTGATGACATTATTATCACTGGCAGCGATGAACAGGGCATTCAAGCAGCTAAGGATTTCCTTGGACAGTTGTTTGTTACCAAGGACCTTGGCACGCTTCGTTACTTCCTTGGCATGGAGTTTGCACGAAATCGGCAGGATATGGTTATGACACAAAGGAAGTATGTTACTGATCTTCTATCTGAGACATGTATGACAGGATGTAGACCAGCTACTACCCCGATGGATCTAATGCAAAGCTCCATGATGAATCTGAGGAGGTGGACAAGAGTCGGTATAGAGAGCTGGTAGGGAAATTATTATATGTAACTATTACCAGACCCGGTATATCGTTCGTTGTGAGTAGAGTAAGTCAATTCATGGAGCAACCCAGGCAGGAGCACATGGATGCAGTATTCATGATCTTGAGATATCTGAAGACATCTCAAGCTGCAGGTCTTCTATTTAGAAGAGATATGTCTCTCTCAGTTACAGGATGTGCAGATGCAGATTGCGTTGGGTGTCCTAAGGACAGGAAGTCTACTTCAGGCTTCATTGTGTTTGTTGGCAACTCAATGGTCTCATGGAAGAGTAAGAAACAAACTGTCGTTGCTCGATCTAGTGCGGAATCAGAATATAGGGCAATAGCCCAAGGTCGTACGGAGATGATGTGGGTCAAATCTGTCTTGACCGATTTAAAGATTGAAGTGCCTCTTTCTATGCATCTCAAATGCGACAATCAGACAGCCTTGTTCATAGCTAATAATCCAACATTTCATGAAAGGACAAAGCATATTGAGGTGGATTGCCACTATACTCGTGATTTGATCCAAAAGGGGCTTATCTCAACGTCTTATGTAGCGTCAGGAGATCAGATTGCAGACATGTTTACTAAAGCTCTTGCTAGAGATCCTTTTCATCACTGTTGTTCCAAGCTGAGCATGATAGATATATATGCTCTAGCTTGAGGGGCAGGGGCGGAACCAGGAATTTTATCACGGGGGGGTGGGGGCAACTAAACAAAATAAAGGATAGAGAGAGAGAGATAAAGTGAGTAAAGCCAATTTTTTTAACAAAATATGCAAGCATGGGATTCGAACCCTAGTTTGTTAATTGGAGGAAACAATGCTTTACCAGTGAGACATTGAGCATTTAGTGATATTACTTGACATTATTAGCTATATATTTAACATTTAAGCAGGGGCCATATTAAAATTTAATAACATTATATAAAAGAAATGTAATAATTAAGGAGGGGCCATGGCCCCCCTAAGCTATATGCTAGTTCCGCCCCTGCTGAGGGGTGTATTAAGATATTTATGTTATTTTGTCCTCTTTCCATATTGTTTATTTCTATTGTCATGTTTATGTAATTTACCCTTTGAGCTTTTCTCCTATATAAGAGAGCTCTAGGGTTATAGATGAAATACAACAAAATCTTTTCCTTCAACAATAGGGATGATCAAGCCTGGCTGCAGGGAGGGGGTCCTCTAGGGTTTCGAAACCCCACATTTTGATGCCATCTTAGATTTATCAAAAGGAAATGTTCTACTTTCATTTCTCAAAAGAAATCCCTATGTAATATAGGGACAATTACAGGGAACCCCATAGGGTTATGCACAATGACCAAAATAATAAAATAAAGGTTGTAATAATTTCTCTTTATATTTGTTGAGTCATGTAACCCTTTCAAGGGTATCTATGTATTTTCCCACTTTTGCCTCACTGGGATTTCATGTTATATAATAAATCCTAGATCCATTGAATAAGCAAGCAATATTATTCTCTCTTTTTTTTTCCACATGAATCAAGCACAGAGTACCCTTCGTCAGAGGCAAAATGCAATCAGAAAGACAAAGTTGGGCCATGGAGACAAAATCCAGGAGCATTAGATGAGTCCCTCTCACTTGGAGAGGCCAATATTCATGATGTGGTTTGCTAGTTCATGTCGAATCACTTGATTGGTGGAGCACCTTAATGATGCATCCCCATACACCTTCGATGACACAGGGGCCACTCTCATTATGTTAATTCCATCTTCCTTGGAAGAATCAGAGGGTAAAGATAATGAGTCGGGCATGGCTTTTGCTGATTGTTTGGATACCTTTGGCGATTCAACTCTTATCAATTGGTGATAGTCATTAAAGAGAGAGATCTGACAACATGCAGTATGGAACCTGATTCAGAGTTCGTTGAGCCAGCCTTTTTAAATGAAAAATCAGTTCCAGATCTCAACCCTTACCTCCTACACTCAAGTACGCCTTCCTTGCTGCCCCTTAAAGAAGTTTCCGATCATCATCAGTGTTAGGTAGACCGAAAAAAGAGTTTCGCTTGCTTTAAACTCTTGAAAAGAACCGAAGGGCAATAGGTTAGAGTGTGTTCGATCTCCGTGGGATAAACCACACACTCTGTTCACACTAGATTTACCTTGAGGATGGCACTAAGCTCTCCCATGAGTTCCAATGCAGGTTGAATCCAAACTTGTGGGAAATGGTCAAGACTGAGAAATGGTGTGAAACATGTTTTAGTTATCCCGACTCCGACTCCAAGTGGGTAACGCCTCTTCATGTTATCCTGAAGCTGCAGGGAATACGGTTTCTTACCAACGATTATGAGAGGAGATTCTGCATGAGTGCCTACGGCTACATCATGGCATGTTCATGTGGATTACAGACGCTTGAATACCACGACGAAGAAAGATCACTTCCCTCTATCATTTACCTATCAAATTTTGGAGACATTGGCATGAAAGGAATTCTTTTGTTTCTTAGATGGGTACTTATGATACAATCAGGTAGCTATCATTCCAGAGGACCATGAGAAAACCACCTTCACATGTCTGTTCGGCACTTACGCATTTAGACGCATGCCTTTTGGGTTATGCAATGCATTTGACACATTTCAAAGGTGCATGATATTTACCAAGATGATGAGTGATTTCTTGGAAGTCTTTATGGACAACTTCTCGGTTCATGGAAATTTTTTAAATGCATGTCTTTCACACTTGGACCGATTCCTTAAGAGTTGTATTGAGGTGAATTTGGTGGAGTCAAATTCCTAAGTAGTACCTGAGAATTACTTAAATACCCAGTTTCTACGAAATGTTTTTTTTACTCAAAAACTATAGAGGTGTCGCATGTTAAACATGCGACACATGTAAAGTTTTTTTTACTCAAGAACTACATATATATCGCATCTTGAATATGCGATATACATAATGCATATTGAATATGCGCTATTGCGGCTAAATAAGGCCGGCGCCTATCGGCCTTGCCATTTCCCCGCTCTTCCAGTCCTCCTGCACCCGTGCCGCCTTCGACGCCCACTGCCCCACCCGCGATTTTTGATCTCCTCCTCTCTAGAAAATACTCATTTTGGTCACTCCTAGCCCCGCGGAACACTCCTTTTCCGTGGTTTCATTGATTGCCACCGTCCTAGCCGCCCTCGCGTCCCACTAGGGCAAACCGGTTGTTGTGAAGATTTGGACTTGGTAAAATTTTTTCTTGAGTTATTTTTTGTATCATATGCATAATATTTTCATTTCTTGAATGTATGATGTTTGCTTGTACGTTGTTTCACGTATTAGGTTAGAATTGAGCAGTTATATTGTATGTGTCATTTGAGGGGTACACTGATGTGCGGATCGTCGACCAACGTAAGGGGGTTTGTGCTAATGCCTAATATGACGTTCGATGAGATGTTGAACTTGGTTTACCGTAAGTTCAACCTGGATGCCGATATAAAAAAATCCGATTATTACATCGCATCCCTCGAGGCCCAGGGGAGGAACCATCATTTTCACCTATTGTCGATGATGATGATGTGCAGGCAGTTCTTGTGTATGCTCGGACCATTGGAAAATCAATGCCTACCGACATTTATGTTGAAGATGCATCTGTGAGCGAAGTCCCCACTGATGTGACTAACAGGGGACTGTCTGTAGTCCCGAGCACACAACCAGCAGTTGTCCGTAGCAGCCATGCACGGATCAGGATTCGGGCATGAGTGAGCCGTTGCTGCGAGAGGTTAACCATTGTTTGGATGATTTCATCCCTTGGGGGTCCGATGATGACCTGGAAGAAGGTAGCGAAGATGTCGAAGATCATCAGACCTGGAAGAAGATAGCGAAGATGTCGAAGATGATCTGATGGATGAGGAGATCCCAGCTGATGAACAAGGCACGCATATTATTACACCCCGTATACCCTTTTTTGGGGTTAGAGGATCAAATACTCGTTCAACATATGAAGACGACATTCGACGGAAGTCTAGAGTTGATGGTGTCGCTGACGAAATTCGCAAGGGTAGGACGTTCAAATGTAGGAGGATTTGGTTTACACTGTGAAGAAGTTCCACATTTTGTCACATTATGACTTCATTGTCAAGGAATCCACCAGCTTCATATGGTCGGTTTTTTGTACGCAGAGATCGAATGGCTGTGTTTGGTATTTACGAGGACATTTCAGAAAATTTGATGGACTGTGGGTGATCTCCAAGGTTGTTGGGGCACACACTTGTATAAACCCAACAGTTAATCAGGATCACCCTCAATTGGATTACAAATTCATGTCCAGATCATTGCTAACTCTTGTTAGGGATGACCCTAATGTTCGTGTATCAAGTTGTAGAGCTCACATCCACGAGATGTACAACTACTGGGTTACAAAGAAAAGGGCCTGGGATGCTCGGAGGAAGGCCATCGGAATTGTATTTGATGACTGGAAGAAGTCATACGCTAAAATGCCTTATCTATTGCATGCAATGAAGGATGCTATTCCTGGGACTGAAATTGATATTGCATACAGCGACAATCCTGATCCTCGGAAACCGCTTTGTCGCAGATTTGAATGGTGCTTTTGGGCATTTGGGCCTTCAATTGAGGCATTCAAATATTGTCGCCCTCTCATTAGTATTGATGGGACACACCTGTATGGGAAGTACAAACAGAAATTGCTCATTGCTTGCGGTATTGACAGGGATAAACATATTGTTCCCCTTGCATTCGGAATTGTTGACGAGGAATCCGCTCCTTCATGGAAGTGGTTTCTATCGTTGGTGCGCATCAGGGAAATTGGCATGCGAGCATGACCAATATGTATCATCTCTGATCGGAACGCTGGAATAAAAGCCGCTATGAAAGATGCTGACGTGGACTTATTAGAACCATTGCATATTGGCGGTTCTGTACAAGGCACGTCGCGAGCAACTTCAATAGTGTCTTTAAAAATGGCTCCATGAAAGCCCTGGTCCAAGCAGCTGCATTACAAACGACAACTAGGAAGTTCGCTTACTTCATGAGAAAATCATAAGAGTGGAATAATGCGACATCTGCGAAATTCCCTGGAAACAGACCAGGACCGCGACCAGTCATTTTCCAGGGAATTTCTCATATGTCGCAGGTTGGACATGCGACATCTGGGAAATTCCCTGGAAACAGACCAGGACCGCGACCAGTCATTTTCCAGGGTTTTTCTCATATGTCGCATGTCGAACATGCGACATGTGAGAAAGTCCCTAGAATGGCAAGGCCGATAGGCGCCGGCCTTATTTAGCCGCAATAGCGCATATTCAATATGCGTTATGTGTATCGCATATTCAAGATGCGATATATATGTAGTTCTTGAGTAAAAAAAACTTTAGATGTGTCGCATGTTCAACATGCGACACCTCTATAGTTTTTGAATAAAAAAAACATTTCGTAGCACCTGGGTATTTAAGTAATTTCCAGGTACTACTTAGGAATTTGACTCAATTTGGTGCTCTCCTAGGAGAAAAATCATTTTATGGTGACAGGAGACATCGTGTTAGGCCACATCATATTCAAGGGAGGAATGTATGTTGATCCTCTCAAGGTGAATGTGATCAAGAAACTTGAGATACCAACCAACATTAAGCAATTGCGATCATTCCTCGAGCATGTTTAATTTTACTGAAGATTTATTCATGATTTCTCAAAGAATGCCCAACCACTGACTGAGCTCTTAGGAAAAGACACAGAGTTCCTTATAGATCACATGTCTTTGGAGGCCTTTGAGTTATCGAAGAGGAAGATTATGGATGCTCCTATCCTACTAGCCCCAGATTAGTCTCTTCCCTTCGCGATCTTGACTGATGCTTTTGATTTTTCTGTAGGGGCAGTTTTGGGATAGAGGAGAGATGGAATCATGTCTGTCGTCCACTACACAAGCAAAATACTAGACCCAGCCCAACGGAACTACACTGTGACAGAGAATGACCAGCTTGGCGTAGTGTTTTCCTTGTATAAGTTCATGTCATACTTATTTAGATCCATTGTGATTGTATTCACTAACCATTCAGTCATCAAGTATTTAATGGAAAAAAGGTGCGAAAATGCATTTTCTTAGGTGTATATTATTACTCCGAGAGTTCGAGTTGCAGATCAAGGATAAACCAGGAGTAAATGATGTGATGGTTGATTAATTCTCCCATATTGAGTAGAAGAGTGCCCCTAAGTCTGAGCCCATTAGAGACTCCTTCCCAGACGAGTTGATTTGTCTTGTCGACTCTCTCCCACGGTATGTCAATATGGTGAACTACCTTGTCTCTAAGAAGTTCCCAGGATTGGCCCAATATCATCATTGACCGACTAAAGTCGGAAATCATGAACTACTGTTGGGAGGATCTGTTCCTTTTTCTTTGAAGTACCATATTGTGTTTAAAGGAGATGTATTCCTTAGGAGGACAACCGGAGTGTCCTTACACATTGCCATACTTTGTATTGAGATATTTGTATCTTGCATTATCTTTTTCTCATTTCTTTTTTTTATGTACCTCTCATGTAATTAACCCAGGGCTTTTCTCCTATATAAGAGAGCCCTAGAGTCTCATCTAATTCATTCACTTCTTTTTTCCTAACATGGTATCAGAGCAACGATCCTAGACCGGGGTTTCCGTATCCCACCAACCCTTACCCTAACCTTACACCGCCTCCCAACTTTTTTAGGAGGTTGGAAATAGGACGGGGAGAGGGGGGAAGAAAATAGTATGTAGTGCTGATGTCACATTTTTTGAGTCTATTATTTATTTTTCTCCTACAGGTATGACAGGTTGTCTAATGTTGATTCTGGTGAGGATGTTGTTCCTCCACCTCCGTTATCTCCACCATTTGCACCCCATGTTGAGTCTCAGTTATCTCCACCTCTACCACCTCCACCACCTCCACCTCTGCCTACCCTGATGCAGTTCCCTACCACGGTTTTACATTCCCAGGTCTTCTACTCACCCCTCTGCTCATGGCCTTCCCCATCATCCAGCACACCTCAGGTATGTAATGAACACATTGTTTATCGGATGAGTTGATACTGGAGAACAGAGAGACTGATGACCTGGATGTACCTATTACCTTGAGGAAGCCACGTCGCCAATGTGCCACTTATCCTCTAGCTGTGCATGTTTCATTGGACCATCTTTCAGAGGAGTACAAGAGGTTTGTTGTGGGACTCTTTGATGTTACTATCCCACGAACGTATCAGGAGACCAAACAGGATAGTAGGTAGCGACTTGCTATGGAGGAGGAGATGGCTGCTTTGCAGTCGCGTGGTACTTGGAGCATTGTTATTGCTCCTCCAGGTGCCTCTGTTGTAGGATGCAAATGGATCTTTACGGTGAAGGAACGAGCAGATGGCAGTGTAGATCGCTATAAGACAAGGCTTGTGTCACGAGGATTCACCCAAACTTATGGAGACTGTCAGGATACCTTCTCTCCAGTGGCCAGATAGTCGACACTTCGCATTCTTCTATCAGTCGTTATTTCACGGGACTGGTTTCTTTACCACTTATAACCGAACTACTCAACGAGGATGCATGTTTCTCTCCACTGTGATGTTTAAACTATGGTACAGAGGATAAAAAATTGACCTAATCTTAAGGGGGTCTATGTAATACTTCTGTAAAATGGGCAAATACTGTGGATCCACAAACCCGAATACAAAGCGAGATCCCCGTTTTTTGATGGCAGGCTTCACGGGCAAATAATGAAGGGGAGGTTGCACAGCAGGGTGTGCAGTGTATCGGGTTGATAAAATGGGCTAGGCTTAAAGGCATTTCAACAGTATGCTAATGGAGATGTACAATTCTAATTCTATGCTGCCTTCGCTAACTATATAATTCTATCATTAAACTTCATTTATATTATGGGTTGTATACTTGGTGGTTTTTTTGATCACTAACATCTGGCCTATTTGGTTCTTATTCCAAGATAGAGCATTCAGTATTGTTTCGAATTTGGAGTATCGAAATTATTTGTCCATTTCAACTTTGCTTGGAAATTAGTTATCAGACTTGTTTGATGAGATACAATTATACAGGTGGCAAATGCAAGACAGCGAGTATTTGGAGAAACCTTTCCAGACATACTGAAGTAAACTGTTAACACAGGCCTGTAATCAGCGAATACTGACTCCACTTAACGGTGGAATTTTGCGTCCCATGGCGACATTTCTGTCTAAAATCCTGTAAAGGGAGCAGAGCACCTATCAGGTAATAGGTATAGTACTAGATATTGCCTGTTGTGTTGTTATAGAACAATGGCTTGCTTCATTACGTGTAAAATCAACTTTGTAGATTGAACTGGCTAGCTAGTTTGTATTAGTATGTTTCGGTTGCATATTTGTGCAAACTACTCCGTTTTCTTATTTATGGCTGCAAATACAAAATTAGATGTGTGGACTGGTTTACTCCAACAGATTATGGTGCAAAGTTTTTTTACTGATGATCCAGATTCTTCAAGCAACTGGAGAACTGGAGGAGAATGCTTCATGAGTAAAAAAAGAACCTGGAAAGGTATAGAAAGGTCCTCGATAGCACTGTATTAAGTCAACAGGAAACACTGAATCTTGAGATAAGCTCGAGTGCTAATTTCCTGAAAAGATTACATCAAACATAAAAAATTAAAAACCATGTACAATGGGCAGCATGTCACTATCATTCAGGTTTATGACCTGTTCACTCGCCTTACGGCGTCAAGCTCAACAACCAAACCATGATTGAATACAAAAATGTCATTGCAAGCTGTTGTATTGACATTCCCCATAATTTGTAGAACATGAAAGAACCATAGAAGGGTCAGTCGACTTGTGGAAGGATTGTGGTGTTAATAGTCCTTGCATCATCAAACATAGATCCTTTGAAGGACCCAAATGACGTGAAAGGTGGCTGCTCGGAATCGGACAATATCTGAGAATCCCCAAATCGGATCTAGAGGATCGATGAGATCCTCCACCAAGATCAAAACCTGCCATGCCTGTAGAAAAAAGTTACTAAAATGTCTAGAGTCGGTGTATCATCATACTTGGAAGAGTTTTTAAATGTACAAATAATTTTAATCTGCCTCATCTCGACTGCTCGAGATCGGTGTTGTTATCATTTAAGCTCAATTCATCTCATTATTCATCCACATTATCATCATCCTGTTTAAATAGTTGTTTGCATTATTACCGAGTTCGTCAAAGGAATAGGATCAGGATCTACAACAGTTGCTTGCTCGTACTCCTGTATTAAAGCATCATCCGATTCTTCTTCTACAACCCTCCCCTTGTTACCCACATAATTTTATGACTTTATTTTCAATTGGTAAGTTACCCACATAATTTTGTGACTTTATTTTCAAACCAATTGGATATTCACATATTTTGCATAAGAATAAAATTAATTTATTGTGACTCGGAATACTGAATTCTATTTTCAAAACTTCTTTCAAAACTCTGTAGTAGTTGATATGATCCCCCTCCCTGTAACATGATCCATAGACCATCACTTATAATTATGAGTGATGATATTTTTTTGGGAATCAAAAATATGAAATTGATAATCGTTGCTCCAACATCCACCATGTAAATGAATTCGATATACTGGGTGTAATGTCTCAGCCCTGGAACCGATCCGTTAGAGGACAACTAGTTCACAACTTGTTGGGCTTGGGCCCAGCTTGGTCCTTTGTCTACAACCCAAAATGCTTAAACCAAGTTATTTTGTAATAGCCCCCTCTACATATAACCCACTATCACACTTTATGATTACTAGATGTTGAACTATGTTGGGGGACCTACAATTCCCCCCACTTATATATATATATGCAACGTTCGCATTGCCATGTGGACCGTCACTTATTCCCAGGAGTAGCGGTGGTGGCATGCTCTAGGGTATCTCTTTTCTCCTATCTCTTCTCTTTGGAAGGGATGGCTTCACCTCTTGGATATCTTTTTTCACTATTAGAGGAAACCTACTATGCTACCATTTTGTAATGTCCGGGATTATGCTCAATCCATTATTGAGGACAACAAGCCCATACAACTTATTGGGCTTGGGCCTAACAAGTCTCTTGATTATAACCTAAAATTCTTAAGACCTTGCGACGAGATAACACCATTTATCAATTGTGTTCTCTTAAACATAATCTTCTTTATATTTACATAATTGATGCATGTTTATATCTATTTAGGTAGTACCAAGAGAAACTTGCATTAAATCACCTGTCAGAATGAGAATATCAAGTTATAGAAATGTTTTGGAAAACATTTTAAGATTATAATAAGGAACAAACATGGCCTTATGACGACAATTAGAAAAGTTGTATCTACACATGGTCCGGTGTAACACCCCAACATAATTTCACATCTAGTAGTCACAAAGTATGATAGTGGATTATAAGTAGAAGGGACTACTATTGGACAACAAACTTATCACATATAGCTCATCAGCTTCTTTCTCTTGCTTTGTCATCAAGCGGATTTTGACTTTTCCAAATAGTTTCGACACAAATTTGAACAAGGAGAATAAATGAACCTGCAGATGAGAGAAACATTTTTCATCGATCGATGATGTATTGTTTTTACCTCATATGGAAAGTAACACTCACAAAATATTTCTACTTCCTCATATATATACTAAGTACTATGAATCCTTCGAATCCTACTTTTATTTCAAAATTTTCGTTTCATGAATAACATATACTTGAATTTAAAAATTAAACTAGACAAACAAGGGTATTTATTTCCTAATACAATTGTAAAAGAAAATAAATTAATGAAGATTACCTCTCAAACATATACATCCATTATATGTCACTGATTTGCCAAATTTGACCTTATATGATCTATGGATAAACAAATACTTCGTTGAGCCAAAGAAATATGGAAGAAACATCTTCTCTAGGTTATACATTCTAAGTGCAGCATTCTACTTAAAATTACAATCTCTTCGACAAGTAGTCTAGTTGGGCAAATATTTTAGAAATTCTTCTCAAATTAGTCAAAACATCCATTATAGCCTTTGGTAATAATCCTCTAAACAATAGAGGGAGAAACCTCTCCATAAAAAATATAGTCATGGCTCTTTTGAACATAATTTTCTTCACATCAACGAGATTGGATATATGCGATGCATATCCATATGGAACTTCAACTTGCTAGCCCATTTCCAGATATTGTTGGTGCAAGCCACATTGAACTCTAAATTTGCCGATAACAAAATTACTATGATAGGTTATTTGCAAATGGCTAATCTTTTAGATCAAAAGGGAAAATCAACCATGAAAACTCGATGTGCCTTGAAGCATGTGAATTGTACATGTATATGGTATGTGCGATGTACAAAGTAGCAGATTATATACATTGAGCTATAAATATAAAAGTTAATGACATTGATTTGAAGAAAGAAGATCAAGTGAGGTTTGACAAAAAATATCTAAAAAGAAACTCAAATCAAGAAGACAAATGGGAGCCCAGAATAATAAGAATCTCACTAGAAACTAATCGAAAAAATAAGATGCTCAAGTTAAAGCTCTAGCTCAAAAAGCAACCAGAAAGCTTGAAACCAGTTTCTTATCTTGTTTAGTTGTTGTTTTAATTTTAAAAAAAGTTTTAAAACCTCTCATAGTTGTGCATACATCATAAGCATCTAGCTAGGATAATACTCTTTTATTCATGATTCTTGATACACACTTTTTCTACCTTGGACATTAGTAGAATATTTTTTATATTGGTACACCTATGAAGATGCATCGATACAGCTTGAGTATTCTTTGGTACATCAAGTGCGAACAATAAGCTTTTTATTACCAATTAAATATGAGGACCGTACACTTGTTCATTCACAAGTATATATGACTTATGCAATTGAATCATGGTCCTACCAACAATTTTGCACCAATAGATAAAACCCTTGCACGGGTACATTACCATTATTGCGCAATCATATGCTTGTATACTTGTAAACACTCTTGATATATCAATCCAACATATTTTTCAAACCATTGACCGATACATCTTTGTGTGTAAGACATTCAACTATGAACATTTGAACTTAGTCATTTCAAAGTTTGTTTTGTGCATAACTAAAGTCACACCAGTCCGAACTTTTATGCACCTGAATACCTTGACCATCGAACCTTTCTTAAGTGTGTTTATCTCTTGAAGCACATGCACATCTTTATGCATCAGGTACACCGGAAGATGAGTTGGTTATTCAATAATTTTAGGGTTTTTATCAGTTGTGTCCCTCTGAAATATTGTAATTTCAGTTATGCCCCTCCTTTTTTGGAATATCAGTTATGCCCCTACCTTCTTGCAAAATTCACAGTTCTGCCCTTCTATTAAGGTAAAGTAGAGGCATAATTGATATTACAAAAGGGCAGAACTGTGAATTTTACAAGAAGGTAGGGGCATAACTGATATTCCAAAAAAGGAAGGGGCATAACTGAAATTGCAATATCTCAGAGAGGTACAACTGATAAAAACCCATAATTTTAAGCCGTAGTATTTCGATTGCAGCTATTATTAAACTTCCTAAGCATATAAAAGAACCATATACTCAACCCTTTTTACACATACCAAGAGCACAACTTCTCGATTCAATCTTACTTAAAAGAAATTCTTTACGGGGTTTTTGGATTAAGAAATGCATTGTGAAACTATTCTCTCATCTTAGCATTCATACGCTCTCTCAAGCTTTGGTGTCAAAAAGCATTCTGCCTCGCTTTTGTCCCTGTTTTCTTTTCGTATGCTTTTCGTATTTTGCAGTATTTAGTCTATTTTGCATCTCCATAATATACATTTTGAAGGTTGATATTATTCAAAATATATTTTAAGTTAACTTTTTAAATCCATTTTTCAACACTTATCCTTGAAGTAATATTAAACCAACTCCTTGTCTAACCATTAATTTAATTTATATTCTTGGTTAGATATTTTGATACAACTATTTTTTTAATCGTTTTTTTGAATTTTATTTTGATTATATTTTAACCCACCTCTTTTTAACAAACATCCATTTGGATTCTATTTTTTGTTATTTTTTAAGGCAAGTTATGCAAGCCATCCATTTATTTTCTACGCTTGGTTAGTACTATGCTTGGACTCTCCCAATCACATGTAAAAGGAACCTTAATCTAGATGTTTAAAACACAACTCACACAAAACTTCTCATATCATCTCTTGAACACATGAGAAGGAGAAATCTTTAGAGATCTCCATTCTGCATTGTTGTTATATTGATTAGCTTACATAGTCATTCTATTTAAAAATACTTGATTTGCATTTACATTTTATTTATGGAATTGTTTGCATCTTGTCATCCTTTATTCATATTGCTTTGTATTCGGGGAGGCTATAACATAATTTGTACTTATCTTTCTTCTTAGCTAACATGTGTTTTCTTCGAAGGACTTGTTTCCTAAATGGAAGATAAACCTTTGGAGAGGTAGTTGATGTGTCATATGTGAAAGGCTTCTTCTCGTGTAGAAGATAAATTTGGTTAAAGATGTGTACCTTGAGACATTCTCTGTAAAAGCCTTTCTAATTCTGTAGAAGATAAATATTGGTAAGATGTATGCTTTCTAAATGATTTTGACTACACCAGAAGTATTTCTTATTTTGAGAGTTTGTAAGTCGTGGGTAGGCTAAGCTCAAGCACAAGACATAACCTTATGGATGGGTGAACTTGTATAAATCTCTATATATTGAGGTTTCTTATTCTTGTGATTGTTGTTATACTTCTACCATTGATGATTGTTAAGCATAAGTTTTATAAATATTTGTATACTTCTGCAAGACATTATTCAACTCTTATTTGGAGGCATAACTACGTACTTGAAGATCTGAATGGCACAAGTGTGAGCCAGCACTCTTTCTACCTTTTTGGCACCCTCGATCAACAAGACATCATACTTCATGGGTAAGATTTTTTTGATTTGGGATAACAAGTTTAAAATGTTTATGCAAAGATATGATCTAGGTTATGGAGTTAAATATCACACTCCTTTACTACACCCAACTAATGTAGAAAATGATTTCTGTGATGAGAAAATCAAAGAAATTGAAAGAAGCGCAAAAGCAATGAATTGTTATATTGTGCATTCTCCCTCGAAGAGTACAAAAAGGTACTGCTTTGCAAAATATCAAATGAAGTTTGCAGAGATCTCCAAATTATCTACATTGGAAAAGCTTTCAAAACAAGTTGTGATGAAGAAGAAAATGATAGAAAAATGTAGATGAAGAAAATGCTAAAGTTTCATTATCAAGAAATGAGAAGGAAGAAATAAATCAAAGTTCAACATCAAAAGAGAAAGACTCAATATGGGATGATGTCGATTCTGACATCAGCTCATGTCATAAAGAAAAGTTCTTGTTGCATTTATAATGACCCAAGAGGAAGAAGGAAACATTGAAGAATGCAATTTCAAAGACGAACTATCTGAAGGTAAAACAAGTAATATTTTTACGATGAACTTCTTGAAGCATACTTTAAATAAAAAAATAAGATGAGTATCTAGCAAATGAAAAAGTTATTGTTGAAAAACTTTTAGCCATTACAAACAAATCAAATCAGTCTTTTACTAAGAAAAAAAGTTTTACTTAATGAGATTAATGGTTCAAAATAAAATAATTGATCTAGAAATTTATGTAGACTCTTAAATATAAAATAAATATATATGACTTTGCTAAATTTAAAAATAAAACTAAAATTTTAGAAAAATTGTTTTCCAGAAAAGTCTCTATCTTCTAGTAAGTATGGAACATGATATTAACCTAAATTAGAACCTAAGGGCCTGTTCGTTTGGATCATAAGGAGGAATGGAATAAGGGGAATAAGCCCCCAATACGCTTCCCCGTGGTACGACTATTCCCCATTATTGCATCTTATTTCACTCTTATTCCTATCTTTATCCCACCTTACCTACCTTTTTTTCACCTTATTCTCCTTATTCTTATCCTCCAACCGAACGGAGAATAGACCCTTATTCCCCTTATTCCCCATCCTTATTCCTGCTTATTCTCCTACCGAACGGGCCCTAAGAAGATAGTGCATTATGCATTTATTTATGATCATAATGCTAAAGGTAGACTTACTCAAAAGATTGAATATTTTTAGAAGAAGTCAAATAAGCCTTGTGGACCTACGAAGGCATATAACCAAAAGTATTTTTGAAAAATTACAGGTTCAAAATATGTAGAAATCAAAGATCTAAGAGAATGGATGTCCAAAGTATCCAATGAAGAAATCGAACCTCCACAACCTACATGGATGCGATCTCTAGAAAGACATACATCTTGATTACATAGACCAAGCAGGAAAAAACATGCTTTATCATAGTAACTTATATTTAAACCATGATTCTTATTTTATATTGATTTTTGCGTGTATTATTTTTTTTATAACTTTGTGCCAGTTGTTAGATGCTTGTTTCTTAATATAATATGTCTATCATCTAGTATCTTTTTTGCTAATAATAAGACGATTCCATCACTTTTTTTGGTATCTATTTCTAAAAACCTTGAATTGATTTTTTTAAAAGACTATTTCTAAATTTTTTATTTAACTTATGTTAATTATCTTAGTTAATAGCCTTTATAAATCCCAATTACATTATTATAATTTATTAGCAATAGGTGCTTAAAACAATAAGAGGTTAAGTAGATACAATCTCTAAAGGAAAAGCATGGGTGCCTAGTCCATGAATTCGGGCTCTAAAATTCAGCACATGCCTTCCTTTGTCTTTAACAACAACAAGGCTTCGTGGGGCTAGACGAAGATAATCAGACTAGTTCTCATTAGGATATGTATGTATGTATGTATGTATGTATGTATGTATGTATGTATGTATTTGAGGTCAGTACATCCTAGACCTCTTCCTCCATCCCACAAAGCAGAAGTCAGTACATCCTAGACCTAGCTGGCACCACGAGCTTAGTCCCATGCCCCTTCTCTCTATTATAACAAAGATAAAGCAAGCACTATTGACCCATGTCTTATCCCACTCCAGACTTGACAGGAATCATTTGTCTATGCTTTATAATCTAATAGTTTGAGAATATATAAATGCCTCTAAATTTTATCAAATTTTTCATAACCTTAAAAGAATGGTGTCTAGAAAGGGTTTTCCATTACTTTCCTCTACTTGGTCTGACATATATGGTATAAAAACAGATCACCATCTTCATGAGCAAACTTTTAGACATTAACCCTCCTTTACTACATTAAAATTTAATTTCGACTTATGCATATCCTAAAACTGAACTCTTGTATGTTAGATCTTATGTCAATTTTTAATATTTGTGCTAAATTGAGGAGTTGATTCTCAAAAATAAATTAAGAACCTATTTTACAAACTTTTGCTATCGATTTGGAAATTACTCGTGGATTGCATGTGCTAAACAAGATTAATAACCTACATGATTATACTCTATAAAATCTTGCTTCTCAAACTTGCTTTATTTATACTCAACTTAGATTAAACATCCTTCAGCGACTCTTTTTATTTGCCTACTTTTTGTGATATGATAAAAAGAGGGAGAAATATTTTGAAAAGCTAAAAGTGTTTTGAAAGTAATGTATTTTGTAAAAACTTCTTCAAAAAGCTACAAAACTGACGCTACTAGTAAGGGGAGAGCATTGTGAAGTTCTGCTCTATGAAGAGCTAAAAAGAAAAATACGCAAACTTTGCAAAGTGCTAAACTCTACTAGTAATGTTTTCTTATGGATTATTATCTTTGTATATCTTTTAATTTTTTTCATCATTTTCGATTTGATAAAGTTTTGTCATCATCGGGAAGGAAAAGATTGTTGGTGCAAGCCACCTCCAACTCTATTTTGACAATAACAAAATCAATATAATCTGTTATTTGCAAAGAACTAATCTTTATGATGAAACAAACAAATCAACCATCAAGACTTGATGTGTTTTAAAGCATGTGGATTAGACATATATTTTGTACATTTGTTGTACAAAGCCACATATTATATACAACGGGCTACAAAGGTTAAAGTTAATGGCATTGATTTGAATAAGCTCAAGTGAAGCTTAGCAAAATATATAAAAGAAAACTCAAAGAAAGAAGACAAACAGTAGCTCAGAACAACAAGAAGCTCATTAGAAGCTAAAAGTAAAGCTTTGACTCGATGAAATAAGAAGCTATAGTTAAAGCTCTAACTCAAAGCAACAAGAAAGCTTGAAAGCCTTTTCTTATCTTGTGTAGTTGTTGTTTTAATCATAGAATAAGTGTTATTGTGTAACGTCCCGGGCTTAGGTCCCCGGTCCGTTAGCGGAGCATTATTGGCCCTGACAACCTCTTGGGATCGGGTCCATACGGACCCGATTAACCACCCCCAAAATGCTCAAGCCGGGGTATTAGGTAGTAACCTCCTCACTATTTATCCCACCCGGGAATTTTGTGTTCCACGGTGTGGGACAATTGATTTGGGGTTTTACAACCTCCCCCACTTATATTCGCAACGTCCTCGTTGCGACATGGCACATCACTTCTTCCCAGTGACAGTGGCGGCTGCACGCTCCGGGTAGCCATTTCCTCCAACCTCTTGTAGGGGCGGCTCCACCTCTCGGGTAGCCCTTTCCACTGTCAGAGGGCGTTCGGCTCTGATACCATTTGTAACGTCCCGGGCTTAGGTCCCCAGTCCGTTAGCGGAGCATTACTGGCCCTGACAACCTCTTGGGATCGGGCGCATACGGACCCCATTAACCACCCTCAAAATGCTCAAGCCGGGTTATTAGGTAGTAACCTCCTCACTATTTATCCCACCTGGGAATTTTGTGTTCCACGGTGTGGGACAATTGATTTGGGGTTTTACAACCTCCCCCACTTATATTCGCAACGTCCTCGTTGCGACATGGCACATCACTTCTTCCCAGTGACAGTGGCGGCTGCACGCTCCGGGTAGCCATTTCCTCCAACCTCTTGTAGGGGCGGCTCCACCTCTCGGGTGGCCCTTTCCACTGTCAGAGGGCGTTCGCTCTGATACCATTTATAACGTCACGGGCTTAGGTCCCCAGTCCGTTAGCGGAGCATTACTGGCCCTGACAACCTCTTGGGATCGGGCCCATACGGACCCGATTAACCACCCCCAAAATGCTCAAGCCGGGTTATTAGGTAGTAACCTCCTCACTATTTATCCCACCTGGGAATTTTGTGTTCCACGGTGTGGGACAATTGATTTGGGGTTTTACAACCTCCCCCACTTATATTCGCAACGTCATCATTGCGACATGGCACATCACTTCTTCCCAGTGACAGTGGCGGCTGCACGCTCCGAGTAGCCATTTCCTCCAACCTCTTGTAGGGGCAGCTCCACCTCTCGGGTAGCCCTTTCCACTGTCAGAGGACGTTCGGCTCTGATACCATTTGTAACGTCCCAGGCTTAGGTCCCCGGTCCGTTAGCGAAGCATTACTGGCCCTGACAACCTCTTGGGATCGGGCCCATACGGACCCGATTAACCACCCCCAAAATGCTCAAGCCGGGTTATTAGGTAGTAACCTCCTCACTATTTATCCCACCTGGGAATTTTGTGTTCCACGGTGTGGGACAATTGATTTGGGGTTTTACAACCTCCCCCACTTATATTCGCAACGTCATCATTGCGACATGGCACATCACTTCTTCCCAGTGACAGTGGCGGCTGCACGCTCCGAGTAGCCATTTCCTCCAACCTCTTGTAGGGGCGGCTCCACCTCTCGGGTAGCCCTTTCCACTGTCAGAGGACGTTCGGCTCTGATACCATTTGTAACGTCCCAGGCTTAGGTCCCCGGTCCGTTAGCGAAGCATTACTGGCCCTGACAACCTCTTGGGATCGGGCCCATACGGACCCGATTAACCACCCCCAAAATGCTCAAGCCGGGTTATTAGGTAGTAACCTCCTCACTATTTATCCCACCCGGGAATTTTGTGTTCCACGGTGTGGGACAATTGATTTGGGGTTTTACATATTGCCTTTCAAAGTCACGCATAGATCATTTGCATCTAACTAGTATCATACCCTTTTCTTCATGATCTATGTTACACATCTTTTTTAGTTTAGTTGGACATCGATAACCCACTTATTATAACGACACACCTAAACAGATGCATCCGTACACCTTGGTTATTCATTGGTACATCAATTGTCAACAGTAAACTCTTTTCTTACTATTTAAATGTGTGCACCACATACTTATTCATTCACCGGTAGACATGATCTTATTCTAGTAAATCATGTTCCTATTTTACATCCTTGCATTGTTGGTACATAGACTCCATGCACATGTTACACTCCTACACCAGTACACAATCTTGATTTATTTGATACAATATATTTCTCTTATTGTTGCACCATTACATCTTTTTGTACATTGGTACACATTCAAATGCTGGTATTTGAATTAGTCATTTCTGTTGGGGATATAAGGATAATGGAAATGCGGAAACAATCAACCAAGGATTTGTATCCCCTGAAACTGTCCTGCAGCAAAGATGGCACAACACGATATATGTTCCCCACACGGGAACTCAAATGACAACAATCAATCACAATCAACCATAAGCAAGCAAGCACCACGAGACAAAGATTTTTACGTGGAAACCCTTACTCAATGTGAGCAAGGGAAAAACCACGGGGCAAGACCGGCAACCAATCACTACGGTCAAAATGATCCAAATGTTCTTCCTGGTTTTGTTGCCCACAAAACCGAGGTACAAGCACACACAACGGATAGTTCTTCAACAAGGAACAAACTATCCCTAGGTATCTAACTATACCAAATGTGCTCAAAATAAGGAGTACAAGATAACTCCCCTTGTGGGCTCCCGGATGGAGTCCCAAACACGGCGCTCGGCCCTTGAGGTCGTCCGCAACGACCCCACCACGGCTGCTCCTCTCGAGCTTGACTTCCCGCTGCACCTTCAACCCAAACCGCAGCCCTAGCAGCACCTCGATCGACTGGAGAAGACAAGCAAAGCCACCGGCTGCTCTCTCTCGCACTCTCGATCTCTCTCTCGTGAAGGAACAAACGAGGGTCCAAAACCCTCTCTCGGTCTGCACCTGGGAATGGCAGGAATGGAAGGAAAAGGGGCACGGAAGGGGGCGATTCTTCCTCACTGGAAAAATGGGTCTCGCACTGTCTATGCGCGTGGGAACGAAGGGGCTTTTGTTCACTGGAATCGGCTCCCCCAATTGCTGGAAGATTTGCAACAATGCCCCTGCCAAAGGGGCAAATATGCTGCTGCCCCCAAGTTGGGGCTGGAACTTTTGCAAAGGATACCCAACAACCTCCCCCTCCAGCCCCAACGGGGAGGTGTTGTCCTGTGATGGAGATCAACAAGAGGTGACACCGCTCAGCTCTCTACAGAGCTGAAGCTTGTCACGAGTGACTGCCTTGGTCAACATGTCTGAGGGGTTCTCATCTGTGTGAATCTTCTTCAACACGAGCTGCTTCTGTTCAATTGCATCCCTCAGCCAATGGTATCTCACATCAATGTGTTTTGTGCGAGCATGGTGCATGGTACTCTTGCTCAAGTCTATAGCGCTCTGGCTATCACAAAACACAACCGGCTCACTGTCTTTAAATCCAAATTCACCAAGCAAGCGTTGTAGCCACAACACTTCTTTCCCAGCCTCTGCTGCTGCAATGTATTCTGCCTCAGTAGTTGAGAGAGCAACACATTTCTGTAGTTTGGATTGCCATGATATGGCTCCCCCTGCAAAAGTGAAAATGTAGCCTGAGGTGGACTTTCTCTGGTCCGTGTCACCTGCCATATCTGCATCAGTGTAACCACAAAGTTTGGGATCTGACCTCCCAAAAGCAAGACACATACTTGAGGTCCCTCTCAAGTATCTCAAGATCCACTTCACTGCCTCCCAATGGTCCTTGCCCGGGTTGGACATGAACCTGCTCACCACGCCCACTGCATGGGCTATGTCCGGTCTAGTACAAACCATTGCATACATGAGGCTCCCAACTGCTGACTGGTATGGGATCTTGGCCATCTCTGTCTTTTCCTCAGAAGTAGAAGGACATGACTCTTTGGTTAGCTTGAAATGAGAAGCTAAAGGCGTACTGACAGGCTTTGCATTCTTCATGTTGAACCGCTCCAACACGCGTTCAACATAGCTTTCTTGTGACAACCACAACGTGTGCTTCTTCCTGTCCCTTGTAATATGCATCCCAAGGATGTGACTTGCCTTTCCCAAATCTTTCATCTCAAACTCCTTGGAGAGTTCCCTCTTGAGCTTTGCAATGAGATTGGAATCATGACCTACAATCAACATGTCATCCACGTAGATCAAAAGAATGACGAACCTGTCATTGGGAAGACGACGAACATATACGCATGGGTCGGCTGCTGTCCTCTTGAAGCCTTGCTTTCCCATGAAAGCATCAAACTTCAAGTACCACTGTCTCGGGGCTTGCTTCAAGCCATAGAGACTCTTCCTCAACCTGTATACCATATGCTCTTTCCCTCTCTCTTGAAAACCTTGTGGCTGCTCCATGTAGATCTCTTCCCTCAAATCACCGTGAAGAAACGCCGTCTTCACATCCATCTGCTCTAGATCAAGGTCCATGCTAGCAACAAGTCCTAGCACCACTCTCACTGAGTTCATCTTCACCACTGGGGAGAAGATCTCATCATAGTCCACTCCTTCCTTCTGGCTGAAACCTTTCACAACTAATCTGGCCTTGTACTTCACCTGCTTGCCACTGTCATCTGACTTCAGCTTGTACACCCACTTGTTCTTCAAGGCCCTCTTCCCTTTAGGAAGCTCAACAAGGTCATAAGTGTTGTTCTTCTTGAGAGATGACATCTCTTCATTCATTGCATTCTGCCAATGACCCTTGTCCTTGTGCACCTGTGCCTCCTCAAAGGTGTACGGCTCACCTGCATCTGTGAGCATCACATACCTGGAAGTGGGGTAGCGGGATGATGGCTGGCGTGTCCTCTCAGATCTCCTGACCTGAGGCTCTACTGTGTCTGAAACTGGATGAGGTAGCTCCCCCTGCCCTAGATCCCCTGGACCTGCATCAACGGGGTCTGCATCTGGCTCATGCTGCTCTAGCTGCCCATCCTCTCCACCTGTACTCTGTACTGGAGAGGGCTCTGTGTCCTCATCACTGTCATCATCCATGGAGATCTCATCTCCATCAGCACTCTCAGTGGTGTCCTCAGCCAACGTCTGATTCTCATAGAAAATCACATCCCTGTGCCTCGTGACAGTCTTCTTCCTTGGATCCCAAAGACGGTATCCAAACTCCTGATCTCCATAACCAAGAAAAATACAAGGCACCGCCTTATCATCCAACTTCTTCCGCTGCTCCTTGGGTACCAATGCATATGCCTTGCATCCAAACACCCTCAAATGAGCATATGAGGGGTCTTTCCCTGTCCAAACACATTCAGGAATCTTGAAGCCCAAAGGAACTGATGGAGATCGGTTCACCAAGTAACAAGCGGTGCGAACCGCCTCAGCCCAAAAGGTCTTGGGCAACTTCGCTGTCTTCAGCATACAGCGGACTCTCTCAACAATGGTCCTGTTCATCCTCTCAGCTAGACCATTGTGCTGGGGTGTGCCTGGCTCTGTCCTCTCATGCCTAATGCCGTGCTCTGCACAATAGCTCTGAAAGCTATGGGAGGTGTACTCTCCCCCATTGTCTGTGCGTAGACACTTCAACAATTTTCCTGTCTCGCGCTCAACCATGGCATGGAATTTCTTGAAGCAATCAAACACTTGATCCTTCGATCTCAGCACATACACCCACACCTTCCTAGATGCATCATCAATGAAGGTGACAAAATACCTGTTGCCTCCCAAAGAGGCTGTGTCCATAGGACCACAAACATCGGAATGAACCAACTGTAGAAGGTCTCCCTTCACCTTGGATCTCGCTCTATACGGTGCACTCCTGCTCTTCCCAACCTCACATGCATCACAAGGAGACAAAGTGATGTCATTGTGGTAGGGGATCAACTCTCTCTTGCTAAGAAGCTGCAAGCCCTTCTAGCTCATGTGGCCAAGCCGACGGTGCCACAAATCTGAATTATCTGCTTCACTAGCATGCAAACTGCCATCCATGACCTTCACTCTAGTCATATAGAGTGTGTGACACAAGCTGCCTCTCGCCATGATGAGAGAGCCCTTGCTAATCCTGCACCTGTTGTCGCCAAACTTCAGATGGTAGCCTTCACTATCTAGCTGTGAGCCAGATATAAGGCTAAGCCGTACATCAGGAACATGCCTCACATTCTGAAGAGTCATTGAGCACCCAACATCCGTCTAAATCGAGATGGTGCCCATGCCAATGATCTTAGAGTAACTTTCGTTACCCATCAAGACTCTCCCAAAATCACCCCTAGTGTAGGTGGTGAAGAACTCCCTGTGTGGAGTTACATGATATGAAGCGGTTGTGTCAACAACCCACTCCAAATCGCTCCCTACGTGCAAGCATTGGTCCTGGATGGTGAGAATCACCTCATCTGCACTCTCATCTGCCACAACTGCAGCTACATTCCCATCTTCCCTTTTCTGATCTTTCTTGGCTTCAGCTTGCTCTCTCTTCCAAACTCTGCAGTCTCTCTTCCAGTGACCGGGCTTCTGGCAATGGTGACACTTTCCTCTGCCCTTGGACTTATCCCTGGATTTCTGCCTATCTTGTGAAGCTCCTCTGCTGCTGGATCTTCCTCTCCTCTCAACTGCGTATACATGTGAAGAGGAGGATGCCTCTCCGGATGAGCGGCGTCTAATCTCCTCATTGAGGAGACTACCCTTGACCATAGCCATGGTCAACTTGCTATCCTTCGCAGAATTGCTCACGGTGACTACTAGAGTCTCCCAACTGTCTGGCAGTGAGCCCAAAAGAAGAAGTGACTGCAACTCGTCATCAAGTGTCAAACCCATGGATGTCAACTGGTTGATAATGCTTTGGAAATCATTCAAGTGCTCCGCCACCTTGGTGCCGTCCTTGTACTTCAGATTCACAAGCTTTCTAATCAAGAAAGCCTTGTTTGTTGCGGTCTTCTGATCATAGAGCTCGGACAACTTGTCCCATAGCTCCTTGGCATTGGTCTCCTCGGCAACATGACGGAACACGGACATGTCAAGCCACTTCCGAATGGTGCCAATGGCCTTTCGGTTCAACTTTGTCCACTCTCCTACGGACATGTTCTCCGGCTTGGCGCTCTCACCCTCCACGGGATCGTGGAGGTCCTTGCAATACAAGATATCTTCCATCTTGGCCTTCCAAATCTGCCAGTTGCTGCTTGTGAGCTTAATCATTGTGCCTTCATCATCTTTGCCCATATTGCTCAAACCTGAGCTCTGATACCACTTGTTGGGGATATAAGGATAATGGAAATGCGGAAACAATCAACCAAGGATCTGTATCCCCTGAAACTGTCCTGCAGCAAAGATGGCACAACACGATATATGTTCCCCACACGGGAACTCAAATGACAACAATCAATCACAATCAACCATAAGCAAGCAAGCACCACGAGACAAAGATTTTTACGTGGAAACCCTTACTCAATGTAAACAAGGGAAAAACCACGGGGCAAGACCGGCAACCAATCACTACGGTCAAAATGATCCAAATGTTCTTCCCGGTTTTGTTGCCCACAAAACTGAGGTACAAGCACACACAACGGATAGTTCTTCAACAAGGAACAAACTATCCCTAGGTATCTAACTATACCAAATGTGCTCAAAACAAGGAGTACAAGATAACTCCCCTTGTGGGCTCCCGGATGGAGTCCCAAACACGGCGCTCGGCCCTTGAGGTCGTCCGCAACGACCCCACCACGGCTGCTCCTCTCGAGCTTGACTTCCCGCTGCACCTTCAACCCAAACCGCAGCCCTAGCAGCACCTCGATCGACTGGAGAAGACAAGCAAAGCCACCGGCTGCTCTCTCTCGCACTCTCGATCTCTCTCTCGTGAAGGAACAAACGAGGGTCCAAAACCCTCTCTCGGTCTGCACCTGGGAATGGCAGGAATGGAAGGAAAAGGGGCACGGAAGGGGGCGATTCTTCCTCACTGGAAAAATGGGTCTCGCACTGTCTATGCGCGTGGGAACGAAGGGGCTTTTGTTCACTGGAATCGGCTCCCCCAATTGCTGGAAGATTTGCAACAATGCCCCTGCCAAAGGGGCAAATATGTTGCTGCCCCCAAGTTGGGGCTGGAACTTTTGCAAAGGATACCCAACAATTTCAATTTTTGTTTTGTGCATAATTGAAGTTGCACCTGTGCATACTTTTTTTGGCAGTGGACATTGATCATTGAGCCTTTTCTTAATAGTGTTTAGCCCCTATTACAATGGTACACATCTTTATGCATCGGTACACCGAAGGTTGGGTCTTATTCAATCATCTTGAATTGAGATATTTTGATACCTTCTAGTGTTAGGCATTCTCTAAGCCTATGAAAGGATCCTCTACTAAATCCTTTGAATAGGAATCAAGATGTAACATTCTCTACCTATTCATATTTGAAAGATATTTTTTGTGAATTTTTGGGCCAAGAAAGGAGTTAATGAAGTTGTTTCTCTAATCACAGTGTTCTTACACTCTCTCAAGATTTGTTACAAAAAAACATTCTACTCCAATTTTTTTATCTCGGTTTACATTTCATAATCTACATTTGATCTGTACATTAGTCGATTTACATTTTCTTAACGTAAACTTTTGAATCTCAATATTATCTCAAAATATATCTTAAGTCAACTTTTTTATCCATTTTTCAACACTTATTCAACACTTATTGAATTAGTATTAATGCAGCATATTTTCTAACCATTAATTTAATTTGTATTCTTGGTTAGATATTTTAATTCGGCTCTTTTTATAACCATTCATTTGAATAATATTTTGGTTATATTTTAATCCACCTCTTTCTAAGTAACCATGCATTTGAATTCTATAATTGGTTATTTTTAAAGAACTTACTCTAGCCATCTTTTTATTTTCTACCCTTGGTTAGTACTATTCTTGGACCCTCCTTTTCACCAATAAAAGGGACCATAAGCTTTCCATTGAAAATGCAATTCACGAAACACATCTCCTCTCAGTTTTTGAATACAATTCTCCTCTGTTCTGCATTGTTGTTTGTACATATAATATAAGGATATGAAATTAGGTGTACTGCATTTCATGAGAGTCGAGTCAATGCATAACTCAAAGTTCCAGTCTCAAAGACTCTCCTCTAGACCTCATCCTCAATACTAGAGAATAAGTATATTCTTGCTTCAGTCAACCGTCTCTTTAGTTTGTCAGACTTGAAATGTGGATGGACGGTCAGATGATGGAGGTCATGGGATTGTGTCTATTTTTCTCTCCCTCACATTGGAACAAGGGGCCTATCGAGTGCCTTTTTACTCAACACATGTAAATTTTTAGATTGTTGATCAATGTGTCCGTCAAGAGAGTTGGAGTCGTCTGCACTTGTTTTTCTGGGAGTACACTGGGGTCTGTCTTTTCTGAGTATCTAAGATACATTCGACACCCAGACTTGTATCGCTTACGATGCAGAGTCTTTTTTGTGGTGTTAGCCTGACTCCTTGGTCCTAATTAGAGCTTGGTCCAAGTGGACACTTTGAAAATATTTGGGAGCGTTCGCCATTGGTGGAAGCTCTTTTATAATTTGACTTTGGCATTTAGAGCTTTTCTTTGACATTTCTTTTCTTTTGTTGGCTAGCTCCACTGCTTTTATCAAAAGTTGGCGCACACTGATCAACAATTATCTTTAAGTTTCATCACACCTTGGCACATAGGTAGATATCTAAGAGATAGCATATGAATCTTGTTCACATACTGTCTAGGGTTTTGCTGACACTCAGGTTTTCTGAAGCCTTCGTTAACTTTATCCCATCCTCGAATATCATTAGATCGGGTCTAGACTCAATTCTCTAGTCTTAGTTTCTCAAGTGATATCTCAACTAATCTCATTAATCATGTAGTTGTGAAAGTGATTGTGTTGATCATATTCTTTTTGAAGGTAGAGATGAAGAGTGCAATATAGCGCTCAATCTTTCAAATTAGGGTAGTGTAGATAATTAAGTTAAAAATCCTAATGACTAAGGCATGTTAACTCAGACTCTCAAAATCACAGAAATCTAGTGTCCTCAAAATCCTCAATCCTTGAGTGAATGTGTTTGTGCCAGGAATACAACAACTCCTTAGTTAGTGATTTTTGTGTGATTTTTGGCTTTTGTATATTTTTATGGATTTAATTTTCAAAATTTTTAATTCTTTGGAGAGACAATGACTGGCCCAGGTTCAAATGAATAAAAGTATCTACTCTCAGCCAGTATGGGTATAAGTACGAGCCGCTAGACGGACCTGTGTAACTTGACGACGGAGCCATATACACTGTCCTCTAAATCACCCACTCTGCTAAGGGAGATCAAAATTCCCTCACTGAAAGTGTCTACTAAGCCTAGTAGTCAGAGTTTAATTCAAAGAAAGGTTTTCAATTTTTCATTTTTTTGGAAAAAGGAGTATTTATACAGATTAATCCCTCAATTTTTAAGAAAACAATTTACAAGGTTTTTACCAAACTCAGTTCACAGGTTTACCAAAACCAAGCTCGAAAATAAAATTTTCAAAAAGTTTTAAAAAATACGAGCTATGGCTAAAGTAAATATACAGTAATAAACGATATACCCCCATATACTTAAATTTTGCTATGTCCTCATAGCACAAGTGTCATGAAGCCATGGCTCGATCAAATATAGGGTGATATAGCATAACTGAGGAGGAGGGTCCCCCTATACTTAAGCCGAAAATTGACCTAAGTATTAAGAAGGCACTGCGAGGGAAGGATGAGCAGGTGGGTCCCCCCCATACTTAGGCTACAAATAGCCTAAGTAAGGTCCTGAGTTAGGGGGTCTGTATTTGGAGAAGTACTTACACTACGATACAGGGGCGGAGGGGGGTGTTCTAATTTTACAAAATGCTAGGGGGTAGATGGGGAGGGGAAATGGTGAAATATACAGAGAGAGAGAGAGAGAGATTGTGAAATATACAGAGGGAAGGGAGATGGGGGGTGAGTAGGTATGTGCAAGTGTGTGTGGGGGGGAGTAGATCATCAAGTGATCTACTCTTTTTTTCTTTTTCTTTTTTTATAACATGCAAGCCCTCTAATGACGACTGTATAAAGTAAATATGCACATGCAACACATTTTTTTACAGTATGCAAATGCAAGTTGAATGATAAAATATCCTACAATTTCTTCACAAATTCTTTTGCGGTCTCTTCAGCGGAAGCTCGCGACTTCAAGCCTCCATGAAGATCAAGCGTCCTCGATTTTCATGGGCCATGCCACAAAAGAGAAAAGTTAAAAAAATACAGAGGAAATTAATCAGCAGACATGATGCAAAAATGATGCATGAAATGTCGACTTGTAATTCTTGAAAATATTCGACAAAGATAAATCAAAATTCAACAAATAAATTAAGTTAAGCCGTGTCCCCGGCAACAGCGCCATTTGATGAACGTCAAATTTACATCTTTAAGAATAGATAATTATCGTAGTATAGGAGGCAAATTTGGTTCAGCAAAAACCACAATCTTTGAATGTTGTGGAGTATTTATACTTGGCAAGTCTACCAAAGTCGAACACAGGGACACGAGCTACTCTATTTATTTATTGATTTTTTATCAATTAAGAGCAGTATCAATAAATTCTCAATTTCAGGTCTTATAAAAATGCAGGATGCACTATGCAGATTATAATGCAATAAAATGGAGCATGCAATTTTTAGTTGATTTTTATGCCATTATAGGATGATGCATGGTATTAATGCAAGGGAACTTATATGTAGAACAAAAGATTACAAATATACCCTAAAAATATCACTGAAAATGAGCAACATAATAGAAATTTAAATCAGGGTCATTTTGATCACAATATTAAGATCAATCATCAAGTCTGAGCAAGGACAAGTAGAGCAGAGTCATCTTCTAAACAAAAATTCATTTCATTTAAAATGGTGTCAGATGAGAAAATTAAATATGCCATGATGTAGATGAAGAAACAAGGATCAAAACGACACTAAAATCATGCAATTTGGACCTACGATGCTCAAGTTATGAAGAAAACAATGCAGGGGCATAACTGTAATAAAAATACAAAAAAAGGATAACTATTACATTTAGGTCCCTGGAGGGATCTAAATGCAAATACCAAAAACCACATGGGGTCCTCTGTAATTTTTCCATGCACGCGGGGGTATTTTTATAATTTCCAGAAGCTGCGAGGGTATCCTTGTAAAATACCCAGGCACACACGTGAGGCACGTGTTTGGGGACCAATATGCAAATATCAAAAGTTCAAGGGTCTTTCTTGTAAATTACCTAGGCCCTCACGTGCGATGCACGTGAGGGGCCTAGGCTTGGGGCTCGCTGTAGGCTCGGGACACGTGGCCTCTCTAGGATGGCTCAGGTTGAGGTTCGGTGGACCCGAGCCTGTAGGTTCGGCAAGAGGCTCGGTCCACCACGTGTCGTCACTATAGTCGTCCGATCCATATGATCGGACGGCTCCTGTAGCGTCGTCTCCTCCGCAGGCCGCCGGAGAAGGCGGGGCTCCGGCGCCCAGCGCTTTACTCCTCCATGGTCAAGATCGACATCTAAATGTTGGGGAAGACTGCTGGTAGGCTGGCGAATATCCTGGAGGTGCGGCGACGCTCCGAAGCTGGTCGGAGGGGAAGATCGGTGGAGCCTCTCCGGAGGAGAATAGCTCGAAGGTGTGCCGACGCAAACTCCGATCATTAAAGCTTAGACTACCTGCAATTGTTAGATAGTCGAAGCGTGCGGTGAACGGTGAGTGATTAGTGAGTCAGTGAGGGCCGTGGGGCGTCGAGAGGTAGTGGCCGTGAGCCTCTTTTCCGGCGAAGTGGAGAAAAAGGGGAGTCGGAGCGGGGGAGGACCTGGAGAAGGGAGGGGTGGTCGGCAAGGATGACTGATGTATGGTGGAAGTGCTGGAGTGGTTAGGCGAAGGTGAAGATGACGACAGGAGGAGGTATAAATCGGAGAAAAACACAAGAAAAAACCGGGGGAAGGAGACCTCGTCGGAGAGGGGAACTCGATGGAGGAGGAGCTTGTGTTGGGCTTCGAGAAAGCTCAGAGTCGTCGCCCGGTCTGGTCAGCTATGCCAGCGAGCTTGAGCTACCGCCAGAGATGCCGGAGCTGACATGACGGAGCTTCCATGGATCACACCGGGGATGGGCCATCTTCGCCTCGATTGATGGTCCCTCCACTGTCACCGGAGGACCGGAGGCTGGGCCACAACCCCCTGGATGGTGGATGAGGGTTCAGGAGGCGGGGCGAAGGCTTTTAAAGGCGGAGGATGTCCGGCAGTTACGTGGTGGGGGAGGGGTGTTTGAATGACGAAGGGTAGGGCTTTATGGAGGCGACATTATGGAGCGAGGGGGTGAATGTGACGTGCTCCAAAATAGGAAGGGCGAGACAGGGCGGCGAGGCGTAATGCCTGGGGAGAGAGGCAGCTGCAGGAGGACGATGAGTGGGAGCCGTTGGATCTTGCGATCCAACGAGTGGGATAGAGATGTGGCTGGAGGGCTCCGATCAGATCCTTAGGATCTGATCGATTGGCTGAGGTTGATGCATAGATGAGCGGCGGAGATTGGGAGATGGGGGAGATCCAACAGTGTGAAAGGATGGGATGAAGTGTAGGCTTGAAAGGCGTAGGATGAGATGAGATCGAGCGACGGAGGTTGAGGGGCGACGTGGCACGAAGTGGAGCATTGGAGGGTATGACGATCGGGCGGCTGAGATGTTAGCGTGAGTAGGCGGCTTAGATCTGATCAAGATCAGATCCAACAGTGAGATTTGACAGCGGAGGTGAACGGTGTTGATGGGAAGGTGGGTTTGATCGAACGATGGAGAAGAATGAGGTGACGTGGAGTGATAGTGGCCAGAGGATGAGGACGCAATCGGATGGCTGAGATTTACGCAGTGAAGTGTGGCTAAGATCTAATCTAGAAGTCTGATCTGACGTCTGGGAGTGGAGTAAGATGAATGGCAGAGATGGAGGCAGATTGGAGCAGATCCGACAGTCAAGAGTGATGACGGGTAACGGAAGGAGGAGCGGCCGCGTGGCGGCTCCAGAGAGCGCCACGTGGCTGCTCCAGAAAATTCAGAAATATAAATACGAAGAAAATACAAAAGAAATAGTTAGAGGCAAAATTAGGAAAAAGTCAAAACATGAAAGTTGCTCGTCTCGACGAGATCTACAAGTTTTATGTTGGACAAAAAACCAAAAGAGGTCATCTGTATAAAAAGTAATTTTAGGGGTATTTTTAAGGGGGTAAAAATACCGACTTTTTGGTTTTGAGATGTTTTTGTATCTTTTAGTCTTTTTAATGGTTATTGAAGTTGTGGACAAATTATCTACCTAATTTTTAGGAGTTTTTTATGAGAAAATAATTACAAAGAAAATAAAGGTAATTATAAACAATTAATTAAGAGTTAATTATTCACAATATATTACAAGATAAAAATAAAGAATCAATGGAGATTTTTATAGGATTGATTAAGCCAGGGGTTTAATATGTGGTTTTTAGCATGATGAATACGAGATTCATCAGCGTCATGGTCATACAATCGATAATGAAGACATCATCGTTGAGTATTCTTAATACATGTACATCCTGTATATCGAAAGACCTAGAATAAACCCGAAGTTTTATATAACATTTAGATTATCTTCTTTAGGGTTTTAACATTATGTTTCTCATTTGGTCATTGGGATTTGGTATCGATCATATGCTTTCCCATATGCTTTCCAAAAGTATATATCATACCTACAAATTCTTGTCATGCTTCTAAAGCAAGACGACCATGCATGGAATTTGATCGGTCCAATACTTCATGAGTGAAGTCATGTCTTCAGGTCCAGTAGTGGACTTGTATGATCCCTTTGAGAGATCATGTTACTCATATGCCCTCATATGCACACCAACTTGCTGGTGTATAGACCTTGATTAGGTCATCAACCTAATGATATGCCAAGTGAACATACTTAGACATATAACAATTCATATGTCTTCGGTAAGAGGATGCATGCCTATATCATGATAGTATACGATATAAGTCTTGGTTATGTCCATCTCGTTAAGTCACCTCTTTGAGCTAACTTATATGACACCTCCGAATCTCAATTCATATGTAGAGAACCTGCATCAAGAGGTCGGTCAAATATCAACCTTTAGAGAAGTATTGCCATCTCCTTCTTAGGTTGGAGATCATCTCTTAACAATCATTTGATGGTGGTGCTTGATGAGTCCTCAATCTAACTCTTTCGATATCATCCAAGCACCATGCTCTATGATTCAACCATTGAACCAACATCTGTATGATCATTAAAATGACCATGGTACATAACCCTAATTATACTAAGGAATCTTATAAGTGCATTCATTTATTTAATCTCATACATGGAGTGAAATAAACCAATAACCTTTATTGATATATCGAAGATTATAATAACATTTATTGTAGAAATAGTTCTCCTCGGGCTCACGCGACTAATCATTTTTTCACAAAATAGGAATAAATATCCATTTCTAACCAACTTAGATACATATAATATGTTCCTTCTAACATTCGAAACATAGAGACATTTACTAAGTACTAAGACTCTTCCACTGGATAATGATAGTCTACACGTCCTAACGACAACTGTTGTAACAATTGCATCTGATCCCATCTAGATGATTAGCTCCCCTTTCTCAAGCTTTCTGGTTTCCTAAAATAGAAGCAACAAATTGCATACATGAACAGAAGCATTAGAACCTATGATCCAATTACCTTCTCATCCTATGATAAAATTAGTTTTAATAATGAAAGTATAATTTATACCTGTTGGAGCCATACCTTTACCCTCTTCAATGGTTTTCAGGTAATATGGACAGTTACTCTTCCAATGCCCTAGTTTCTTGCAGTAATGACCGATATTGGCTTTCTTGGATGCCATGGTGTGGAAGTCTGAGAGGATGGGCCAACAATTTGACTCTTCTCCTTCTTCTTATGGGTTGGACCTTTATAGGACCAATGCTTCTGACTGCGCTTCCATTTGACCTATGCATCCACTACATTGCATGTATCATTCTCCTTCTTCGCGACGTCCTCTGCAAACTTCAGGGAAGATATGAGCTCAACATTTGTCAACCTTAGTTTATTCATGTGGTGCGATACCACAAAATTGTTGAAAGATTTGGGAAGATAACAAAATGAAGTAGGATTGCATATTTGTATCCATATATGTCGCAAGGGTCTCCAGCTCAAAGAGGTAAGCAAACAATATGATTACATGTTCTCTAATTGAGTTCCCTCCCTACATCTTGCTGCGAATCAGATATTTCAATGGGTTTTAACGTTGTATGCGATTCATTTCACCAAACATTTCTTTCACATTCAACATTATATCATAGGCACTCTCAATGTCCACATGTTGCTTCTCAAGCACATTGGACAAAGACCCCAAAATATAACATCGAGACAACGAGTAGTTTCATCAAAATTTTCATTAAATTTTATTCCACTGACATAGGGTTCTCATGTTTGTTCTTGGTCAACACATATCCGATGCACTCCACAAAGAGAACAAGCTCAAAATTTCAGAGCCAATCTAAATAGTTTTGCCCAGTTAACTGGTTTACCTCCATAAGCTTGTTGAGTGGGTTCATAGTTCATATATGAGATTAAAAATGCATTTATTAAAACATATATAAATGCATAACTTTATATTTTATTTATTTGATTAAGGATTTAAATCAAAGTTGTCTTGCTTTTTAATACTTTGAAAGTCCATTCCCTTTTTCAACTTCCAAAGCAAGAGATATACTTACCTCTATATCTCTATCAAGATCTGTGATCTCCCTTCCACCTTTGTTACACCCAATAATATGAGAAAATATAACTTAGGTGAAGGAATCAAGAACTCGTTCTACTTTGCTAGTTCAAGTTGCATTTTCCAATTAGCTCATTGACACCCAAATACACAACACCTAAGGTCATGTTGACTCGTTATCAATTGAATCAACTATGGATAAGAACAGAACTCGTTATGCACAATCCAATACCATCTCATTTATATGAGGAACAATATCGGGGTCACTACGCATATCGTGTTAGACATGTGAGCCTAGGGCAGACCATTTTTACTATAAACGTTATTGTAATATTTGATATATCAATAAAAATTATTGATTCATTTCACTCCTTATATGAGATTAAATAAAAAAACTAGGATTTTATACCATGGTCATCTTAATAATCATACAATTGTTGATTCAATGGTTGAATCATAGAGGTCGGTGCTTGGATGATTGGATAACTAGTCTATTGAGTGAAGTCACTAAAATCCAAACTTGTTTTATCACTCCCTCGGATTGGAAGTGTCATGGTTATATAATCAGTTAAGATCACATCACCCTTGAGTATTCTCAATACCCATCCATCCTACATACTGGAAGACCTTGAATAAGCTTAAAGTTACGATCTTATTTGAACCATCTTTTTCAGAGTTATATCATTATGTTTCTCATTCGATAAATGGAAGTTGGTATCGATCATATGATATATCATGCTTACAAATTCTGCCATGCTTCCGAAGCAAGATAACCATCAACTGAATTTGGTTGGTCCCAATATCTCATGAGTGAGCTCATGTCTTCCGGTTCGATAGTGAACATGTATGATCCCTTTGAAAGATTGTATTACACATATGCCCTTATATGCACACCAGCTCGCTAGTGTATAGACCTTGATTAGGTCATCAACCTAATGATTTGTCTAATGTATATACTTAGACATATAATAATACATCTATCTCCGGTCATAGGATGCATGCTTATATCGTGACAAAATACGACATACATCTTTGATATCTCGATCTCGTTAAGTCAATTCATTGACTTAACTCATCCGACACATTTGAATCTCTATTCTTATGTAGAGGACCTACATTAAGAGGTTGGTCGGATATTGACATTTGGAGTAAGGATTGCCATCCCTTCTCATCATTTGAGTTATTTCTTAGCAGTCCCTTTGATGATGCTAGTTGATTACTAAATCTGTCTCTTTAGATACCATCTCAGCATCAATATCTATGATCCAACCATTGGATCAACAACTGTATGATTATCAAGATGGTCATGGTACATAACCCTAATTGTACTAAGAGACCTTATAAGTACATGCATTCATTAAACTCATATAAGGAGTGAAAATCAACAACTTTCATTAATATAATAAATAATTACAACAACATTTATTGTATAAACTCAAGGCCTAAGGGGGAAGGTTGGCGAGATTTGGGAGGCGGTTCTATTTATGATTTTGTTGAAGTGGAGGCTCATGGAGCGGCCGGTGGACTCCTTTCTGGGTGGAAGCGGGACGGCTTTGAGAAGCTGGAGGAGTGGAGATCTAGGTTTTCCTTATCAGTGAGATTAAAGAGAAGATTGGATGGGGTCATCTTTACTGTTACCAACGTATATGGGCCCACATCTCCGGGTTCCGGATCGCTAGCAGCGGATCTAGCAGGGGTTAATGCAGATAGAGATGTTGGTATTTGGCTTATTGGAGGAGATCTGAATCTGACACTTTTCCCGGAGGACAGGCCAAGACAGGGTGGAGGGAGAGATGGGGGCTCGGAAGAATTCAGGAATCAGATCCATGCTTTTGGTCTCGCGGTGGTTGATGTTGTTGGTTGTGCTTACACATGGCGGAATTCGAGGTCCAGGTCGCGGCGGTTGATGTTGTTGGTTGTGCTTACACATGGCGGAATTCGAGGTCCAGGTCGCGGCTTGATAGATTCCTCATCTCTCCAGTGGGGGTGGAGGCTTTCCCATTATCTCGGGCATGGGCGTTACCGCGTGCCCACTCAGATCACACGTCGCTGATTTGGTCATCCGAGGAGGATAATCGTCCTACATCCATGTTCAGATTTGAACGGGCGTGGCTTCTGGAGGATGGATTCAGGGAAGATGTGGAAGCACGCTGGAGAGGTTGGCAGGTGGATGGATCCGCAGTGTCACGTCTGGCTTCTAAGCTGAAATTGCTGAAGGAGTTCCTAATAGATTATGGTCGTAGATTGAGAGCGCAAAGGAGGGAGCGTCGACACGTGGACCAGCAAGGGGTGGTCAGGTTGGATGGGTTGGACGATGAGAGGGGTCTCGACCAGGAGGAGGTGGAGGGGCGATCAAGGATGCTAGAGGTCATTCTGCAGGAGGACAGGAAGGAGGAAGTAGAATGGAAGCAAAGGTCTAGGCAGAAGTGGTTGCAAGAAGGGGACGCAAACACAAGGTTCTTCCACTCAATGGCGTCAGGTAGAAGAAGAAGGAACTTCATTCAAAGCCTCGAGGTAGGGGGTGAGAGAGTGGCAGGGGATGCTCTGTTAGGGCGTGCTCTCAGGGACCATTTTGTGCGGGTGTCGAGGAGGGAGCGAGGTTCTGGGTGGGGATGGCGTGGATCAGGGGTTAAGTCTCTATCAGTGGAGCAGGTGCAAGGGTTGGAGTCAGAGTTTGAGGAGGAGGAGGTGAAAAAGGCTGTGTTGGGGCTGAATTCAGACGGGGCACCAGGTCCGGACGGATTCCCTTTTTGCTTCTACAAGGAGTTCTGGAGTATGTTGAAGGAAGAAGTGTTGGAGGTGCTTAATGAGTTTAGATCTGGCAACAGAGGCTTCGAGAAGATTAATAGGGCGTTGCTATCCCTTCTTCCTAAGAAGGACACGCCTTTAAGGGTGGAAGATTACAGACCAATTGCAGTGTCCAATGCAATCTATCTTATTATTGCTAAGGTCTTGGCAAACATGTTGAAGCGGGTGCTTGATTCGGTAATTCTACAGAATCAAACGGCATTTATCCCAGGTCGTCAGATGGCAGATGGACTTGTTATTGCTTTGGAGATCTGTCTACAGTGGCGGCGGGAAGGCAAAAAGGGTCTGCTGTGGAAGATCGATTTTGAGAAGGCCTATGACTGCGTGGACTGGAGGTTCTTATGGGCGTCTCTTCGATGTCGCGGTTTCTCTGAACTTTGGATTGCATGGATGAAGAGGTGTGTCACAACCTCTTCCCTCACGGTGGTGGTGAATGGTAAGCCTGAGGGTGGTTTCTTCCAGCCGCAGAGGGGCGTGAGACAAGGATGCCCGCTGGCACCGATGCTTTTCGTATTGGTGGCAGATGCTTTGGCGGTGTTGTTCAGAAGAGCCGTGGAGGACGGCCGGTGCGAAGGTTTTCGGTCAGGTTCCTTTTCGATTCCGTTGTTGCAATATGCAGATGACACGTTGATTTTCTTAGGGGGTTCGGAGGAAATGGACAGGAGGGCCAGGCAGCTGGTGGATATCTTCAGCAATATTTCAGGTCTCAACATCAATAGAAACAAATCGGTGGTCATTCAGTTCGGAATGGACGAGAGGGAGAGCAGCACTAGAGCAGCTTGTTTGGCTTGTCCCATGGGAGAACTTCCCATTACATATCTGGGTCTTCCTTTAGTGGCAGGCAGACTCAAGAAGGCAGATTGGGATGTGGTTATCGGAAAGATCGATCAGAGATTGGCGGGGTGGAAGGCGGTTACACTTTCAAAGGGCGGAAAATTGACTCTGTTGAAGCATGTTTTGTCGGCGATACCAGTTTTCTTCTTCTCAACAAGATTAATGCCAGCAGGTGTAAGAAAAAAGATTGAGATGATGATGAGAAGGTTTTTTTGGTCGGATGGTAGGCAGCAGAGATCAGGGATCCACCTTGTACGGTGGGAGGAGATTACGCAAAGGAAATCCAAGGGGGGACTGGGAGTCAGAGATATTACTTGTATGAATAAAGCTCTTCTGGCAAAGTGGGTGGTACAGATCTGGGGCAGAAATGAGAGCTTGGCCATTTCTCTACTTCGCAACATCTATGGAGTTAGAGGTTCGATGGAGGCGAGGAGAATACGTTTTGAATCCTCACTCTGGGGCGGAGTTCGTGAAATCCTTCCAACAATGCAGCAGAGAATGACGCCTAAGATGGGTTCTGGTGAGGAGTTTCAATTTTGGCAGGATGACTGGACAGGTGAGGGGATCCTTTGCACTAGATTCCCTAGGCTATTTGCTATGGCAGCTGACAAGTGTTGTTCTGTGGCCGACGCCTGCGTCTCAGGGTCTTGGAACCCTCAGTTCGTAGTTGACATCCCAGAACGGAGAATGGAGGATTTGGCCAGACTACGGGCAGAGTTGCCCTCTCCTACTTGTATCATGCAGGGGAGAGATCATTTCATTTGGGAAGGGGGAAGATTTTCGGTGAAGAGGGCCTACGAGATGTTCAGGGGGAGCTCGGATTCTATGGATATGGATTTAACTCAGGATATGAAGATTATTTGGGCAAGCAGGGTCCCAAGTAGAGTGAAGGTTTTCCTCTGGTTCCTTAGGAGAGGTAAGGTTTGTGACAAAGCACGAAGAGGCAGGTTGTTTGGGATCGCAGACACAAGCTGTGATAGATGTGGTGAACAATTTGAGGACGAGATCACCTTTTTTTTCGTGCCCCCTATCGGTGCAGGTATGGAAGGAGGTCGGGGCGCCATGGGCCTCTCACAGTGGTGCGTCTGACTTTTGGAGGATGGTGAGGGCGGTAGGGGGTAATTCGACAGATGACTGTGCGTTACCTTTTGCGGCAATATGGGCCATTTGGGGGGGAAGAAACGATTTAGTTTTTAACAATCAAAGATTTTATTCAGAAAATGTAATAGCCTTATACCTCTCCCTTTACCGTTTGTGGTCTGTGAGATAATGTATCTCTTTGATTTGATATTAATATAATGTTTTTGCGGTGGGTCCTGCCTTGGGACTTCACCCTCTTTCTTCTCAAAAAAAATAAATTGTTCGCCTCGAGCTCATATGTCTAATAGAATTGATCCAACTTTTGGACCAAGTTCTCTACAATTACCGAATGGCTTACAAGACTACATTGGTACCTCTTAGTTTAATGATTTATGGATAAACCATGCTATTTACTCGTGGAATTATTTCACTAACCAGAAAGGAAAATCGGAGAAGCGAACATGGACAATCACAAGATAAAGACAAATGAGATCATGAATGAACTCATTGAGATGGTGTGATCACAACATTCAACAAAAACATTTGTCCAATATATATATATATATATATATATATGTGTGTGTGTGTGTGTACATATACGCATGCATGTACATACGTACGTGCGTACGTCCGCAGGCATTCGTATATGTATGTACATGCATCCGTTCACATGTATGTACGTATGCATGTCCGTAGGTATGTATGCATGCATGCATGCATGTATGAATGCATGCGTGCATTGGCGGAGCTATGGAGTTTTTGTAGTACGGGACAATAAAAAATTGATTTTTTGCTCACTAGCATCGAAACTGAAAAAAGAGGCCGTGTATTAGCGAATTATGTTTCTTACCGTGGAGGAAACTGAAAAGGAGAAGGTGCTACGTTGTTTTTACATTCACTACAACAAAATTTTCATTGTTTGATAATTTACATGAACAATGTATATCATATTAATTACTATATTGTTAGTATGAAATACATAACGACAACTACATTGAATTTTGTTAATCATTGTTAGATTAGCAAGGATTAATGTATTTTTTCGTCATTATGAAGCATTAGCAATGAATATGGCATTCGTTGTGACTTACAAGATTAAAAAGATAATTGGAAACGAATTATATTTTATGTTACATGTTTAACAGCGAAGGATGACAATGACTATTCAGATTATTCATTACGTAAGCCAATTATGCTGTAGTAATTTCTTGTGTCGTGGAAATTAAAAAAGTTGGGAAATCGTGTAGTATACTTGTTTTATTTGTAAACCATTCAATAGATGTTTGTTTAAATTATCTCTAAAGTACTTCTTTAGTTATATGTCCATGATCAAGTCTTCGTTATATCTTTAGCATATCATTGTTATTTTTTATGGAGATAATAATGTTATCTTCATACTTTTAAAATATTGAAATTAATTGGAATAAGCACGTCACTTATGTTCATTTACTTTTTATAATAATTTAAAGAAAACTCATACCACATATGCTTATATTGTAAATTGTTATATCCTTTCTTCTTTTCTTTATTCCTTACGTTTATATTCCTGCATTCAAACATTAAATCAAACGTTTATGCATAACATTCTAATAATGCTAACTCCACTACAGGAGGAAAGGTACTTATATAGAATTTGGAAGTAACTTCTCGATGAAGTCTCAAAATTAGGACTATGTAATAAGAAGTCTAAAGGTAAAAAAATACTTGAGAAGAAGGGAACTTACATCGATCTCATCGGTTTATAAGAAGTGCACATTTTTATCTCCTCACAAAGGCATTAAGGAAGAGAAGCCTCTTGAAGCCATGACTCCTCACTAGTAAAGTGGGAAGGAGGTGATGGGAGTTGGGAAAGGGGGAAAATTGGAAGGACTATGGAACTTGTAAAGTGGTTAGGGGGGAGGGGCGTAACATTGGGTAGTCATGGACAATCATGGAGAGTCGGCCTACCCCTTATGTATTTTCCATTTTGGGAGTGGGGGTCATGGCCCATACCCTTCCCTCTGCCCCTTTGTGTGTTCGTGTAGGGAAATTTTCCAATGAGCTCTGAGGTCATTATGGTTGTAATGTGCACCTCCTTTTTTACAAGGGTTTACAATCAGTTTGAGCAAGATATTCTTTTATAAGTGTTTTATCATATTCTTACCGTTAATGATCATTTTCGCAAAAAGCAAACCTTAAGTTAATACAAAATAAATATAAGTAAAAAATAGAAAAGACATTTGGAATACAAATGAAGATGCATCATTTTGTATTTATATAAGATTTATTATATGTGAACATGATCATTAATACTAAGAATATGTTATAACATTTGTAAAATAATAAATATTATGCGAGAAATGATTACGATACTTGTTGAAATGAGGGGGTTATGACAATCCTAATGAGTTTAGAGCTCATTGAAAAAATACTCTACACACATACAACTCACCTTAATTAATGTTAAGATCTAAACAAACAAACATATGCGTAAATAAGTACTAAAATATTAATAACATAACTAAAAGATAATAATATGTAATTAACATTTGTAACAAATTAAAGATATGTATAGAGAACAAAGTGAAAGATTATGGAAAAACGTGAGTATATTGCACATACTTTCCAAAAAAATCCCATAAAAGTATATTATCTATATTTTCGTACATAAACATCACAAAAACACAAAAACAAAATACATTGAAATATCGTAAAAAAATATAAACAATATAGCATAGAATAGAAAGCACAAGTCTATTAAGAAGAAAATCCTAAAATTTTTCAAAGTGAAACAAATTCAAGTATTTTAATTATTTCTCCAATTAAAAGAATCTAAAATTCTATAATTATTATAATTATTATATTTAAAAAGGAAATATAAAAATACCATAAAAAGTATGAAATATATAATATGTATTCATATGTATTGGAAATCTACAAATTAGGCAACCAGAAATAAATAATCGAGTTGGGGATTTTCCGTAATGATTTATTTTCTCATTGCTTGATTCTCTACCCTTTTCATTTAGGTATTCATCCTTAATTCCCCCTCCTTTGGACACGTGTACAAGGAAGCTTCTTTTACATCTAACATTTAGACATTTTTCAAGATGGGTTTCTTTCTTTAGTCAAAGCCACCTAACAACTCAAGTTAACCATTTTTCATGCGATTCTATGAATCATTCTTGGATTTTTTTACCATCATCATATAATTTTTCCATTCCTTTTTCTCCTAATTCCATCTCTCCTTCATCCAAGCTTTTATTTGCCATGAAATGGAGCTCCAAATTCCAAGCGAAAGTTAGGTCAAACATGTATGTAATAAGAATATGAGGAAAGGGGGCCTATTTCATGGAGCATATAATCTTATCATTTTCATCACTTTTTTTTATTTTTTTTCTAGTTTCAAATTAAGTCGTAGCACTGTCGTTCAAAATGGAGGAGCAGAACTGACGACTACGTTCCGCAAAACAAGGGGAATTTTGCAAATAAACATGGAGAAGTTGAAAATTTTGTATCTCGATTATATCACATCATTTTTAAATCTTGTGTTCTATTTTCAAGTGATTTATGACATTTTACTATAATGTCATCTATTTTGTAAAGTTCATGTATTGAATCTGTTGAGATTATTCTGATCTTTTAGTGTTATTTATGTATTTTTATTTTTTCATGTACCTATCGTGTTATTTACCCAAGGATTTTTCTTCTATATAAGAAAGCCCAGAGGTCCTATGAATATTAAGTCATTGGTTTTTCCTAACATGGTATCGGAGCAACGGTCCTAGACCGGGATTCCTGTATCCCATCCTAACCCTAACACCCCCCATGCGCCACCACATGCACTGCCCTCCCCGAGCAGGCCCTCACTGCCCCTGTGTGCCCTCCTATGTGCATCACCTCACGCAACACAACATTGTGCCCTCCTGTGCGCCTTCTGTGTGCATCGCCTCGTGCAACACCTTGCATTGTGCCTTCCTGTGTGCATCGCCTCGTGCAGCACCCTGCACCGTTCCCTCCTGTGCGCATCGCATCAACGCGCATCCTGTGTGCACATCTGCGTGCACCGACACATATCAACGCGTATCCTGTGTGCATCCTGCACACATCCAAGTGCATCCTGCGTACATCCAGTGCATCTGCGTGCATATGTGTGCACCGCTGCCCTTTGCTCCAGTACGACCTAGCCTACATAGACAAGAGATGAGGTTGGTTGTATGAGTCTACCAATAGTACCAATCCTCTATATGTGATTGTGAAGACTCAATTATAACGGTCTAGTCCTTAGTTTTGTTCTGGATTTCAGCATTCTTGCTACCATGTCAGAAAACAAGGGTGATGTCTTTTCGTTCGGTGCCTTCAAGGGCCTGACTCCCATCGTTAAGATGGATGGGACCAACTACGAGTTGTGTTCCATGCACTTTCGCACCCTGATGTAGTGCCATAATAAGGAGCACATTCTGACGGATCCAGAAACGGAGGACAAGACTGGGGCTAATGCTTCTTGGAAGCAATATGATGCATGCTCACATTTGGCTCTCCGGGGTGCTCATCATGGAGATTGCCAATGATATTGGTAATGAACCCACAACAAAGACTATGTGGGATATCTTAGCAGCCATGTATGGACAGGCAAAAAATGAGAGCAAAATTTTACAGTTGCAGTTTGATATTTTTTCGATCAAGCAGAATGGTCGACCTCTTCATGTTCACTTCTTGCATCTTAAAGGCATGTTTGAGCATCTGCATATCTTCATGCCTATTACTACGAGCACTGAGCACAGGAGTATTTTTGTCATCTCTAGACTCTGAGTACAATGCAGCACGTACTCAACTTCTTACATGAGAAACGATAACTCCAATGGAGGAGGTTTATAAGAGACTGAGCAGAATTACTACATCATCTACTAATGTGGCTCAGACTCCTTCTGCTATGGCAATCTTTCGTGGCAGAGGGAATACTTCGCAGTTCCGTGGCCGAGGACCATGTGGTCGAGAAGTAGGTCGACAGCGAGGTCCATGTTCACATTGCCACCATCCAGACCATTATGAGGAGACATGCTATCCGAAGCATGGGTATCCAGCCTCTGTCCGAGTTGCTGAGCAGATCGAGCCTCCATCTTCACCTGCACCGGCTCATGATGCACGCTTTGATGATATTGTTTCCAGGTTACGAGAGATGATGACTACTCCAACTACTTTGCCTGCAGGTTCTTCAGATGTCGCATATATTGCTAGAGCCTCTTCGAGTTCGTAAGGTATTGCTTATGCCCTTACTAGTAGCAACAGTTCAGATTTCTCTGACTGGATCATGGACTCTAGAGCATCTCATCATATGTGCGGCAATCGAGCACAATTTACTTCTTACAGATCTATCCCTCCAAGCAGATCAGTGGTTATTACCAATGGGGTTCATCTAACCATTGTTGGACAGGGGGAGATTGTTCTAGCTCCCTTGATTCATCTGTAAAATATCTAACATGCTCCAGCATTTCAGATGAATCTTTTGTCTATTAGCCAGATTACAAAAGATTTACATTGTCGTGCCATATTTGATCCTTCTTCTCTTGTATCCATGACATACTCAAGGGCAGAGTGATTGGATGTGGCCGTGAGTAGAGGGGACTTTACAGACTTGTCCAGCCTCATTGTGCAGGGTCTGCAACTATCCCTTCTGGACATGTCTCCCCGTTTCTGTGGCATCTTCGGTTTGGACACCTTCCGCTGCAGAAGTTGTGTCATGTCCTCCCACATATTTCTACTCGTACTAGTCTGGAGTGTGAGGTGTATCATCTTGGGAAGCGCCATCGTTCCACCTTTCCAAGTCATCAGAGTCGTCAAAGTGGTCAATTGTTTGAGTTGGTTCACTTTTATATTTGGGGTCCTAGTCACGTTCCTGATCATCAGAGACATCGGTTTTATTGCCATTGTAGATGATTATTCCAAATATCCTGGGCATTTCTGATGAAGAATAAGCTGTAAGATGGTCCTATTATCAAATCTTTCCTTATTGAGATTACAAATATTTTTTTGCTAATGTGAAATTTATTCACACTGACAATACGTTGGAGTTTTCTACTTTACAGTATCGGACTTCCTCAGATTTATTGGTGTTGTTCATCAAACTTATGTACTTACACTTCACAACAGAACGATATTGTTGAACGCAAACATCGTCATCTTCTGGATGTCACAAGGACTTTTTTGATTCAGAGTCGAGATCCTCATTCTTTTTGGGGTGATGCATGCCATCCACTATGCTTGGAGAAAAAGTTCCTTTCTTGATTGTGTTTCCCGAGAAGGACTTATTCTCACTTACCCCCAGAGTCATTGGATATGTGGCGTTTGTCCACAATTTTACTCCTGGTCATGACAAGCTCTCTCTAGAGATGTCAAATGTGTGTTCGTTGACTATTCTCGTACCCAAAAAGGGCATAGTGTTTTGATCCTATTAAAGGAAAACATTATGTGAGTGCATATGTCACATTTTTTGAGTCTATTACGTATTTTTCTCGTACAGGGGACATGTTGTCTAATGCTGACTCTGGTGAGGATATCTTCGTTCCTCCACCACCGATATCTCCACCAACAAGCCCTCATGATGAGTCTCAGTCACCTCCACCTCTTCCACCACCTCCTCCACCACCTACGTCTACCATGACTCAGTTCCTACCTCATTTTTATTTTCACAGACCCTCTACTCGCCCCCCTGCTCGTGCACCTTCCTAGTCATCCAGCATGCCCAAGGTATGTAATGAAAACATTGTTTTTACTGATGACACTGGTGATATGCTTGATCCACAGGATACTACACAGGAGAATATGATAGCAGAGAACAGAGAGGTTGATGACCTTGATGTACCTATTGCCTTGAGGAAGCCCCGTCGCAACTGTGCTAAGTACCCTCTAGCTGCGCATACTTCCTCGGACCACCTTTCAGAGGAATACATGAAGTTTGTTATGAGCCTCTCAGCCATTACTATATCACGAACATATCAGGAGGCCATACAGGATAGCAGTTGGTGACTTGCCATGGAAGAGAGATGGCCGCTTTGCAGTCTCGTGGTACATGGAGTGTTGTGTCTGCCCCTCCAGGTGCATCTATTGTGGGGTGCAAAAAGATATTTATGGTGAAGCAGCAAGCAGATGGTAGTGTGGATCGCTACAAGGCCAGGCTTGTAGCACATGGTTTCACCCAAACTTATGGAGTGGATTATCAAGATACATTTTCTTCAGTGGTCAGACACTCAACATTACATATTCTCCTATCTGTTTTTGTTTCACGTGAATGGCCTCTTTATCAACTTGATGTGAAGAATGCATTTCTATATGGAGATTTACATGAGGAAGTTTTTATGCAGCAACCACCAAGATTTGCTGCTGAGGGGGAATCTCAGAAGGTTTGTAGGCCCCACAAGGCAATTTACAGCCTGAAGCAGAGTCCTAGATCTTGGTACCAAAAGCTCTCAGAGTTGATATAGCATCAGGGATTCGTTCGGTCCACTGCGGATCACTCACTTTTTATTCAGAGGACACGGAGAGGTACAACTGCTATTCTTATCTATGTTGATGATATTATTGGCACTGGTGATGATGAGCAGGGCATTCAAGCAGCCAAGGAGTTCCTAGGTCAACAGTTTGTAACCAAGGATCTTGGCAATCTTAGATACTTCCTTGGATTAGAATTCACCAGGAACCAACATGGTGTTGTGATGAACAAAAGGAAGATTGTTACTGATCTTCTATTAGAGAATTGTACGACAGGGTACAAGACTGCTACTACTCCTATGGATCCAAGCATGAGATTATATGATGATGATACTGATGCGATGAATAAGAGGAGATACAGGGAACTAGTGAGGAAGCTCCTATATGCTACCATCACCAGGCCAGATATATGCTTTGCTGTTAGCAAGGTGAGTCAGTTCATGGAGCGGCATAGGAAGGTGCATATGGATGCTATGTATATGATTTTGAGATATCTGAAGTCTTCACCAGGTACTGGTCTCTTATTCAGCAGAGGCATGTCGCTTGACATCACAGCATGTGTAGACGCAGATTACGCATGATGCCCCATGTAAAGGAAGTTCACTTCTGGATTTGCTATATTTGTTGGCAAAGCACTCGTGTCATGGAAAAGTAAAAGCAAATTGTAGTTGACGTATCTAGCGCAGAGTCCGAATACAGGGCCATGGCTCAGGGATGCACAGAGATGATGTGAGTCAGGTCAGTTCTGATTGATCTTGTTGTTGATATATCCCTTCCTATGCAGCTTCTTTGTGATAATAAGTCAACACTATTTATTGCAAATAATCCTGCATTACATGAGCGTACAAAGCATATAGAATTGGATTGTCACTATACAAGAGATATGATTTAGAAGGGTCTCATATCTACCTCTCATGTTTCTACTGAAGATCAGAGTGCAGATATATTCACCAAAGCACTTACTGAAGGCCCTTTCCAAAGATGTTGTTACAAGCTGAGCATGATAGACATATATGCTTCGACTTAAGAGGGAGTGTTGAGATTATTCTTATCTTTTAGTGTTATTTATGTATTTTCATTTTTTTTCATACACCTATCGTGTTATTTACCCAAGAGCTTTTCTCCTATATAAGAGAGCCCAGAGGTCCTATGAATATTAAGTCATTGATTTTTCCCAACAGAATCAATGCAACTGACTAGGAAAATTTAGAGGATTAATCGTTTTCCTAAAAATCCCCCAATTATTCTATCATACATCTTATGTTTTACATCATGCACTTCGATATATATGCATTCGATGTTGTACGTTTAAATGAAAATTGAAATATAAATTTGCTCATGATGGATTATTGAGCAGGTGCTTAAGCTTTTCCAGATTTAATAAAAAAACTATAACCAGATGTTCTAACTTTATTAGAGTTTTCTCGACTGATAGCTAATTTTGGAATCTATTTTTTGTTAAATTTTCCAACTGCTCGGTTAACTGATAACTATTTTTCCTTATTCAGAAATATAAAAAAAGCTAAATGTTTGTCTTGATTAGCAATATCTATGATAAAAATTCGAAACAGATTCGATTGTTATAATTATATCTGATTTTTCAAAGCTTTCAACTTCTAGGAATTAACTAAAAAATATAAAATACCATTTTATTGTGAGAAACTGCACAGAATTCTATATTTTTTATAGTAAGTTTACTTGGATTTTCAGACAATTGTGAACAAACAGACTGAAAATATGACATTAATAAAGTACTTAAAAATCTCAATACAAAGTTACACAGAAAATAAATATAATAATAATAATAATAAGCTGTTAAAGTATCTAAATATTCCATAATTTTGTTGTATGTGCTCAACATGCATACATCAAACTATACGTTCCATAAATAATTAAAACTGTGAAGTAGATAATCGTTTAATGGCATAAAAAGAAAATAAAAGCCACTTAACGATAAAACCTTCGTTCCACATATCATTTATCTAAATCTATTAAAGTATTTTCCACTTGCTGTGACAGTAGGTGCTGTGAAACTTATCTATCACATCAAAATCCTCTCCATTCTTAAGCCAAGTGAAAGGCCCAAGATAACGTATTCTTCTTAATTATTTTTAATGAATTTAAATCCAAATTATTGGCAATATGTAGCTTCTGTATGTACTATTCAAACCCTAAAATGAATATTACGAAAAATAGGAATCAAACAGAGGAAAACATTAGCAAATATTCATAAAAAGAAAATCTACACCGCTCAATCTAACTAGTAGGTCTACGACTACCATGATCCATGACAACTTGATTTCCTGTGACAAAATTTCTACTATGGAGAGACATTACAAATTTGGAATAAGCTCCAAGATCAACAACTGCATCAACAGAAGAGAAGTCCCAATTTCTCTCTATTCTACACCACACACAATCTGCCCAGAACAATAATAGCCATGAGAACATGATTTTTTTATCATGTAGACAAATTTAGCTTTTCCATTTCAGTTGCCGTGAGATCGTCCATACATGCAACTCCTGATTGAAGTTCCTTCAAGGACCTCTTCAATTGGTCCACAGATGCATTCAGAACCTCCTCACCTGATAATTCTGTCATGTTAACAATCAGCATCTTCATGCAATCAGCACAATCTGTGATCTTCACTGCTATAGTCTTCATTTGTTGGACCTCCTGTGGCGGGTAAACACAAGCTCCGAGCTCGTCAATCTGACCCCCTATCCCCTGCCAGTACTTCAATAATCTCTCTAAAGAATCGACATTACTCTCTGAGCTACTCAGAGAATTCGATTGTTTCAGTAGGCCATTTATGAAATGTATAAGCTCTTTCATAACGGTCAGAGTATCAGATACTATGTTCATGACCAACTGCGCATTGTTCATCTCTTCAGAGGACAGATCATTGCCGAACTCGTCATCTGTCAGATCATCCTCCTGACAGGTTGAGGTGCTTGTTTCACCAGTACTAGTTTCTGCATGCTTGAGTTCCCTCAACTCCCTCAGGACGTCCTTGATTGAGACAGCAACCTGAGTGATAGATCTCCCAATCGCCACATAATTTGAGGTGGGTGTCCTCTTGAGAGCAGTGCATGCTTCCCACACAGCACCAGATAATTGTGGAATTGAACCTTTCTTACTAGGGATGCCTAAAATGAATTTTGCATAAGCAGAACCGAACATACAGCCCAAAAAATTAGTTAGGAACATCATCTATAAAAATTATGGTTTTGACAAGTTAACACACTCATGAGCTGAAAAGTGTTTTCGTGAGAATGGAAATTTTGTGATTGCAATAATTTGTGCTTTCAAAAAATAAACTTTCTTTCACGAATACATTCAACTACATACAATGAGCTAAAGAATAGCAAGACAACAAACGAAAAAGATATACTATGTAATTTAACTGGAAAAAATCCCCAGTAAAACCCGAAGCAAACCCTGCTTGTTAAGTAATTTTCAAGAACCCACCAATGGATTAGCCACTTGTCTGTCCATGTTTTAATATCTGCCTTTTTGGATAGAGATAGGATAGACTATGAATGTCTAAGGTTGTACTGATAAATAGATGACTGTATGCAAGAATACATAGAAACAGTAGTACCGTAGGTAGAGACGATTCCCCTCAACAATGCTAAGCTGCTCTCAACAACTTTCTTGGCAGATGCATGAATACATGCACGGAGGGTACCTCCTGCACCAACTGTGCAACCATGGCAAAGCAAAAGAAAACCCTGGAGCACATTGCAGAAGACTGATATATTTTCTTCCAGTTCTCCCACATTTGGTGTTTTTCCGGACCAAAGCATCCCAGCTGCATGTACACATAAGGGTGAAGGATGAAATCATACTCCTTTCCACAATTGTAAAACCTTAGCATTGTCAGGTAGTAACATAAACAACCGCTAACAAAGAAAAGGGATAACTTAAACAGGAACAGAGGCAAACAGATAAAAATGGCCCATTTGCACCTTCAACTTTGAAAAATATATGGTCTTATAATTTCCTGAAATTGATTTTATTTTGGAGTCGCCAATGGAGGACCACTAACCTCTAGTGATCATCCAGACTGTATTTAATCAATTGAAAAATAAACAACAGCCATCGCTACAAAAATTCCTGCCCGTGTACTACAGTAGGAGACCAGCCAAGTTACGCTACATAAGGCTTGACTGCCATTAAAAATATTTCTAAGCCATAAAGCCCAATTACCATAGAAGGCCTGCACCAACTCTCTCCCCTGTACACAGATCTTCCTCTTCTATCTTGCCTGAAACAACCGTGAAATTGATTTTAGGAGTCGCCAATGGATGACCACTAACCTCTAGTGATCATCCAGAATGTATTTAATCAGTTGAAAAATAAAAAAACAGCCAATGCTACAAAAATTCCCGCCCGTATACTATAGTCTGGAGTCCGGATGTAAAGATTCAATCTGGGAAGACTGACTATTTTGACATCAGCATTGCCTTTATCAAGGTTCTGCTTTGAGTCCATTCATCTTTACTTTGATTAAGGACGAGTTGACTAGTCACATTCAGGATGAGATACCTTGGTGTGTGTTATCCGCTAATGATATTGCACTGATTGATGAGACTAGAGGTGTAGTAAATGAGAAGCTTGAGGTTTGGAGACATGCACTAGAAACTAAAGGATTTTGAATAAGTAGGGCTAAGACTGAATATAAGGAGTGCACATTTGATGGAAGCAGAAGGAATCGAGGTGAAGATTGGCGACGATAACATTCAGAAGAAAGATTCCTTTAGTTGGGATTTATTTTGTAACATGGTGGGGAAATCGATGAAGATTTAAAATGGAGAGGAGTCTTTGTTCTTCTATGTGATATGAAACTTTCTTTGAAAAGTTAAGGAATTTTACAAAGCATACGTGAGACATGCTATGCTCTATGGATCAGAATGTTGGCATGTGAACTATAGTCATGTGCAGAGAATGACAGTAACAGAATGAAAATTCTTAGGTGGATGCACGATCATACATGTAAAGATCCAATTCGGAATGATGTGATCAGAAGGAAAGTTGGTGTAGCTCCGATAGAGGATAAGATGAGAGAAAACTGCTTAAGATGTCAAATGGTGTTGTCGCCAGGGAGCACGACTTAGGATAATTTTTAGAAAATCTAATGCTTAGGTTTCCCCCTTGTGGGGGTTGCATTAGGTAGTCGACAGCCAGCGTAAAAAATAGTCGAATCTTTCAACAGGGATTTGAGGAAGAATCCATGTACCCGACCATACTTATAGTGGGACACGGCTTTGATATTTAACTAATGCTTAGGTTTTTCACCCCTCGAGTAATCTGACCCCCCGAGTTTCTTGTATATATTTCTCTATTTATTTTCAGCATTTTTCACATTTTATTTATTTGTTTTATTTGTGTATTCTCTCTGACATCCGTATTGTTTTTGTGAGGGACCTAACACACTTGGAGCGGCTTTCTCAAAAACCGACGCATCTCGACGTGACCGGAGGCAAGAGCTTCTCAGACTTCGAGTTTCACCATTCTTGTTCGTTAGGGTATTAGGACTTAATAACTAAAATCCCTAGTTTGAAATATATGTGTGATATATTGCATGTAGAATCTCTACTTCTTAAAAGAATATGACCAACGCTACACATGCATGATTGCATAACCTTGGTGATGGGTCGATATTTCGCATGAGGAACTAGAATGAGAGGTTTGAGTTTGGATCTGATTTTATTATGCTCAAGGATGGGATAAGATGGAGAATTGCTTCATGAAGCCTGAGTGTCAACACATTAGCCAATATGGGAAGAAGATTCATATACTATCTTGTTGAAAATCTAGGTGCTGGTGTATGTAAAACTATTATAATAGGATACCAACCGAGTTATGTTACATAAGATTTGACTGCCATAAAAATATTTCTAAGCCACAAAGCCCAATCACCAAAGAACGCCAGCACCAACTCTCTCATGTACACAGATTTGCCTCTTCTACCTTGCCAAAAACATCTGTGAAAGGAGACAAAAGGAGGACCTGACCAAGTAATCTCAAGTTCTTCCATATTTCCTTTGGAAAAAGACATTGAAGAAATAGGTGCTTGATATCCTCCCCATTGCTGCTAAGTGAGTTTGGCCATAATGGGTGACATGTCACAAGACCAATGCTTCATGTGTGTTGAAAATAAGAACGCGGAAGCCATAATTAGACCAAGAACAACAACAACAAAGCCTTTTCCCATTCAGATCTATCTTGGATCATTATCAGGCTTAGATCCAAAAAATTAGGATCCATTCGTAGAGTCTCATTCCAACACTTCTTGTACCTTCATCACCCTCTCTTAGCTGGTTCAACATCCCAAAACTCGCATCTCCCCACCGATGCATCAGCCGACCTCCTTTGCAAATGGCCAAACCACATTAAGAGATTTTCCCGCATCTTATCCTCGATGGGAGCTACGCCAACTTTCCTTCTGATGGCATCATTCCAAATATGATCTTTACGCGCGCGCGCGTGTGTGTGTGTGTCCAAACATCCACCTTAGCATTTTTATTTCTATTACTGCCATTCTATGCACATGTCTATCGTTCACAGGCCAATATTCAGATCCATTGAGCATAGTAGGTCTCACAGCTGCTTTGTAAAACTTTTCTTTGATTTTGAAAAGAATTTTCTTATCACAAAGAACAATAGAGGTTCATCTCCACTTTAGCCAATATGCATTTATTCTATTTGTAACATCTTCATCAAATTTCCCGTCATGTTGCAGAATAAATCCCAAGTATCTAAAAGAATCTCTCTTCTGAATGTTATCGTCACCAATCTTCACCTCGATTTCTTCACCATAACTTCTATCAAAAGTGCACTCCATATATTCAGTCTTACGAAATCCTTTAGTCTCCAACGCATGCCTCCAGACCTCAAGCTTCTCATTTACTCCATCTCTAGTCTCCTCAATCAACACAATATCATCAGCAAATAACATACACCAGGGTATCTCATCATGAATGTGACTTGTCAACTCATCCATAACCAAAGTAAAAAGGATGGACTCAAAGTTGAACCTTGATGCAGACCAATATTGATATCAAAATAGTCAGTCTTCCCAGACTGTACCCTTACACAAGATGAAGCCCTATCATACATATCTATTATGAGATTAATGTATATGACATATACTTGTCTCTTTTCCAAAACTCTCCACAATATCACCTATGGGACATAATCATAAGCCTTCTCTAAATCAATAAAAATCATATGGACGTTCTTCCTTTTAGCTCTATAAATCCACATTATTCTCCTCAGCAAGTGGATGTTTTCAATAGTTAAGCGACCCGACTTGAATACGAATTGATTTTCTTCTGGAAACTTGCCTCAACCTTCTTTCGATCACACGTTCCCAAATTTTTCATAGTGTGACTCATCAACTTGATACCTCTGTAATTTGAACAATTTTGAATGTCTCCTTTGTACTTATAAAGAGGTACCATGATGCTTCTCCTTCAATCTTCATGCATTTTCTTACTTCGCCAAATAACATTGAATACATTTGTAAGCCAAGTCAAACCACGCTCACCTAAAACTCTCTAAACTTCTATAGGAATGTCATCAGGTCCTACACCTTTCCCATATCTCATAACCTTCAAATCCTCATTTACTTCCTTCCTTTGTATCCGTCTACAGCTTGCACGATTCAAGTAAAGTTCACTACTAGCTAGATCTCCCAAAGTGATCTTCCTATTTCCTTCCCCAATGAACAGCTTATGGAAGTACTGCTTCCATCTAGTCTCTATATCCTTCTGAGTAACAAGCATGTGACCTTCATCCTTAATGCATCTCACTTGAGAAAGATCTTTGATCTTTATTTCTCTTGCTTTAGCCAACCATCAATATATCCTTCTGGCCTTCCTTAGAGTCGAGATTTTTGTACAAAACTTCATAAGCTTTTGGCTTAGCTTCGCTTACCGCTTTCTTTGCTTCTTCGCTATTTTATAGTTTATGACAGTTTCATATGTTCTGTCATTAGACATAGCTTTAAAGCATGCTTTTTTAATTTTGAGCTTCTCTTGCACCCCTCCACTCCACCACCAAGCCTCCTTTTGACCTGGAGCTCCTCCCTTTGACTCGCATAACATCTTTTTGGCTACCCTTCGGATACAAGATGTTGCCGCCTCCCACATCTCATTTGCACTTCCGTTACAATCAGAGACCAACAACTATAATTCAAAAAAAAATCGGACTAAGAAATATAAAATGCCCATGACTTATGTGAAAGTTGGGATGAAAACATGAGAGAAGCCCTCATAGGGCCGCATACTTAATTATAAATCTCTCAATAAGTACATGAGGTGTAAAGCTCTTTATATAAGCCACACAGCTAGACCAGAGTCCCACCTATGGATGATGTGAGATTAAACAATAGAGCGTAGTAGATGGAACATGGATAGATCCAATTACCTATATATTACATACTCATATACTCCCACTCAAGATGGAGCTGAGAAAGTTGCAGCTTGCAACAAAAGAAAATATACATAGCACATCTTCACTCGATACATCCTGAAAGAGACGGGAGGAGACTTGTTCGTAGTAGTTACTGCTGGGAGGAAAACCCATGCGAGGACAGGCACAGGCATGCGACGACTAACACAAGCATGAAGTAGAGTCGCACTAGGAGACCCACCCGTATACAGTATAGTGGATGCTCAGGAAGATGGCTGGTATGCAATAGATGTACGGAGTATTGATCTTCATGTCGTTAATGGGCAATAGAAGGTTGAAATGATCCCAAGTAGTAGAAGTTCATCTGGAGTAGTTGATGTTGAACACCAAAGGTAGATTGATTGTCTCTCATACACAGATCTTGAGAGTTGGGCCTCTCCTATACATGAACCATGAGAATGGCCTCTCCCATATCTTATGGAGCCTTATAGTTGGTTCTCTTATACAGAGACCCTAGAGATGAGATCTCTTTCTGAGGAGCCACGTGTAGAGGATGATGGACATGATACAAAACATGTAGGGATATCCCAGATAAACAATAATCCATGCTCCCATTCCCCCCTTCTCCCATACTTATCATATTATGGACATAGATAATCAAGTTGCGAGAAACAACGTAGAACAAGCACTTTTTCTTTGGGTCTTTTTTTATAAGTTGTCCTCTTTTTTTCATAGATCATACTCTCTTTTATTTTGTTTTTCTCTTTGCTCCCCCTTTTTTCATTTCGCCTCTTTTCTTTTCTCGAACTCTTCTTTCTTTTTTCTATACCTAATTGGGCCCACAATTTCTCTGAGCAAGGCCCCTTTTTGCTTCAATAGCATCCCACTATTGGCTCTTTATATATAGGGTAAAATGGGGCTGCCCCCATGGGGGGCGCTAACTTGGCTCCCCCCGCGCCATTTCACCTGATTTTTTTTTGAAAAATTTCTTCCGTGGATTTTCATCAATATAGACCTATATTATGTCATTCAAATTTCGTGCGAAATAGAGATTCCTACGACCTACATCCAGAAGAGTTGTTTTTAGCAATTCTGTTACCATTAAAAAATGACTGTCTGGATGGAGGCCGTAAGAGTCTCTTTTTCGCACGAAATTTGAATAGCATACATGGAAGAAATTTTTAAAAAATAAAAAATAAAAAAAGCGGGCGAAATGGCGCGGAGGGAGCCAAGTTAGCTCCCCCCCAAGGGGCAGCCCCATTTAACCCGTATTATATATATATATATAGTTACACAGGGCTCGTTGGGCCTATATAGAAATAAGGAGAAAGGGATAGGGGCCTATTAAGGAAGGGGATACACCCCATTTATCTCTTTGAAGGCCACACCTAGGGTTCTCATAGAGGAACCCATCTCAATATCGCTTTGAGATGTTGGAGCCTCTCTATTGCTTAAAGAAGTCGTGACCATGGATTTAAAAAACACGCCTCAAGGCTCTCAAAGATCTGAGTGTATCGATGCGATCGAGACAGTGAGGTGGTCTCGAGGCACCGCCTCGGTCTGCTATGCAATTTTTGAGGCAAGTAAATAAAATATATATATAAAGCATACTTTTACAATAATATTAAAGTTATAAAGCGTTATTAGTTACAAATATACAAGTCACAATCGCGATATAGGATTATAGTATCAGTATATGTTACTTCTGAAATATGATTATTTCATAAATATATACTTATACATTTATATTACAATCATCATTGCATCAAAGTGTACAATGATTGCTTCTTGTTTCTAAGTAGTATGAACAAATTTTATATCAACAAATGATATTCAATTGCTTGTATCGCTAAAATGAGTATAATATATGTTTGAGAGACTATATATTTTTGTAAGAAAATTAGGAACTCGCATGTTTACCATATTAATATTACATAATCACAAATTAAAACTAGCATATACGATTAATATGGTATGTTTTGTACATCTATTAAATTTGAAACATTCAAATTTAGGATTTATGATCATATATTATTTGAATATTTGAAGTTTACGATTTTATGGCAATATAATTATGTTTAATAATAGTTTTGACATGTATTTTCTCTTATAAACTGAGGCTTACGCCTTGACCGCCTCGAGGCTTACACCTCGCCTCAATAACGGAAAACTGCCTCAATCATCCTCGCATTTTTTAAAACCTTGGTCGCAGTAGGTACCTGGAGAGGTAGGGCACCACCTGCGCGAGGGGAGGCTCCGCCTGGATGTGAGATGGCAGAGGGTGGAGCGATGGAGTGTTGGAGGAGATTAGTAGGGGGATCTGTTGCTTCATCTCTCATCAGCAATTGGTAGGAGAAAGCGGGAGGGATATAGGTGTCTCCGTCGTGGTGGAGGGAAGAGGCCCAGAGCATGGGAGGCGCCGCCATCAGGGAGGGTTCGCGATTGGGGGCTACCGCGTGTTCGATCCACGTTGTTGTTGAAACCTTTCGAGAATGCCTAGAAGATCTCGGTTGGTGCCCATCAATTGATCGCAATTCATGTCCCCAAGATCTTTGAAGTATAATCACAAGCAGAGCATGCAGAATAAAACAGGAGGCCTTCGGAATTTAGGGTTCCATCTAGAATCCTCCCGTTATGGCATCTGAAATTGTGAAATCTCTTTGCATTTAGTTACATTGCAAACCTCGATTATCTTCTTCAAGAACTGGGGTTCATTAATAACCATTACCATTAAGGCTTCTTCTCTGCAGAACTTCCATCACCTCTAAACAAACAAACAAACTTAGAGGAAATAAATAAAAACCTGAATTCTAATTTAATAACTGTTGGAGTACGCGTCATGTGTAGGTAGGTAATTGGATCCATCTAAGGTCCAATTACCACATCTATTTATGTTTAGTCCCACATCTACTATCTGTGGGAATTGGAGGGTATGTGGAGACTATATAAGAAGCCCCAGACCCATTATATCAGAGAGAAAACACAATAGACACATCGGCCCTTTGAGGTGTTCTCTCGTGATTTCATCCCGCTCCTTAAGGAGTAGGGTTCCACGTAAAAACCTGATGTTCTTCATGTTCTTATTCCTTTATCTCTGATTACGTCTATGCATTCTTAGTTTTCTAATATGGTATCAGAGCAGGTCGTTCTTTGTTGATTTTGAAGATTTATTCTTGAAGATTATTTATTCATCATTCAAGATCGGCCAAGTTCGAGTTTCAATTTTTAAGATTTCTTGAAACCCTAATTTTCAGCCGTCATAAACTTCTGGAAGATCGATATGTGCAGATTTATTATTGTTCGATTCAAGTTCATGTCCATGATTGTTCAAGATCAAATTCTAGGGTTTTTTCTTATGAAACCATGTTTTATGCACGACGGCGACGGCTAGGGTTCATTCAATCGGAAACTTAGATTCAAGGCACAATATGTGGTGCACATCGCATCACCCCTTTGCAGCCTCCTCCTTACACGATACCTCCAAGCGGTGCTCAAGGCCATCGCTAGAGATCTGATCATCTCCGCCAAAGTGTTGTTGCACCATTATCTCAATTCGGAGGTGCCCTCGTTTCCAAGGTGATGGGTTCTCCAGGGCGATGGCGGCACTCTTCTCCAACATCTTCCCATGGTAGCGCCAACATCGTGGAACTCCAAGCAGTGATGTTGTGAATGGGATCTCTACTTCACAGAAGAAGCCTTCTGCGACAAGTTTCCTCTTCTGGAACTCGATTCCGTCTCCAGCGAACCTCCTCTTGCACCGCTCCATCTTCAGTGAACATCCTCTCGCGTCGCTACATCTCCTCTTATGGCAGCTCCTCTCCTTTCCAACGAGTCTGAGCTCCATGTGGCGAGCAACTCAAGGCAGAGCCTTCGTAGCTCCGTCTCATTCTAGAAGGAGGCGGAGATCTCCAGGCACCGCAGCGAAGGCGGCGCAGATTCTGTCCACCATATCCATGCGGCACCAATCCCAAGCAGCAGCGGTGGCATCTTCGCCCTTGCACAAGTTTTATCAAGGCGATGTCGATCTGGGAGTAGCCCCATTGGGGGCAGCGCAGGTTTGTAAGATGGTTTCCCATGAGGGGAACCCTAAATAGCAGCAGAGCTCCTTGAATTTTTTTATTAAAAATTTTGTAAAGGCCCATTGGGCCCACTGCTGAGATTTTAAAAATATGAAGGGAGAAGAGCCAATAAAAAAAGGGGGTCCTGAGTTTTTTTCTCAGAAAAAATCATTTTGAGAAAAGGCAAGCATACAAAAAAATTGTACGCAGAAATATTTTGTTTAAAAAAAGGATAGAGGAGTATGCTAAAAAGGGAAAAAGAGGAAAATAGCTAGAAAAAAAGAAAAATGAAATGGCTTCATAAAAATTGATAAAAAAATTGTAAGAAAAGCTGAGGAATTTTTTTAGATCGGGTTATGTCATTTTTTTCATTTCTCCCCATTTTATTGTCCTCTCCCAACTTTGCAATGTCATTATTTTCTGACAAGTATGGGAGAAAGGGGGAGTATTGTGTAGAGTTACAGGTCGGATTCAGATATCAGATTCTTCATATTCTAGGCCAGCCAGATTTCAGACTCTACAGTTTATGATCAAAATCGACGTTCAGATTGGTTCCGAGTCTTCAGTGATGCGCACATTTATGGTCCCCATCTTTGTGTTTGGTCTCAGAGTTTTCATGTGATACATAGGGACTCCAAAGTAGAGTTCTCATTCTCTATACCATGTGGGCTAGAGTTTTCATGCGGTTTCATAGGGACTTCAATGTAGAGATCTCATTCTCTGAGCCAGTATGGGGAGACCCAATTCTCCGACGAGGAGACTTTTCAAACTCCATTCTCCAGCAATCGTATACTCTGACGAGGATGTTTTCTATGACCTTTTCAATTCAGCCCTTCAGAGATGGAATAGTTGTCCACATGATTCAGTCTTCTACATGTGTGCAGGCTAGAGTACTCCAACGAGGAGACTCATTCAGTTTCTGCGACTCTGACATATGCAGTACAGAGTACACGTTCTCCGACGAGGAGATCCGGTTCAACTCACACTCGAGGCATGTGTTCCTCCTCACCCGCACGGCATGAGAAGCAACGTCCTCAACAGCAACCGACAGTTGTGTATGTGTTGAGTTGATATTGTTCGTAGTGTCTTGTATTGTGAGTTTGAGTGATTTCTTTCTATGTGTCCAAGTTGAGCATTGCATGCTCCAGCTTATGGGGGAGTGTTGGAGTATGTGTCATGTGTAGGTGGGTAATTGGATCTCTCCAGGGTCCAATTACCACAACCACTTATGTTTAGTCCCACATCTACTATATGTGGGGGCGTGGAGGGTCAGTGAGGGCTATATAAGAAGCCTCAGACCCATTGTATCAGAGAGAAAGTGCAATGAACACATCAGCCCTTTGAGCCGTTCTCCCGTGGTTTCATTCCGCTCCTTAGGGAGTAGGGTTCCACGAAAAATCCCAATGTTCTTCGTGTTCTTATTCCTTTATCTCTGATTACGCTTCTGCATCCTTAGTTTTCTAACAATAACTAAATTCGAATCTAATCTCATCAGGAAAACACATACAGAGAAATCACTTTGTTAGAAGACTAGCCTGATTTGGGTGGAACTTGGCTCGGACCTGATGAATCTTCAAAGTCTGGCTTTGTTTTGGGACTTATTTAATTATTTTTTAAAGAAAAAAAGGGTATCCACCATATGGGTGTGTGCCCAAAAACTTCACCATTAATTACAAAAAAATTTACAAGCCTGTTACAAGAACTAGCAAAAGCAGAGGTTACATGGTCCAACTCGCAATCAACGCCCTAGCATGCGCCACAATATTTTCCCTGTAGAAGCGATGTCGAAACACCACTCCATTTCTAGCCAACCATATAGCCCAAATCATAGCCAGACATCCCGATCTCTCCTCCTTGACATTCCAATCCACTCCAATGGACTCCTAAAAACTCGACACAGCATCAATTCCCATCGTATGATTCCCAAAAAGGTCACATGCTTCCAAGGAGCTCCCGCACTTGAAAATAGATGATCTGCATTCTCCACCTCCTAGCACTGAGAGCATACAGGGTCCGCAATCTGAACGAAACGTGCAAACGTGCCCCCTATCAACAGTCTTCCCCTTCAGAATGGCCACATTAAGACCTTTACACGAGTTGGCACTATCTACTTCTAGATCCTTCTGTAGTCCGCCATATACCCCCCCAGGGTCAAAACTCAAGTCATAAAGCCCTTCAAAGCCCCGTACACCTTTCCAATAGAAAAATTTACGTCATACCAGCTCCAGCAATCCCGCCCCTTAGTAGGCTCATCCCTAATCCGCAAGCATCACCAACAGCTCATCCAACCGCTGATCTGAGAGCTCATATCTAAATTGAGAAAAGAAAGAGTGCCCGTCCCAAACCTCTGCCACCAAGCACTCTAGGTCCGCAACTAATGCCATCAAACGCGAGAAACACACACCCTCCACCCTACCCTCACTCCAATCGTCTGCCCATAACCTAAAGACAACGTCGACCCCAACAACATGCCTCAAGAAAGGATGCACCTCATGTGCCACGCCGCAGATACCTCGCCAAAAGTATGAAGGCGCGTAACCAAGATCTCGAGGGCCAAGTAAAGACGAATCGGGACAATATATCCTTTTGATCAAATTGCAGACCAAACTGCTACAATCAGACCAAATGCATGCAATCCACTTGTTGAGTAAGACCTTATCCTCCAAGCTATTCACACCAAGGCCACCATCCTCCTTCGAGCAGGAGACCGACTTCTAGTCCACTAAAGGCATCCCGTTCGACCACCCAGACGACGACCAGGAAAAACATCTCATGATGCTCTCAAGTCTCTTCCTCATCCCCACGAGAATAAGCCTAAGATGACATGAAAAAATAAGTAAAGCGAATAAAATCGAGCACAACAGCAACAACCCGCCACCTCTAGACAGGAAAACAGACTTCCGATCCGCTAACTTCTGCTCCATCTTCTCAATCACTGGTAATTAATCCACCAACTACATCTTCCCAACCACCAGAGGCACACCAAGGTAACACAACGACAAATCCATACACGTGTATCGCAATCAGCCAGCACGTAACTCAACCTACGCTTCCTCCAATCCGAAAGGAACAAACTCTAACTTATCCCTGTTAAGTATCAACCCAAACACAACACCAAAAATGCCGAGAACCATCAACAAACCTCTGCAACTCTCCGAATCCCCTTCCACAAAAAGGATCGTATCATCGCCATATTGAAGAATGGGAACCAAAACTCCTCCGTTGAGTAACCGCAACAAAAACCACCTATCACCATGCAATCAACCATGACCAACAGAGCATCAGTTGCAAGAACAAAAAGAAGGTATGCCAGAGGGCAACCCTGACGATCCCCGTGCTGCGGCTGAAAGTAACCTCCCCTCGGTTGCCCATTCACGTACAACACAGACGCAATAGTGGCACACCTCTTCATCCACGAGATCCACCTATCAGGGAAACCACATCAGAACAACGATGCCCAAAGAAGTCGCCAATCCACATAATCATACGCCTTCAAAAAGTCCACCTTCCATATAACTCCCCTAGGTTTCCTCGTTCACTAGTCCGCCACAATCTCATAAGTCAAAACCACATTGTCCATGAGATGCATGCCAGGCAAGAAACCACTCTGAACCGGCGCAATTCAGTGACTGCCATACCAGAGCAGCTCAAGGCGTACAGAGATTCGGTGATGACCGGAGTTTTTCTAGCAGCTCTTGATCTTGAGTATGATGTTGTCGAGCACAGACTCTTATTAATGCCACCATACCTCCAATGAAGGAGGCATATCGCAGGTTAAGCAGGCTCTCTATATCTCCTAGTGGTATTCAGCAATCTCACACCTCTTCAGCTATGGCTACATCTCATAGTAGGAGCCCTACGTAATACCGTGGTTGTGGTAATCGTGGCAGGGGAGGGTGTAGTCGACCTCATCAGTCGTACACCTACTGCCATAGGCTAGACTACTATGAGGAAACATGCTACTCTAAGCATGGGTTTCCTGCTTCAGCACGAGTTGCAGAGCAGACTCGGTAGGTTGGTAGTCCATCACTTGCATCTGATTGAAGACTTGGTGAGCTTGTAGCGCGGCTCAGAGAGATTATGCATGCTCCTAGGTCAACCAGCTCCCCTTCAAGATCCTAAGAGGTAGATGCCTCAGCATCAGCATCCACATCAGATACAACATATGCTCTTACTAGCTGTTATAGGGCAGATTTCTCAGAATAGATTATGGATTCAGGAGCATCCCATCACCTTTGCGTTGACAGAGGATAGTTTAGTACAAACAGACCGACTCGGTCATTGAGATCGGTAATAACAGCAGATGGGACACACTCTCCCATCACTTGACTTGGGAAGCATCATCGGTCTACCTTCCAGAGTCGTCAAGATCAAAGTAGTCATAGTATTTTTGAGTGAATTCATCTCGATATTTGGGGTCCAAGTCGTGTCCCAGACCATCAGGGGCATAGGTTTTATCTTGTTGTTGTACATGATTTTTCAAGATTGTCTTGGGGTTTTCTTCTTAAAAACAAGTCTGTTGTTGGCCCTATTATTCAGTCTTTTATTAATAAAATAAGGAATGTTTTCTCTGCAAATGCCAAGTATATTTGTTCTAATAATGCATTAGAATTTTGCAGTATTCAACTCTCTCAATTTATTAGAACCTTTGGTATTGTTCATCAGAGTTCTTATGCTTATATGGGTGGCTGAACGAAAACATCGCCACCTTTTGGATGTTACCAGGACTCTCTTGATCCAGAGTCATGCTCCTCATTCATACTAGGGGGATGCGATTCTAAATGTCTGCTACCTGGTCAATCGTATGCCCTCATCGGTTCTGGGGGAGAAGATCACGTTCTCGATTGTGTTTCCTGAGATGGATATTTTCTTTCTTACTCCTCGTGTTTTTGGGTCGGTTGCTTTTGTTCATCAGACGTCTCCAGGTCATGACAAGCTCTCTCCTAGAGCTGTCAAGTGTATTTTTGTGGGGTATTCTAGGACCCAAAAAAGGATACCATTGCTTTGACCATGTTCGACGAAAATATTATGTTAGTGCAGATGTCACCTTCTTTGAGTCTATTATGTATTTTTTCCCTACATGTGACAAGCTGATTCCTTCAAAGAATGGAGAAGAGGTATGCATGCCTCTACCTCTGATTTTGTCTACTCCAGGCTCTACTCCCTCACTACCTTCGACACCACCACCACCTCCTACACCACCTGCCACCCCTAGTTGCTTTTCGTAGGTTTACCGGTGCAGACCTCGTGTTCATGTGCCCCCTCCATCATCTAGCACGTCCCAAGTATGGTCTGAGCATTCGATTTCTACTGATGGTACTGGTAATTTGCATTTACAACATAAGGTGCACGAGACCTTAAGGTGTCGTTCGGCTACCAAGGTAAACCCCTCTTTGAGGGGTTTACCCCCCTCACCCCTTTTTTTCTCAATCCTAAGTGGGGCCTACTTTTTATCTTTTTAAAAAATTAAATAAATCAATTCCCCATCATCAATTCCATCAAAAAATAATATATTATACCATCATATCATATAAAAATTATAAACTACTCCACTTTTACTCACTTTTTCAAACTCCAATACAATCACATCACAATAACTACTCACTTTTTCAAACTTCAATACAATCATATCACAATAAACCCACTTCTAACCCACCCCCAGTTTAACCCTCTATCCAAACACCAAAACCCAAAAATGGGTTACCTGCAACCAGTTTAACCTACCTAAACCCACTATCCAAACACACCCTAAATGTTCCAGTCTCAGCCACTAAGGAAGCTGATGGCCTTGATGTGCACATTGCCTTACGGAAGAAGAGGCGTGCATGCACTATGTATCATCTTGCTTCACATATTTCTCTTGCACATCTCTTAAAAGAGTTTCAGAGGTTTGTTGTGGGTCAGTCAGTTGTGGAGATACCACGGTCATACCAGGAAACATTGCATAGTCAGTGGTATCTGGTTGTGGAGGAGGAGATGGATGCATTACAGTCTCGCAGTACTTGGAATATTGTAAAGGCTCCCTCTGGTGCATTTGTGGTTGGCAGCAAATGAGTATTTATGGTAAAACACCCGCGCGGATGGTACCGTGGATAGGTATAAGGCCAGACTTGTTGCTCAAGGGTTCATCCAAACTTATGGAGTGGATGGATACATTTTCTCCAGTTGCTCGTCATTCTATGTTGAGGATTCTCATTGTTGTCGTTGTGGTACGTGATTGGTCTCTATTCCAATTAGATGCCAAGAATGCATTCTTGTATGATGATTTGCAGGAAGAAGACTACAATACAACAACCACCAGGGTTTGCTGCTAATGGGGGGAGTCCCATACGGTGTGCAGACTTCGCAAGGCCATCTATGGCCTTAAGTAGGGTCTGAGGGCGTGGTTTCAGAAGCTCTCTGAATTGATTGAACAACATGGGTTTGTCAGATCTATTGCAGCTCACTCTCTTTTTGTTAAGAGAACCCAGAGAGGTACCGTTGTTATTCTGGTCTATGTAGATGACATTATTATTACGTGCAGTGATGAACAGGGCATTCAGGTAGCTAAGAATTTCCTTGGATGTTTGTGACCCAGGATTTTGGTAATCTCCGTTACTTTCTTGGTCTAGAATTTGCAAGAAATCAGCATAGTATGGTGATGATGCAAAGGAAATATGTCACTGACCTTCTATCTGAGACGGGCATGATAGGATGTAGACCTGCTACTACTCCAATGAATCCTAATGCTAAGATCTATGATTATGACTCTATGGAGGTGGATAAGAGATGATACATAGAGCTAGTAGGGAAGATGTATGTTACTATCACCAGGTCTGATATATTATTTGATGTTAGTAGAGTCAGCCAGTTTATGGAACAACCCAGGCAGGTTCATATGGATGCAGTTAACATGATCATGAGGTATCTGAAGTCTTCTCTAGGTGCAGGACTTTTGTTCAGAAGAGATACATCTCTCACAGTTACTGGATGTGTTGATGCAGACAATACTAGGTGCCTCAAGGACAGAAAATCCACGTCAGGCTTCACGGTGTTTGTAGAAGAGTAAGAAACAGACAGTTGTGCCTAGATCTAGCATTGAATCAGAATATAAAGACATGGTCCAAGGGAGCACGAAAATGATGTGGGTCAAGTATGTCGTGACTGATCTAACTATTGAGGTACCTCTTCATATGCACCTCATGTGATAACCAAGCCTCTTTATTCATAGCTAATAATCCAACCTTCCATGAAAGAATAAAGAACATCGCAGTGGATTGTCATTATACTCGTGATCTAATTCATAAGGGACTTATTTCCACCTCTCTTGTTGCTACATGCGACTGAATTGCAGATATGTTTACCAACGCCCTTGCTAGAGGTCCTTTTCACCGTTGTTGTTCCAAGCTGAGCATGATAGACATATATGCTCCAGCTTGAGGGGGAGTGTTGAGATATTTATATCTTTTATCTTTATTTCGTATTTTTTTATTTCTTCAATCCGCTTTATGCAATTTTTCCTTAAAGCTTTTCTCCTATATAAGAGAGCTCTAGGGCTACAATGAATACAACTTTTCATTTCACGCCTTTCCACAATAGATAATAAATTCATAGAAAAGTCAAGTGCATGTAACACATTCTGCAAACGCATTGACGGTGTCAGACTGATCTCCCCATGTCCTGTACTATAACAATAGTTCTCCTTGAAGGTACCTGTCTGTAAGCTGCAAGTTGATCTCTATCGCTACATATGTGATGTGTCACTCCAAAGTCCATAATCCATTATGAAATATCAGAACTATGACAATCAGTAAGAGCATAGGTGCTACCTGAGGTACTAGAGGAGGCAGAGGCTGCAACATCTGAGTGGTCTCCTGGAATAGGCGAAAAGTCACGGGAACTCCCCAAATGCATGATGTCCTGTAGTCGAGAAACGCGATCATCATATTTCTGACAAGAACAAGCAGCAGCACGAGAATCTGCCTGCTCCACTACTTGAGCTGATGCAGGAAAACCATGCTTGGAGTAGCATGTATCCTCTGTGTAGCCAGGACGATGACAATAAGAACATGGATGGCGAACACGACCTCCTCTACTACGGGGTCCACGTCCACGAACTAAGAAGAGCCCCCCCCCTACTGAGCCTTCTGAAAGCCTCCTCCATAGGAGGAATAGTAGTATCTGCGAATGAGCTGCCTCATATTTAGGGTCTAGTGCCGCAAGGAAGACACCAACCATAGTAGCATTCTGATGTCTTCTGCTGCTCAGGAGTAGATCTGAGGAGCATGAAACTGTGCAACTTCTCAAACATCCCACGTAGGGACTTGTACATTGCAGCTTCTCAAAAGTCCCACGCAGGGACGTGTACAGAGAATGGAGTAGTCGTCAGTTCTGCTTGATGGTGAAGATATCATGTCGTAACTGCAGTATCTTGGTCTCATTCCTCGCCTGAGAATAAGTTGCGGCGACGATATCCCACATCGCCAAGGTGGGCTGATGTAACACATCATTGTCAATCTTAATTGCCAACGTACCAGACAACCAGACCTTGGCATAAGCATCATCTGCCTCCCATGAGGCATTGATCCCTGTTTTCTCAGCCGGCTCCTCCTCGGTAAGAATATGTTTCTTACTCATAGATTTCATTAGGCTCATGAAATGCATGGCCAGAGCTCGTAGTTCGTCTCGTCCATCTTGACAATCGGTGCTGGACCTCTGAAAGTGCCAGTGGAGGGAACGTCGGCCTTGCTCTCTAACATAATGTCGGATGAAGAAAATTAGGGTTTTGTAGACCAATAGAAATTTGTCTATACAAAAATATAGGGATTTAATCGCATGTGTAGACTCAGGCAATCAAATCCATCGCCACGATCAGGTCTCTACGTAAGGAAGAGGTAGAGGAGAGCCATGGGAGGATCTGCGGCAAGCCGCCAAGGGGAGGGGGCAGTGCTTGCCACCGAGAGGCGAGCCCCCGAGAAGGGAGGACTGGACCCGCGTCGCCGTTATCGAGGAGAGAATCCGCCGCCGAGAAGGAGGCAATTGTGTAGGATCCGCTGCCGAGAAGCCGCCGAGTGTATGTGGTTGTCGGTGACGATGGAGGTAGGCTTGATGGAGGGGGCAAGGGTTAGGGTTTTTCGGGAACAAGAACTCCAGTCTAGGACCGCCACTCTAATACCATGTTGGGAAAATCGAAGAGTTGTATTATTCATGTGAACCCTAGGCTCTCTTATATAGGGGAGAGACCTATGGGTAAATTACATAAGACAGGCATAAGAAAAGTTAAATAGAGAAACAATACATAAGACATAAAAATATATCTAGAATGTCACATGATTATGTGTTGGAATTCCAACCCAGAATGCAGAGGGGTAAACCAGGTTACCTGGCAACCAAACGAGCCCTTAGGGTTGGTTGTGGTATGAACATACACCCACAACCACCCCCCTTGATGTCCGTGTAGACATCATATCACATGTCTACAATCCGAGTCATGTACCAATCTGATACTATGTCAGAAAACATAGTTGATATTCCATCACAGGTGCCTTTAAGGCTCCGGCACCTATTGTCAAGATGGATGGCACAAACTACGAGTTATGGGAGATGTTGTTCATGAATCTATTGCAGAGCCATGGTAAGAATAATATTATGACACAGGATGAGCCGGTCGACAAGACTAGGACCAATGCCAAACGGGAGGTCGATGATGATTATGCAAAGTTTGGCTATATGGTATTATTTTTGTGGAAATAGTCAACGATATCTTGAGTCAGCCTATAACAAAAATAATGTGAGATATCCTCACAGCGACGTACTCTCAAGCGAGGAATGAGTCGAAAATCTTGCAATTCCAGTATGATATTTTTACAACCAAACAAGGTGATCGTCCTTTCCATGCCTTGTACACATCTCTTAGGGGTATTTTTTAGAGACTCCATAGCTACATACCTTTAACGGCATCAACAGAGCAGCATAAGGACAATCGTGATTCTGTTGTGACTGAGGTCTTTCTGGCAGCCCTTAACCCTGCATAGGACTCAACCCGCTCTCAGCTACGCACAGATGCCAATATACCGCCGATGGAGGAGGCATACCGCAAATTGAGCAGACTGAGCATCCCATCTGCAGCATCTTCTCATACGTCATCGGCTATGGAGCTTCTCGTGGTAGAGATGCTTTGCCTCAATTCAGAGGACGGGACACACACAGCAGAGGAGGCTCACGCCCACGTTAACCCATGTTCCTATTGTCACTAGGCCGATCATTCAGAGGACAAGTGTTATTCCAAGCATAGCTTTTCACCATCAGCGCGTGTTGCTGAGCAGGTCCAGACTGCCCATGGTTCTACCTACCATCGTTTTGATGACTTTGTTACTCGACTAAGAGAGATCATGCCTCTAGATGTTGGATCTTCTAGTGTTTCTACTGGCCCATTAGATGTTGTTGCTTCTGCCTCCACCATCACTTCAAGCATTACTTATGCATTTACTAGTCGCACTCAACCGGATCCTTCAGAATGGATAATGGACTATGGAGCTTCTATCATCTATGTGGAGATCGCACACAATTCAATTCTTATAGCCATGTACAAGTTGGTAGATCACTGGTCATTGCTGGCGGGACACATTCTCTCTCTACCAAACATGGGAAGGTCCATTCGACTCTGTTGGGAAACGTGAAAGAGATAGTCTATTCCATAGCCCTAGGCTCTCTTATATAGGAGAGTAGCCTATGGGTAAATTACATAAAGAGAATGGCAAGAAAATAAAATAACAAAAACAGTACAAATAAAGCATATGCGTCAACACTCCCCCTCAAGATGGAGCATAGATATCAATCATGCTCAGCTTAGACGCGCACTTCTGGAATGGGCCTCTAAGTAGTGCCTTGGTGAAGATATCAGCAGTCTGATTCTCTGATGTGACGTGAGATGTAGCAATGAACCCCTTCTGAATCATGTCACGTATGTAATGACAGTCGACCTCAATATGCTTGGTCCTTTCATGAAATGCTGGGTTATTTGCAATGAATAAGGCGGCCTGATTGTCACATTCCAACATCATAGGAAGAGGTATGTCAAGGCATAGATCTGCAAGTAAGGATTTCACCCACATCATTTCTGTGGTAGCCTGGGCCATAGCCCTATATTCTGATTCAGCACTGGATCTGGCTACTACTGTCTGCTTCTTGCTCTTCCACGAAACTATAGCATCTCCAACATAGACTGCAAACCCTGATGTTGACTTCCTGTCCTTGGGGCATCCTGCGTAGTCTGCATCCGCACATGCTGTGATAGAAATCTCCTTTCCTTTCTTAAATAGCAAGCCTGCACCTGGAGATGATTTTAAATATCTCAGAATCATGTGTATTGCATCCATATGGACCTGACGTGGTTGCTCCATGAACTGGCTCACACGACTCACTGCAAACGATATATCAGGTCTAGTGATCGTGACATACAGTAATTTGCCTACCAGTTCTCTGTACCTTCGCTTGTCGACCTCTTCTGTGTCATCATCATACAACTTCATGCTAGGATCCATTGGTGTCGTAGCAGGCCGACATCCTAGCATACCTGTCTCATTCAGTAGATCTGTGACATACTTCCTCTGTGTCATGACTAACCCATGTGGATTTCTAGCAAATTCCAGCCCCAGAAAATATCTAAGGACTCCCAAGTCCTTGGTGACAAACTCAGTCCCCAGCTTTTCTTTTGCCTGCTTAATGCCTTGGTCATCATCACCTGTAATCAAGATATCATCAACATAAACCATGATTACAGTAATACCTCTCGCCGTCTTCTGCACGAACAAGGAATGATCAGCATTGGAGCGTTTATATCCTTGTTTCTCAAAGAGGTCTGACAGCTTCTGGAACCATGCTCTGGGGCTCTGCTTAAGGCCGTAGATAGCCTTATGTAATCTGCAAACCTTGGAACACTCCCCCTCAACAGCAAAACCTGGTGGCTGTTGCATATAGACTTCCTCTTGCAGATCACCATACAGAAAAGCATTCTTCACATCCAGTTGATAGAGCGGCCAGTCTCTAGTAACTGCAACTGATAAGAGTATCCGCAGAGTGGAATGACGAGCTACAGGGGAGAACGTGTCAAGGTAATCTACCCCATATGTCTGTGTGAATCCTCTTGCAACTAAGCGTGCCTTGTACCTGTCAATAGAGCCATCTGCATTATGTTTCACTGTAAACACCCATCTGCAACTCACTGGGGTGACATCTGGAGGTATGGTAACCAAGCTCCATGTACCTCGAGACTGAAGAGCCGCCATCTCTTCCTCCATTGCTAGTCGCCATCTAGAATCCTGCAAAGCCTCATGGTGGTTCCGTGGAATATCTGTAGCTGAGAGTGCCAATGCAAACGTCCTGAATGGTCCAGATAGCCTCTCAAACGATACCGCAGCTGATACTGGATACTTGGCACAGCTTCTCTTCTGCTTTCGTAGAGCGATTGGGACATCCAGATCCTCTGTAGTAGCACCCTGCTCCTGTACTGCATCCTGCTGAGAAATGTCGTCAGATCCATCAACATTAATATTTTCATTACATACCATAGGCGAGCTAGTTGACTGGTCAGGGCCATGAGCTTGATTCGGCCGTCGGGTGTAATGGAATGGTAACGGGGATATTATTGGTGGCGGTGGTGGTGGTGGTGGTGGTGGTACTGGAGGTGACGGCTGTGATGTTGGTGGTGACTGCTGTGATGTTGGTGGTGCCATGAATACGGTATCAGGAGACAATGGTGGTGGCTGCATGTTCCCGGATTCTGAAAAATACATGATAGATTCAAAGAATGTAACATCTGCACTGATCATATACCGCCGACGTACTGGATCAAAACACTTGTACCCCTTTTGAGTTCTGGAGTACCCCACAAAAACACACTTGACAGCCCTAGGAGAGAGCTTGTCAGAACCGGGCGACAACTGATGGACAAAAGCGACAGACCCAAAGACACGAGGGGTAAGAGTGAACAGCTCCTTGTCAGGATATATAAGTGAGAAAGGAACCTGTTCATTCAAGACAGACGAGGGCATACGATTTATAAGATAACATGCAGTAAGAACTGCATCACCCCAGTAGGTATACGGGACATGACTCTGAATGAGAAGAGACCTTGTAACGTCAAGAAGATGACGGTGTTTTCTTTCTGCAACCCCATTTTGTTGAGACGTATGAGCACAGGAGGTTTGGTGAACAATCCCTTTTGAGGAGTAGTATTTGGCTAGATTGTTGGTGCACAACTCTAAGGCATTGTCAGTTCTCATAATTTTGACCGTTGTGGAAAAGACATTCTGAATCTCATTTAGAAAGTGAATAATAATATCTCCAGCCTCAGACTTATTTTTCATTAGAAATACCCATGATGCTCTAGAAAAATCATCCACAAATACAATATAAAACCTGTGCCCCTGATGATCGGGAACACGACTCGGACCCCAGACGTCGACATGAAACAACTCAAACTTGGAGTTAGTACTCCGACCTTGACTACTGGGAAAAGAAGACCTGTGATGTTTTCCCAACTGACACGCCTCACACTGAACAGTTGTGTGAGACAGACTATAGGGTAGGACTAGACGCAACTTCTGAAGCGGTAAATGACCGAAGCGCAGATGCCACAGGAGAGGAGATACTTGTTCTGCGGGAGAGGCTGTGATTCCGGCAAACGGGGTCTGGTTCAAACGGTAAAGGCCTCCTTGCTCATAGCCATGACCAATCACGTTGCCCGTACGGATGTCCTGAAAAATCAAAGAAGATGAATCAAAAATAGCTCGACAATGGAGATCCTTCGTAATCTGACTAATCGACAACAGATTCATGGAAAAATGCGGTGCATGCAAAACATTCTTGAGCTGCATCGAGGATGTCAGTCTAATCTCCCCCTGACCCGTGATAGGGGAATGAGTGCCATTGGCAATCACTACTGTCCGTCCTGGAGGAATCTGAGTATATCCTGTAAGTAGACTCTGGTCGCCACATAGGTGATGTGTAGCGCCCGGGTCCATGATCCACGGCAATGTATCTGATCTACTACTGTGAAGAGCAAGTGTACTACCTGAAGTACTCGTAGAAGCAGAAGCAGCGGCATCAGTATGATTCTCTGTCGGCGGTGCTGGGCCAGGTGATGGTATAATACCCCTAAGACGGGCAACCAGATCATCAAATCGTTGATCCAGTGTAGATGCAGACGGGGGCTCTATCTGCTCAGCAGCTCGTGCAGATGCAGGAAATCCATGCTTTGAGTAGCATGTGTCTTCAGTATGGCCGACTCTGTGACAATATGAGCATGTTGGCCTAGTGCGCCCCCCCTTCCACGGGGAATACGTCCACGGCCCTGGTATTGAGAACCACGGCCTCTGTTGACTGCCATGGCTGAGGGATTCTGACTAGTGGCTGCTGAAGGTATAGTAATCCTGCTCAATCTGTGAAAAGCTTCCTCCATGGGAGGAATAGTCGAGTCCGCCAAAATCTGTGAACGTGCTGCCTCATACTCTGGATCGAGTGCAGCGAGAAAAACACCCACCATCGTCGCATTCCTGTATGTCTTCTGCTGTTCTGGTGTGGCGGTAAGAGACATGAAGCTATGGAGCTTCTCAAACATTCCTCTCAAAGATGTGTAGAGAGAATGTAATGGGCGGCCATTCTGCTTGATTGTGAATATATCATGTTGTAGTTGCAGGATCTTGGTCTCATTCTTCGCCTGAGAATATGTCGCTGCTAGAATATCCCACATGTCTTTGGCTGTGGGTTGATGTAGAATGTCATTGGCGATCTCAATAGCCAATGTGCCAGATAGCCACACCTTGGCATAAGCATCATCAGCCTCCCATGAGGCATGAACTCCAATCTTCTCTGCAGGCTCGGGTTCGGTAAGAATATGCTTCTTACCCGTAGACTTCATCATACTCATGAACTGCATTGCCCACAGTTCATAGTTCGTACCATCCATCTTGACAATTGGCGCTGGACCACGAAATGCGCCCATAGATGGGATATCTGCCTTGCTTTCTGACATACTTGAGACGGAAGATTGGAGTGACCGAGAGAAGATAATCTTTGTCTACACTGACATGGACGAGATTAGTTGCTTGTGTAGACCTCAAGCAACTAACCTCATGTAGATCTGGTGCTGTGCCCTAGTGTTTTGAGACTTAGGGCACGCACGTACGTGTTAGAAACACGCACGCACTGCACTGTTTCGACTGGAGGATCTCACGCCTATGCGCACAGTTGATTTCCTGTGCCGCTGAGCACGATGATGCGCGCACCTATGCACGATGCGCACAGTTCATGCGCACGATGATGACGATGATGCACGGTGATGCGCACAGGTTATGCGCACGATGCGCACGATGATGCACGGTGCGCGAATGGGAGGGGCCTATGCGCACAGACGCGAGCAGCGCGAAGGGAGCCTATGCGCACAGGCGCGAGCAGCGCGAGGCGCAAGGGGACCCAGGCAATGCGCAGGCGATGCGCAGGCCCAGGCGATGCGCAGGCGAGGGCGTGCGAGGGCGAGGTGCGTCGCCGATCGGCTAGGCGGCGCCGATTCGAGAGAGAGAGAGAGAAGAGAGAGGCCGGCGGGTGGGGTTAGGGTTAGGTTTAGGTTTCGAGAACTCCGGTCTAGGACCGTCGCTCTGATACCATGTTGGGAAACGTGAAAGAGATAGTCTATTCCATAGCCCTAGGCTCTCTTATATAGGAGAGTAGCCTATGGGTAAATTACATAAAGAGAATGGCAAGAAAATAAAATAACAAAAACAGTACAAATAAAGCATATGCGTCAACAGACTCCCTCCATGCACCTACAGAATTTTCTTCATGCACTAGAATTCTCAATGAATTTATTGTCTATCAGTCACATAACAAAAGATTTACATTGTCCTGCCATATTTGACTCTTTTCCCTTGTTTTTTAGGGTATAATCACGGGCAGGGTGATTGGATATGGCTGTGAGCATAGAGGGCTTTACAGGTTGATCCAATCTCCTTATGTTGGTACTAGCTTTCTTTCTGCTGGATCGATTTCTCCTTACACTTGTATCTTCGATTTGGTCATCTTCTATTACAGAAGATATGACGTCTCATCCCTAGCATTTCAATCAAGTCTACGTTTTAGTATGAAGCATGTCAACTTGGAAAGCAACACCGGTCTAGCTTTCCAAGTTGTCGAGGTCGTAGTAGTCAGTCTTTTTTAGCTTTTTCATTTTGATATGAGGTCCAATTTGTGTCCCTGGTCATCAGGGGCACATGTATTATTTAGTTGTTGTGAATGACTTTTCGAGACGGTCATGAGTCTGTGTATTAAAGAATAAGTTTGACGCTAGTACTATGATTCAAAATTTTGTGACTGAATGAAGAATCTTTTCCCTGCTTCTATTAAATACATTCGTCATGATAATGCTATGGAATTCTGTACTATTCAACTATCCAAATTTTTTAGCTCATGTAGCATTATCCATCAAGCATCATGCCCTTATACTTATTAACAGAACGATATTGTTGAACGCAAACACCGTCACTTTTTGGACATCACCATGACTCTTCTCATACAAAGTCGGGCGCCTCATTCCTCTTAGGGTGTTGTGATTCAATCGGATGCCCTCTACCATTCTTGATGAAAAGACATCCTTCTCTCGTGTTGAGAAGGACCTTTCTCTCTTACATCACGGGTCTTTGGCTGTGTGGCATTTGTTCACGTTTGGCATCCAGGTCGTGACAAGCTCGCTCCTACAGTTGTAAAATGTATGTTTGTTGGGTACTCTCGTACCAAAAAGGGATATATGTGTTTTGATCATATCCGGGGAAAATATTATGTCAGTGCCGATGTTAGTTTCTTCAAGACCATCATGTATTATACACCTACAGGTGACAGGTTGAGTCCCTTTGAGTATAGGGATGATGTTCTTCCACCTCCTGCACATATATCTCAACATGTTCTCCATGCTCCAATGTCTTCCCCAACATCCAGCATGCCTCAGGTAAATTCTCAAAATTTGATTTCAACTGGTGGTACTAATAGTGTGAATGGTGAACGAAACATGTGTCTCTGGCATGACTTCAGATGGATTTCAGAAAGCTTGTTGTGGGATTATCTGCCACTAAAATCCGATGCGCATACCAGGAGGCTCTCAAGGAGAGAAAATGGCGACTTACCATGGAGATGGTCGTTTTACAATCACGTGCAACATAGAGCATCGTTACAGCTCCTACATGAGTGTCTATTGTGGGATGCAAGTGGGTGTTCACAGTGAAGCACCAAGCAGATGGCAGGATAGGTTGCTACAAGGAAAGGCTTGTGGCTAGTGGATTCACCCAGACATATGGGGTGAACTATCAGGATACTTTCTCTCTAGTGGCTCAGCATTCTACACTGCAAGTCTTTCTCACTATTGCAGTAACACGAGACTGACCCCTATATCAGCTTAAAGTGACGAATGTATTTCTCTATCGTGACCTATAGGAGGAAGTCTACCTGCAGCATCCACATGGGTTCACTGCTGAGGGGGAGTGTCAGAAGGTGTGCAAACTTCATAAGGTTATCTATGGCCTTAAGCAGAGTCCAAGAGCATGGTTTCAGAAGCTCTCGATCTTGATAGAGTAGCAGGGGTTCGTGAGATCGACTGCAGATCAATCATTGTTTGTTCAAAGGTCTCAGAGAGGTATTGTTGCTATACTGGTCTATGGTGATGATATCATTATTACAGGGGATGATGTGTAGGGCGTTCAAGCAGCCAAGGTTTTCTTTTCAAAAAAAAAGCAGGTAAGGTTTTCCTTGGTCAGTAGTTTGTAATCAATGTTGTAAAAGTCGGTCCGACTAGTCGAGTTGTGGGGTAGCCGACTTGACTAGGCCTAGTCGATCATTAGTCAGTCAACCCGAATAATCGGGCAGACTACTCGGTCGACTTTTATATAGAACTTTTTAAAGTTTTTTATTATTTTTTTTGCTTTTTTAAAAGCAAACTTATTCTAATATGTGTAAAGTTATACTTAAAGTCAATAATTCTGTTGTTTCATTATGATAGTATAGAAAATGTACAAATCTATGCAAATATATAAGAATATATAATCATTATATATTTAAAATTATTAAAAAAAACTCAAAATTGACTAATGACCGATTAAATCCAATTATTCTACCGATTGTCGATTAATCCTTAGTCAGTGACCCCGTCGACCGAGTACCGACAACTGATTTCTGCAACATTGTTTCTAACCAAGGACCTTGGCAGTCTACATTACTTCCTTATACTGGAGTTTGCCAGAAATCAATGAGGTCTTGTGATGACTATGAGGAAGTACGTTACGGATCTTCTCTCTGCGACGGGCATGGCAGATTGCAAACCCGCCACCACTCCCATGGACATGAGCATAAAGCTGTATGATGAAGACACTAAGGAGGTAGACAAGAAGAGGTACATGGAGCTCATTGGGAAGCTCATATACATGATCATCACTAGGTTAGATGTATCCTTTGATGTAAACTGAGTCAGTTCACGGAGCAACCTAGACATGCACATATGGATGCAGTCCATATGATTCTGAGACATCTAAAGACCTCACCTAGCACTGGTCCTTTATTTAACAGAGGCACATCCCTTGCCGTTACAGCTTGCTCAGATGCATATTATGATGGATGTCCCACGGACAGGAAGTTTACCTCTGGCTTTGCAGTGTCCATAGTGAACTCCTTGGTATCATGGAAGAGCAAGAAGTAGATGGTGGTCTTCAGATCTAGTGCAGAATCAGAGTACAGTGTTATGGCACAAAGAGTATAGAGATGATGTGAGTCAGATCTATTTTGATTGACCTATCTTTTGAGGTGCATCTTCCCATGCACTTCCATGGCGATAACCAAGCCACTCTTTTCATTGCCAACAACTCAGCCTTCCATGAGAGGACCAAGTATATTGAGGTAGACTGTCAGTACTCTCGAGACATGATCCATAAGGGTTTCATTTCTACCTCTCATAGCAGCTCAGGCAAACAGACAACCGACATGTTCACCAAAGCTCTAGCTAGAGTGTCATTCCAGAGATGTTGTTCTAAGCTGAGCTTAATTGATATCTATACTCCAACTTGAGGGAGATTGTTGTGATGCAATCGAATCTGGTCTTGAGTGACTCTTGATTGTAGTTCTCTCCTACGGGACGACCCCCAACTATAACCGATGTTGTCGGTAAGCTGGGTAAGGAGTTTTGCAATGGGTAAGTGTTGAGCCAGGCTTTTTTAGGTTTTTATTTAAAGGAATTAATCACAATGTGAAACTGTTATCGTCAAGGTTGTAGAAAGCGGTAGTCGGTACTCGATCGGTGGGGTCACTGACTAAGGATTACTCGGCAGTCGGGCGACTAATCGAATTTAGTCAGCCATTAGTTGGTTTTGAATTTTTTGAATTATTTTAAATATATAAATCATTTTTGTACATACATTCTTATATATTTACATTGATTTGTGAATTTCCACGGGCTGGTAGCTTGAAAAGAAGCATTTCCATGGGTTGGTACCTATTAAGCAATAGAATACCGAGGGAAAAGAAAGCTTTAGCTCTAGAGGTCTTTGGCGCCCTCTAAGTTTTGGGGTACAATATATCCATCGTATAGAGCACCCTGTATATTAGGGCATAAAGAAAATATTCACAATCACACTGACCACTACATTGAGATTATTGTCATAATGGGTTGCATTATAATAGAGTTAGAATCAATGTGGTGGGTGACGAGAAATAATCGGTAGGCAATCCTTGAAGGAACCCCTTGGGTAATGTTAGACCTATGAACCTGTGCAACATGGAGTTCGATACCAAAAGGCAAAAAATCCTTGGGTTAATAGAAGGTTTTTTATAGTGAGAATATACTAAATGCCACAATCTTGAAGAGTGATTTATTCAATCAAAGTGGGAAGGGAGAATCACAAAGAAGCCCTGGCTTACACATGTAGAAAGTGAAAATGGAAGTAAAGGAAAATAATTAATCAATAGAAGGGATTACATGCAGTATTCACATTGGTATTCTCTGTATTATATATTTACATTGATTTTAAATATAACATTAACCATATCAGAATAAGTTTGCTTTTAAAAAATCGAAAAAATGAAAAATAAAAATATCTCTATGTAAAAGTCGGTCGAGTAGTCGGTCGACTAGTTAGCCCGATTACTCGGGTTGACCGACTAGGCCTAGTCGAGTCGGCTACCCCCCCCACCCACTCGATTAGTCGGGGCGACTAATCGGCCTAGTCGGCTGACTTTTACAACAATGGTCGTCGCAATCCAAAGAAGCGTCAAACAAAAAAATTATTGATGAACTCTCAAGCCAAAATAAAATAAAGAAATGTAAGCAAAAGGCGCTGCGATCTTATCCGCTCTTTGATAGAAGACTTCGAATCCCCATCCGCCAATTGAATCCGAATAGGCTGCACATATTTCTATAAGTGGGGTGAGGGCTTTTTGGCTAGCGGGGTGAGCAACGTAACTAGTGGGACTCTTTCTTCTAGAAAAGCAGGGAGAGCGAAGGAAGAAGGACCGTCTCCTCTTCGAGAATCTGATAGAAGTTGTTATTTGATTTGTTTATTTATTTTAGCAACTATTAGAATATTACTTGTTAGCAAGATTTGTCTAGAAGAAAACGCCGCACTTCAATTGGACCCTAAAATAGACCTTGCCCTAAGAAGGTTTTTTGCTTCAAAATAGTTAGCCCACTAGCAACTTTCTATCTCAGACCCGAAGGCAGAAACAAGGGCAAGCCAGAAGGTAGTAGGAACAGCTTGCCATTTTCAATAAGTCAAGACTTTTGCTATTTATTTACATGTATAATGTACACGATCGAACTCAGTGAGGCTACAAAAATCCCGAGGGATATTAAATCTATGAAAAATCAATGAAATAAAGGAAGGAATTCTATGCAAACTACTCTTTGTTTTTGTGAAATGTTTATCTTTTTTATTTTTTTATGAATTTTTATATTTTGTATTTTTATGCTTTTTTGGTTTATATTTTTTACGAATTTTTATATCTTGCAAATGTTTTTCATTTTTGAAAATAAGAGAAAATAAAAACAAAGAAAATGAAATAATGGCAAAGAAAGGACAAGCAACTTTTTGTATTTTTTTCAAATATATCAAAAATATGAAGAAAATTCAAAAAAAATTGTGTTGTTGGTATTTTCTGATGTTTTTGTATTTATTAAGAATTTTTTGATTTTTTTGGGATTTCAAATAAATAAAAAACATGAAAAATTATAAATAGAAAACAATGCAAATGTTTTTGGGTTTTTAAAATAGGAAATAAAATTAAAAATAGATGAAATATACACGAATAAGAAGATGAATTTTTATAATTTCCAGAAAGCAATTTTATGATTTTTTAGGTTTTCTTTGAATTTTTATGAATTTTTAAGTATTTTTGATGTTTTGATATTTTTGTTTTTATGAAGAATTAGCAAATGAAATTTGGTCAGAAAATTAAACAAAATAAAGTAAACAAACGGGAATTTTCTTAGATTTTTTCAAAAAGTTTTTCTATTTCTTATTAATTTTTTAATGCAAGCAGGAGATATTTTTGGAGTTTTTGATTTATTAAAAATAATAAAATGATTTAAATACAAAACAAAAAACGTGAAGACAGAATTAAACCCTAAAATGATTTTTTGTGGAATTTTTTATAAGGCTTTGCTATTTATTAAATGCAAATAAACACACAAAATTAAAAGCGGGCATGGATGCAAAGAAAGTTAATTTAAGGACTAAACAATAACAAATAAAAAATGCAGGGGGCAAAGATGCAATTTTCCGAGAAATGTGCGTACCAGTGCACGTGAGTCGCGCTGGCATGGACATTAATACGAATACTTTGTTTTCCGAGGGCCAAATGATAACATAAACGTACGGGGTTTTTATTGCAAATTTACCATATAAGCACGTGCAAGACACGCATTTTAGTTCAGCCTGGACTTAATTGTAAATAAAATAAAGAACAGGAACAAAATGCAATTGTTCAATGACTAACAGAACGACACATGTCCGAGGACTTATTTGCAAAATTAAAAACAAGGCAGGGCTAGAGTGAAATTTGTATACCGTTCCACGTAGCCTATCTGACGGTGGAGATGAATCTAATCTATGATCGAACGACGGAGGATGAAAATGCGTGGACAACTCGGATCTAATCTGAAGGGCTCGATCCATGGCGTAACATTGGGGCTTTTTGGACGACTGAGATTCAAACTGGGCGTGGCGTTCTTGATCGAATGTCTGTCGATGCTGCTGGAAGAACAAGATTGAAGCTTGACTCCTACGAACTTCAATCGAGAAAAACTTTCTTGATCTCAGTCTGAATCGACTTATGAAGGATGCTACGGCTTCTTACAATGACTCCGCGTCATCCAGATGGCTCAAGGGCGACCGGTGATGGCTCAAGGAAGATCTGGAGGTCAGAAGGTCTTCAGCTCCAAGTGGACCTCCAGATCTTAATCTCCTGCTCCAGCTGTGCTCCGGAACCCTGCAATGATATGTTGATGCTCAGAGGGAACTCCAGCCTGCTTTATTAGGTGACAATGAAGATAAAATGAGGGGGAATGGGGACCTCTGGCGAACGATGATGGGATGGAGGTGATCAGGCTGTGGGGGAAGACGAAGAAGGCGAAGGCGATCGTGATGGTGAGGTCGGTAGTGAATGAATGTGATCAGAGCACCTCCAATCAGTCGGATCGAAGGCAAAGATGAAGATCACATTTGAACTAATTACATAAAATGAAATGCAAAATCAAATGCTAAAATGAAAGCAAACTACCTAACTCTACCTAAGGATGAACTGAGGATGTGCACTTCGATCTGTTGCATAGAACAGAGAGTTAGATTGCGACGATGAAGCTCCGGCCACATGTTGGATCTTATCTCTTCCCGCTCTATCTCGCGTTCCCAATCGTGAAGGTGGCCTTGCTGTCACCCAGGCTTGCTACAAGAATCGACCTCGGGCGGTTTTGAGGGTTGGAAACGGATCAGCCGGAGAAGGTGGTGGATGGGATGTATTAATAGGCAAGAGCTCCGGCGAAATTTTGAATTTGAAACGCATGCAATCCGAGGAAAGATCGAAGGAACCGATGACCTAGCGATGGAGAGGTTAGTGAGGGCTAACTACTAGGAGAAGAAATTTAGAATAGTTAGAAGGCAGATAGAACGGAAGAAATTGTAGAAGAGGTGCGGGCGAGTGAAAAACGCGGGGAAGGTTATTGAATGGGGAGTTGACCCGGGTCAACAAACCCGAGATCAACCAATCACAGCGCGCCCTACTACAGGACAAAAGGGCAAAACGACAAAATAGTAAGAAAAATGAGAAATAAATCAAAATGAAATCGAAAATGAATTTAAAATAAAAAATAATGTAAAGAGAAAATGTTAGTAATTTAATTAACTTATTTATGGTGATTTTTAATTAATTAAATAAAATATATACAAGGTAGAAAATAAATAAAATGTGTTATTTATAGGTATATATACCTATATATACACCACCTTGATTTTTAATTTTTTATTTTTACAAAAATGTACATCATTTAATGATTTATTAATCTACAATATTTTACAAGGCTTTTAATGATATTTTTTATTTTTAGGAATTGATTTATTAGAGTAAATAAATAGTAATATTGTACAATATACATAGTGATATATATACAATATGTACAAAATTTTATTTTTATATATTTTTTATTTTGTGATTTTTATTTGTATTTTATATAAGTCAAATACAATATTTACAAATTAAAAATATGATATATACAGAAGTAAAAGGAAAATAAATATATAAATAATATACATAGGTATATTATACCATAGCATTCCAAAAAGACACATTTCAAATCTTAACTCTGATTTTTACGAAACCACTTCAATTTTAAAGATTATTTAATTTGGAGTACAATGAAAGGGAGTTTGATTAATTTTGAGTTTTGGTGGAGAAGATATTGATCTGACAAGTTGAGCTTTGCGGCTTTTTCAGAGTGCTGTTGTTTACACAATGTACAAGAGTTCTTGCAATTATTTTTATTATTTACAATTATAGTTTATTTTTATGTACAAGTTCCAAGAAGAAAATAATTTTATTTAAGGTGTAATTATTGAAGAATAAATTAGTGTAAAGAATATGTATTATATACAATAGTGTACAAGTAATGAATATACACATGTGAGGATTGATTTTCTTAATTTTCTTGAATAAAGGCCTTATTTGCCACTACTTCATTCCTACTCGATCATGTCAAGTGTTGACCTAATCATGGGATCAGAGTCGGTCTGTATCTATTACATATATACAGTCTTTGATTTTCTTTATTTTTCCTTTGTTTCTTTCTTTATTTATTTTAGGTTAGAATAGTGATAAATATATAGTATTTATACAAGAATTAGGGTTAGCAAAAGAAGAGAATTATGGATATTTACAGGTGTTTTATAAGGGTTTTTAAGCTAAAATAAATGAATAAAGATGATGAAATGCATATTCATCAGTATGGCCTCTCCCTCAACAGATGGTGGTGGTGTCACGAAAGGTAAGGGAGAAGTTTCATCACAAAATGGTGATCTTCTTTTGCAAAAGACGAAGGGATGATTCCTAGAGTTGGAAACACGTCAATTGGTGTGATCCCAAGGTAAAAGCAGTGGCATGGGGGCTAAGGATGATTTTGATCGGCTCGTAGAGGTGTAGAAGTCATTGGTGATACTGGCAAAAGGTTTGGAGGAGGTTGAAAATATAACAGAAGAGGAGGTAATCCGCAACGAGGGGATTCATGCGGAGACGCCATATTAGATGGCATTGGCATATCGCGTTAGGATTCATGCGACGAGTCTATCCCCTCGGTTTACCGATGAAATTTGTGACATGGAATGTGTGGCATGAACCAGCCAGAGAATTGGGCGATGATTGGCTCCTTGTTGGGTGATTAGAAGGTTGATATCCTATATATATCACAACAACAAAGCCTTTTCCCACAATTAAGTAAGGTCGGCTTCATGGATTCTTCGCCTCCATTCTGATCTATCTTGGGTCAATCCCGGGCTTATATCCAAAAAACAAAGATCCCTTCGTATGGTCTCTTTCCAACACTTCTTGGGTCGTCCTCGCCCTCTCTTAGCCGGCTCAACATCCCAACACTCGCATCTCCTAACTGGTGCATCAACTGATCTTCTTTGCAAATGAGCAAACCATCTTAAGCAGTTTTCTCGCATCTTATCCTCGATCGGAGCAACACCAACTTTCTTTCTGATTGCATCATTCCGAATCTGATCTTTACGTGCGTGTCTGATGAAACCCAATTTCATCATCTTAATTTTCTATTATTAACCCCCTTACTTAAGTTTTGTGTCAATAAAACCCAGATAATGTCCTGTAATTATCAGAGTCCTTAATAAATTAAAAACCACAAAAAATGGCAAAATTAAGATCCACCTTAGCATCCACCTTAGCATTTTCATTTATGCTACAACCATTCTCAGCACATGTCTATGGTTCACAGGCCAACATTCAGATCCATAGAGCATAGCAGGTCTCACGGCTGCTTTGTAAAACTTTCCTTTAATTTTTAAAGGAATTTTCTTATCACAGAGAACAGCAGAGGCTCCTCATATATGTAAGAAACAAAAATTGATTCTTGGGAGATTGTGAAGTGGAACTCAATCATGGGTCCTCGGTTCACGGATTTCAAAAGTGTCCCAGCGAATGGTAGCTCTGGTGGGATTATCGTGGCCTAGACTAGCAATTTATTCAACCTGGTGAGGAGCGGATGTTGGTGCACTCTGTGGTGGTCATTCTTGAAAGTCAAGGTGATCGTGCGAGGATCACGGTATCGTCCATTTATGGCAATTATGGGTCCTTCCCAGTCCTTTCTCAAAGCTTAGCAGCTCACACAGAAAAAACGCTTACTAAATCAGACCCTAAGCTATTGGTATGCGATTTCTTTACATGAGTGTTATGTTGTGGGTGAATTTAAAGATGTTAGAGCAAGTTTTCCCTTGGTAGCTTGTATCCTTTGTGGCGATTTGAATGTTACTTCATACACGGATGATAAACCTCGAGGTAGAGGGAGGACATGACCCAGGATCTACTCTCTTCGTGGAGGTAGCGGAGAGTCTTGCTTTAGAGGTCCTGGATGTGACCAATAGCAAGTACTCATAGAGAAACAACTCTTCTAGATCGCACATTAACCACTTCATTCTTTCTTGTGAGGTTTTGGAAATGTTCCAATTGGCTTATGTTGTTTCATTACCTTGTTTGAGATCTAACCATATCCCAACTGCTTGGACATTGGTTCTACGAGGGGTACCTCTTCCTTTTTCATGTTTGAGCAGGTTGGCCGCTGGAAGAGGGTTTTCGTAAGCTCATTGTTGATTTCTTGTCGGTTTTGTTCGTAGATGGTTTGGCTACACAACGCATGTCTGTAAAACTTAGGGGTGCTTCGCAAAAGGTTACACTTTTAAGAAAGATTCTAGATAGGTGCATGAGCAGCGAAGGATGATTGCATAAGATGTGGTGAGGCTTGATTTGCAGGAGGATTGTAGAGACTTGGATGAGGACTTGGTTTTTGGTTCAAAAATTATTGAGGAGGAAGGCGAGGTGGAATGGAGGCAGAGGTCGAGACAGGAAGTGGTTAATGTAGGGGGATATAAATACAAGGTTCTTTCATAAGGTGGCTAGTGGGTGTCGGTATCGAAATCCAATTCATGCTATTTAGGTGGGGAATGTAACTTTCCAATGAGAGAACGCGACAGTCGGAGTGGTGAACGAGTACTTTAAGGCTTCTTATCATCGATTGCCACATAGCGAATCCAGATGGCTTGGATTGGGTGGTGTCTAGATCTCTAATCATGATGCTGAAGGGCTGACTAGGGGCTTTGATTTACAGTATGTGAGGAATGCGGTGTTTGCTTTTAATCCTAATGGGTACCCTGACCTAGATGGATTCATGGTCTTCTTTTTTAGGGAATTTCGAGACCTAGTATCCGAGGGCGTGATGGCTATGGTGGGCAACTTCAAGTATGATAGCTTGATTTTGACCGCACAAACCATACGTTCATGTTTATGCTGCCCAAAAAGGACGTGTTGTCGAAGGTGGAGGATTACCAACCCAATGCATTATCCAATGTTGTTTACTTGATTGTTGCCAAACTTTTGGCGAACATACTGCAGGGGGTGCTAGGTGGAATTATTTCCTCAATGCAAAGTGATTCTCTATCTGGAAGGCAGATGATGGACAGTGTGATTGTGGCAACTAAGATCGTGGCTGATCGGAAGAGACAGAAGACTAAGGGTGTCATGTGAATGGTTGATTTTTCAAAGGCATATGATTATGTTGAATGGCGCTTCTTGCGGGCTTCTACGCATCAGAGAGGTATTCCAGACGTTTGTATTACTTGGATAAAGCATTGTATCACTACATCTTCATGCGTGGTCTTGATCAATGGGCAACCTATAGGTGGCTTCTTCCAACCTTATAGTAGAATTCGCTAAGGGTGCTCGTTGGTCCCATTGTTGTTTGTCGTAGTGGTTGATGCCATGTCGTTCATGATTGATATGCGATGTCAAGCGAGTTTTATAGTGGATATTCGCAGGAGGAGCTTTCTTTGCCCATCCTCAAGTATGTTGATAATACCATTATCTTTACAACGGGTGGCCTAGAGAGTTGCAGGGGTATGTTCATAGTCTTGGATTAGTTTGGGACGGTATCCGATTCCAAGCCTAACAGAGCCAAATTTGAATTTGTGCCTTTTGGTTTAAGCGGGGGGAGGGGGGAGGGGGGGAGATTTCCTCATGTGACAACTTCCTGAGATCACCTCGTGCAGAGTTGCCCCTTCGATACCTAGGGCTCCCGTGGGTGGGCAGAGTGACTGGTTACCCTTGGATGAGAAGATGGAAAAGAAGCTTGCATGTTGGAAGTCGGCATGATTATCTAGAGGTGGTAAATTGGTATTGACGAGGTCAGACATGTCTATTATCCATGTCTTCTTCCTATTCTTTAGACTACTACCTATGGTTGTCCGAAAGATATTTGAAACCATTATGCAAGATTTATTGCACCTACTCTGGGGAGTCAAGTGGGCTGGCTTTAGTCAACTGGAGAACTATTACACTCTCCTTGGAGGATGGAGGCCTCCGCATTCATAGTCCACTAAAAGATGAAGGTGTTGTTATGTAAGTGGATCACCAAGATCTAGGGTGATTGCATCAGCTTGGTTTATATATTGATATACAAGATCTATGAATCATCTGCAACCTTACATGGTTAGAGGGATCATGGAGTGGTGTCGTCCAATTTTTGGTAAGGCATTGTGCAGAGGTACAGGATGTTCGTCATTTGTTGAGAGCTAGCTTGGGTGATGTGAGAGGTCTTTGATTCTGGTGAAATGAAAGTCAAGAGGAAACTTCTCTGGTTTGGCATCCGTCACATCAAAGCGCTCCAAGACGTTCTGCAAGTAGCTCTTATGGCTCAAACGTAGCTTCCCAGCCTTGCGATCCCTATGTATCTCCATGCCAAGTATTTTCTTAGATGCACAAAGATCCTTCATCTCAAACTCTCTACCAAGTAGGGCCTTCAATATGTTTACATCATATTTATTTATGGATGCTATCAACATGTCATCAATGTAGCTGTACAAAAATGAAAGACCCATCAGCACGGTGTCTAAAATAGACACACACAACATAACTACTGGTAAAACCTTGTGTAACAATGAATGAGTTGAAAAGTTTGTACCAATGTCTCGGCAATTGCTTCAACCCATAAAAAGATTTCCTCTACTAGCACACATGATCTTCCTTTCCCTGCACTGCAAAGCCTTCAGGTTGACGCATGTAAATATGCTCTTCAAGGTCTCCATATAAGAACATTGTCTTCACATCTACCTGCTCCAACTCCAAGTTGTTCACAGCAACAATAGCTAGCACAACTCATATGAAGGTGTGCTTTACCAAGATGAGAAGATATCATTGTAGTAAATATCCTCCACATGGCTAAAAGCCTTTGACAACTAATCTTACCTTGTAATTCGCATCAACATATCCAAAGATGCCTTCTTTCTTCTTGTAAATCTACTTACGGCCAAATTGGCCAATCACCTTCTGTCCGCATGGTAAAAGAACAAAGGCCCATGTCCGTTTTTTATGAAGAGATTCAACGGATGCAGAGTATTGTGATGAAACAATATTCTCCCCATTTATCGTTGCAAACTAGTATGCAGAGTATTGTGATGAAACAACTTCAAAAAAGCTACTCAGCTCTCATGCATCACATGCTTCCTCTACAACGGACTGTGCATATGCAAACATGGAATCTGCATATCTGGAGGGAGGCTTGATCTGCATTCGACCTCTCCTATTTGCAATGCACTCTTCTTCTTCACATGTTGAACTCTCCTATTCTTCTTATGATTCAGATAGATGACCATGATGTAATTGGACTAGATCAACCTCAAGCTCCACTTGCTTGTCGGTACTCATATTTCCATCTGCATCAGAAGAATGGACAGAACTATGCTTGGGAGATAGAATAGTAGACTCATTAAAAACAACATTCTTCTCAATCATTAATTTCTGCGATTTCCGATCAAAAGACATCACAATATATATCCCTCACTCCATATGCATACCCAAGATATGTTTATTTAATGAATCTAGGTTTTAGTTTTCTTTTACTAATATGAGCATATGCAGGACAACCAAAAATTTTCAAATCAGAATAATCAGGGGGATGTCGAGGCCATACCTTCTCGGGTGTTAGGTTGTTCAGAACCAATAGGGGAGATCGGTTCACAATGGAGGCAGACACAGCAACTGCTTCAGCCCTAAAATCTTTCATCAATCCAGCACTCAACAACATACATGTGGCTCTCTCTAACATAAACTTGTTCATGCATTCTGCCACTCCATTCAGCTAAGGAGTGTATTTGACTGTATCGTGTCTAACGATGCCTTCATTCTTGCAAAAGTCATTGAATTCTATGATACAGAATTCTAGGCCATTATTAATCCACAGTCTCTTGATGCTTTTCTCATATTGCTTCTCTAGTAACTTGTAATAATGTCTCCCTGCAATGCAACAAATTTCCATAACTCTTCGCGGACATAACAAAATGTGCATCTTTGGCAACTGTCAGAATGCCATCTTTCTTAGCATACTCACACCCTTTCTCTTCTAGGGTACTAAGAGATATTGGGTTCTTTGTCTTATAAGGAACATGGTAAACATCTGTCAAGGTGACAGATGTCCCATCAACCATCTTCATTTTAACGCTTTCTAACCCTACAGTCCTGGACTGCGAATCATTGCCCATAATGACAACTCCTCCATCAACAGATTTGTACAAGGAGAACCAATGGCGATTGGACGTGATGCGGTAGGAGCAAATAGAATCAAGGAGGCATGTGTCCTTCAATCCGTGCAGTTTACTGACCATCAGAATATAGCCAATATTTCTGCATTCGATTTCCAGATAACTCGCTTCTGCCGCAGAACAATCTTTTCCAGGTTGCTACTAGTCTTTCTCTTTGTTTTGGAGTTTCCAACACTTCTCTTTCATATACCCTTTCTTCTTCCAGTACCGACAAAACTTGTTCAACCCTTTTTCCTTTTCCTCATGCAGCTTGTCAAACTTCTTCCAATTCATATATTTGCCATTTTTCCCTCGCGTGAAGCACATAGACCTTATCGCTTGACGAATGTCCCGTGAGTTCATGGTATATTAACTCCTTCAAGAGGGATGATTTCACATCATCTTAGTGCAGTCTCGTCCTTCCCGTAAATTAGGGTTTCACAGAAGTGCTTGTACGAGAGCGGTAAAGAACATAATAACAACCATGATCTTCATCTTGAATATCTTCATCTATGTTTTCAAACCCGGAAATAATTGAACGAAAAACATCTAGATGAGATTTAATCAATTTACCTTCGGCCATACGAAGCATGATGATGTTGAAGAGCCATTGCTTGAGATGTAGACGATTGGCCAGAGCTTCATCATGTAATGTCTCTCAATTTCCAGCCACATAGCCGCTGCTGAGGATTCCTTCATAAATTCACGTAGAACATCTCGTTCGAGAGGCAAAGTTGTGTGTTTGCCCTAGCCTTCACGTCCGTGTCCTCCTTATCGTTTATGTCCTCCTTATCGTCTTGACTTAAGATCGCAAGTATCTTCTCAATGCCTTTCAATGTTTTCGTGACACATTGTTGGATGAGGATCGACTCCATCTTGAGCTTCCACAGACCAAAGTTGAAGTTACGATCGAATTTCTCTATCTCAAACCGTCATCATCGAGGGTGTTGGATCAAATCAGTGATGATATGTTGCACGATGTCTCAACACCGAAGTAGAAACAGTCAACCAGATAGATCTAGATAGAACTCTCGCACGAGGTGGAGAATCAACAAGATTGCTCTGATACCAATTTGTCAATGATGATCCAAACACGCAATCAACCATAAGCATTCAACCACGAAGAACACGTACAATTTTACGTGGAAAAACCTCACCGGTGTAGCAGAGAAAAAAACACAGGCAAAGAGAGGTTCAACTATGAGAGAAAAGATGAGTACAGAACTACAGATACAAGAAGACTAGAAGGCGACAACTCTCTCGAAATGAGACTTTCCGATAACCCATGCATTAACCCCACAATACATATGTATAGGGGCAATCGATAAACGTATCCTAATTGGATCCAAAAATCACACCGTGGGGGATCCGCCCCTGCCCCCCTTTAATCGGTTCGGCCAAGATTCGTTTATGAAATGTAATAGGATCACAAGTGGACAGTGCTTCAAGGCATATCTCAACAATCAATTGTGTAGTTTACAAAATTGCAATTTGTAATGTTGATGATTTTCTTTCCTCAAAAAAATGTTGATGATTTGCTTCATATTTATTACATTGTAATCAGATTGCAAATGGATCAATGATTCAAGGCATATCTCAACAATCAATTGTGTAGTTTATAAAAATGCAATTTGTAATGTTGATGATTTGCTTTCCTCAAAAAAGTGTCGATTATTTTCTTCATGTTTATTACATTGACTGGTGTACCATATTTCAGTAGCCATTCCATGCTTCACCTAGGAGCACCATTTGTTATCGGGTACATGCATAAACATATAAGACGGAATTAAGTTTTACTTAGGCATCGATTGAATAACCATACAAAAGCTTTTCTCATATATCTAATTGCAATATAATATAATACCCTGATAATGCAAAGGTAGTGAATGTTTGAGGCATTAAATTCAATCACAAAATTTCTAAAAGTAACTAAATCAAGACAGATTACAACATCAAATTGTAGGTTAAATACCAGACAAGAAAGTGTTGGATGACTAAAGAAGTGATGGAAGGAGACTATTGAGAGGACTATGGCACTATTGGATTTAAGCCTGAATATGACACAAATTCAATCAGTTTGGAAGAAAAGAATCCATGTAGCCAACCCCATGTAAACTGAGAAAAGGTTTGTTTGTCGTTGTACCAGACAAGACAGTAGAATCCAATTCCAGAAAGCCAGTTTAAACATTTATCCAATCCAATTATAATGAGTTGCGAAATTAAGATAATGCTACATAGTAATTAGCGATGCATAAAAAAGTGAGAGAGATATTCAAGAATGATCTGATTACCAATTTCGTAAAAAGAAAAAAGCTATAATATTATAACAACTAATGATACTGGTAGTTGCACTTAATGTCGAACACTGAAACGTAATTCCATGGAAAAGAATGGCATGGAAACACTTTACAAGGCCCCAGTCCACATGCAGGGCGTAAGGTTCACTTAACCCGGGAATCCAAATTTCCTCTGCTTTTAGAGCGCAATCATTTAGTATTTTGACCATATAACCCCAGAAAATAATGGTCAATGATGAACCCACAAATTAAAAAGGCGTGAAAAGGCCAAAGTCCCACACAAATTGCCTCGTTCGGATTTCTAGCAAAGAACAAACGAACATAGGCAATGAAACGGGATGTCGAGATCCAAAAGTCGAAAGAATAAGAGGGTAACCCACTAATCGTCGCCTGCTTCGAGACATCATCTCCCATCTTGATGACCTGAGACCACTCGACCTTCTCCATAGAAGAAGAGGCCGCTTCATCAAAAATCTGAGGGGGGAGTGGGGACGTAGTTTAGAGGAATTGCTGGAACAAGAATAAGCACAACAGATGGAAGGGACTAGACAATTAATTCACCAGGAAGGTCTCTTGGATGGTTCGGACGCGGGATTCCAGAGATCGAGACAGATGCTCTCTCTTCGCTGCTCTTCCCATCTCTCTGTCGCTCTCGCTGCGTCTCTGCTCCAGTTCAGCTTCGGGGCAGAAAGGTGCCTCTTTGCTATAAGAGAAAGACGGAAGGGCTTTGTCAAAGAATTAGAGGAGGGACGTTCTGTTGGTCTGCAGGAGAGATTTATGTGGTGTTTCTACGGATAATTTACTATGCTCTCTTTTATTTCTCGATGGTTTGATTTGATTATCTCGATGAGATTGGGAATTGGCCAGACAAACGTTCTTGTATCCGATCCTCGATCAAAGTTGATTTAAAAACATTCATGTATTCTGCAATGAATGTATTCATCAGGCAAACCGGTTCTCACACCTAAGAAGGCAAATTCTTACTTATCCGAAATGCATGATGCACTAGCAACTATGTAGGAACATCATGCGTTGAAACTGTTTGCACGTCAAATATTAGATTCGATTTCGTTGAACTAGTAGTAGATTTTCGGGACATCCTACTAGAAGATTAGATATATGTCATATATCTAAGTTCGAACTCATGACAAGTCCTGTGGTAACCTGCCATGAGCTAGGACATGTTGCTTTTATAGATCATTTCTACAACGAGTCTTTAGGAGACCTGAGTATTTTCAGTTCGTTACCACCAGGGCCGTCCCTGAGCCTCGTCTCGGGGTGCAATGGCCCAGGGCCCCGCAATTTTGGGGGCCCATTTTTAAATCGTCTACATATAGTTAGTTTTTGTTATTTTTATTTCAAATACTAGGGATGAAAGCGATCGGATACGGATCAGATATGCCTATTTCTATATCCATATTCGCTCTATCTTTATCGAGTACGAATACGGATACAAATATGATTCGGATATGCATTAAGGAAATCATATCCTTAAAAATACGGATACGAATCAGATATTTATCGAATACGAATATGGATCGAATAAAGAGCGAACTTGAATACATATTAAATAAAGAACTAATCCAAATACGAACCAGTGAAAGAGTGAATCCAAATATGGATCCAATAAATATGGAATCCAAATACGAGTCTATTAATGATCACATACGAACACGAATTGATATTTAATTAAAGTTTACAATGATTTTAAAAATTGATAATGAAATATAAATAAGTTGCATCCTGACAAAAGGGATCGTCGAGGTGACATGCGTTCTAACCAGAAGCTAAAGGAGGATATGATTTTGTAACTTTTGTTTGTGCCCATCTTCAAATAAACGGAAGTTTATTAATATCATTGATATATTGTATTATATAATATCTACTACTAATATAATAACATAGGGTTGTGTCTTGTAATATATTAACTAATATATTAAATGTTTTATTCTGATATCCGGATCCGGATATTCAAGCCATTATATGCATCCATATCGGAAAAATTTTGCAATCCATATCCGATTCGTATTTGATTAATATTTGGATACGGATATCCGTATCCAATATTTTTTTGAATACTGTACGTAGATATTCGGATATATCTGTATCCGTTTTCATCCCTATCAAATACCAATCCAATGTCTAAATGGCTACACAGGTCCATTAATTATTTACATTTGCATGTGTCATTTGACTCTTCATATTCCTAAATGTCAAAAAATCCTTTGGGTTCCCCAATGCCACATTAATATCTTAAAAGTTAAGACCCCATATTGAACTTAAATGTGTCCTTTGGAGACAAACATGACCTCCTCATCTTGTGATTTGCGATTTCTGCCACTGCTGCAATTTGTCTTGCTTTCAATTTATGACTTGTTGTTGAGCACCCGCAAATCACGGTCTCAGTTAATGATATTTTTATATTTGTGCATTGTAATTTTTTCCTTAGATCCACAAATCACGATTATTTTTTGGATTTGCACTATCAAATAAAAAAATGATGGCTTAATTATTTTTCCATAACTATTATTTTATTGTCTGTTTAAATCATGTTTATTTTTTATTGTATTAATTGGTTAGTGCTTCTTGCTTGAATATTATTATTCTCTAACCATATTTTTTTCAGCTCATATGATATGGAAAATAGACATTAAGAAATGAAACTCTTAATTTTTAAATATTTTTGTTATTGTAGTCAATAGATATATGTGCTTCTGTGCTTGAACATTCTCAAAAATCCTACCTAAAAAAAACAATGCCATACATTTTTTGCTAATTTCCCATTAGCTTTTGTTTGTACTTGCGTTCCTTAAGTTGCATTATATCCATAGATATCTATTTCGATTGTAGAAATTATTTTTTTTTATAATTTTAATTCATTACTTATTGTTTGATGCTTGTTGCTCATAAACATATATAGTTCTTTTTAAAATTTAAAGAACTTTATTTATAAGAAATTTACAAATTAAAAAATAAATTATTTTTATAGGGCCCTTTTCTTCTCTTTTGCCTAGGGCCCATGAAATGTCAGGGATGGCACTGGTTACCACCATCTCCTTCCTTTCCATATGCTACCACTTTCTCCTTCCTCCATAAATGTCACCACCTTCACCTTTCTCCAACTGGTTGCTACTCACACCTGCATAACTTGCCACTACCACCTTATCCTTTATCCCCACCCACCATCATCGTCGACATCTTGACCCGCCATCAAAGCTACTTCTCCTTCCTCCCCATTTGCTACAATCAGTGTTGTAAAAGTCAGTATTCGGTTGAAATAAAGAACAAATAGTATTCTTATGACAAATCAAAAATATTCCGCTAGGTATTTTTTTATTTTAAATATGGAACTTATGTCTTTTACACGTAATCTATATATTTATGCATGTATGCTCACGAATAACAAAATAAAAATTACTATTTAAATTACAATCAAATCGTACACATCCAACTTTACATTCCATTTCACATCCCTACATGTACTTGTGGCTGCCTCAAGAACACAAGAGAGAGGTGTTTGATCGTCTAAATGCCATAAAAATAAAATATATGAGAAGATGATCATTTGTGTTACCTTTCTAATGCAAGATCTGTGTAGAGGATGTTGAGTGGAAGCTTCCATGCGAAAATGGTGGCAAACGGCCATACTCCGTAGAGCGTCAGTGAGCTTGGGAGGTGGAGGACAAGAGCTAGTGAAGAGAGGTTTTAGGCCCCGTGCATCATGAAAGTGTGTAGATCGAATCGTATCCAATCGAACAAATAGATTCATCATATGAATCTAGATAGCACTGGAGTTTAAAAATAAAACAAAGGTGAAATCACATGGATTGGGAACCATTCCCAATCCATTTCATCAATTCACACGAGTATAGAATTATCTTTTGAAGCATGTTTGTGATTCTCTAGCCTCTAAATCAAGAGATATCTTGTCTAAGTCTGATCCGACAGAGATAACACTTGTGGGTACTGGGATGAATTGTGTAACTCCCACAATCCAGAAAAACGATTCAACCTTCTTCCTTGTCAGCCTTGGGGCAGGGGGGACGTCCTCAACCAAGGAGAGAGAGGGACAACCGAGAGAGAGAGAGAGAGAGAGGAGAGAGAGAGTTTTATGTGTTCTCAACTATTGTACAGAAAGGCATGGCGCGGCCCTCCTTTTATACAAAAATGGACCGTTGGGATTGCAATCCTAATCAATTAAATAAGTATCAAGATTAGAGAAGGCAACCAACCTCTAATAGGATTAGGATTGATAATAAATTATCAATTCTAACTATTTAATTAATAATTCCACAAATAGAATAATATTTGAATTAAATTAAAATTAAAAAGAATAAGAGTCCTATTACCCCATGGAAGGGGGGACGTCCAACATGGTGTAACAACCATGGACGTCCAGTCCTTATGGGATTAAGACTTACTTTTATTTTTAATTAATTAATTCATATATTTGCTTTTGAAATTTAATTAATTAAAAAATAATTTATAACATTTATAAATTAGGCCATTGATTAAAATGAATCATATTCATTGGTTCAAAATAAAATGCAAATCATATTTACATTTATATTGAAATGTGAATCCAATTCACATAAACAAATATAATTTGTGAATCATATTCACAAATAAGTCTCTAAGTGATAATGTGGATCATATCCACACTGTTCCAGAAAATACTACGAGTATCACTATCCACATTATTTTTATCCTAGATAATTAAATATAAATTAATTATCTCAATTTTCTCTCTTGTCTTAATAATTGGAATTTGTTTTCTCATAATGTCTATGTACTCTTTCATGGACAATGTGCCTTCTCCGTAGATACTTAGAGATAGGGTCAGCGTAATTGTACTGTCCATGTATAGTGACTTGGATATTGAGATTCAATATCATATCCAGATCTGAAAGACTCTCAGTGTTGTTTCATCATATCAGATAATGTATTATATCTTCTCATGGTATTTGAATCTCATTCAGAACAATGTCCAACATTTGGACTATGATTGGATAGCTAGTTTACAGAGCGGAGTCACTAAAATCCAAATATGTTCCATGACTCTCTCAAAATAGAACTGTCATGGTGTACAATTAATTTAATATCACATCACCCTTGACTATTCCTAATACATGTTCATCCTGCATACCAGAAGACTATGATTAAACCTAAAGTTTTGATCTCATTTGAATTGTCTTCTTTGGAGTTTTATCAATAAGTTTCTCATTCGATCATTGGGAGTTGGTATCAATCATGTACTTTCCAAAAGCATGTATTACACCTAAAAATCATGTCTTGTTTCCGAAACAAGACGACCATCGATGGAATTTGATTTATTCCAATATCTCATAGGTGAACTCATATCTTTCGGTTCAGTAATGAACTTGTATGATCCCTTTCAGAGATCGTAGCACTCATGTGCCTTTATGTGAACATCAGGTCGCCAGTATATAGACCATGATTAGGTCATCAACCTAATGGTCTGCTAAATATACATACCCATACATATAGGATACATCTACCTTCGGCCAGGGGATGTGTGCATATATCATGACAGCATATGACATAGGTCTTTATTATCTCGATCTCGTTAAGTCGACTCTTTGACTTAACTTATCCAACACCTTTGAATCTCTATTCTTATGTAGAGAACCTAAATGAAGAGGTCGGTTGGATGTCAGCCTATAGAGTAAGGATTGCCATCTCCTTATCAAGATGTAGATCCTTTCTTGATGATCACTTGACGGTGCAGTTGAGTCCTCAATCTAACTCTTTAAATATTTAACACGACACTAGCCTTTATAATCCAACAATTGGATCAACAGCTGTGTGGACCTATTTGTACAGAGGGACCCAATAAGTATGTGCATATTATAATCTTAGAAAGGAAGTGAAAATCAATTCACTAGGGCTCACATGCTAACAACTAGCTGCTAGGGTTGCAAATAAGGGAGAGCACAGTCCATAGGGATCTTATATGCCTTCTAATTGGATTTTTGTGTATTCTGCCAGAGTCTCATACTACCATTTCAGACATGACCTATCTTCACTAAAATGTCCATAGTCACTTATTCGATGGCCGCTCTACAAACAGATCTCATATCCTAAGACTCTTATTAGGGGAATCATTCATGTTGGGCTACATATCATAGTCAGAAAAAAATGACTACAGAGCGACTGGTGCGAGAAACTCAGATGGATTATCGAGTTCCGCCCTTACACTAGGCTTGTCTTTAGTCAAGAAGGCTACTAGATCATATTATAGTCCCTTGTATCTACTAGATGGTACCTTTTCTTTGACCCTACTAGTATAATTCATCTAGTCCCCTTGGCTTTTGTCTTCTACCGTCGATCTTCTATAAAGACAAGCACTTTTCCGCAGCCTTCCATAGACCACTTTGATTTATAGAATTCCTCGGAACATAAAATCTAATATATTCCACCATCATTGCCTTGGCCTACAACGACTAAAATCATCTTCTCCTTCCTCTGTACCTGCCACAACAAGTGTTGCAAAAGTTGGTATTCACTATTGGTCAGAAGGGTCATTGAATAATGAGCAAATAGTGTTCAAGTGACTAATCAAAACTATTATACTAGGAGTTTGTAATTATTAGTCATGAAGATTATGACTATTGCATATAATCTATATATTTATACATGTATAGGAATTGTTAACAAAATAAAATCACTATTTGAATTACAATCAAGTTGTACACATCTCACTTTACTTTACATTCCATTTCTCGTGCCTCATGTACTTGTGGTTGTTAGTTCTTTTTTTATCTCCAAATCTATTTTAAAGATGAAAAACATATGTCTTAATCATTCACTTGTCTATTTGTTTACTGGATTGTAGGACATTTCAGCAAAAGAAGCTTTTGGAAGTGAACTTCAGTGACGGTTTGCAAAAGCTTAAAGTTCATGTTGTTTTTTCAAAAGTTGTATTGTTACATCTTTTAATTGTATTTGAGAAAGTTGTAACCTAAACTATAGCTTTAGAACTTTCCAAGTCAAGACATGTCAAGACCTCATCATTGATCGATCAAACCTATTACACTGATTGACCATCCTTTATCGACCAACTTGTTTCACTGATCGACCAACCTTAATCAACCAACTCATTTCACCGATCGATCATATTTTGAATGCAACCCCCCAACAGTCATCAATTGATCGACTCCTCACTAATAGATCTACTTTATATAATAGATTCATTGGGTTTACCCGATCAATCATAGTTGCAGAATCTTCATGATTTCTTACCCAATTTGTTTCCAATGACCATATTTTTGTAACCTATGAAAGGGTCCTCACACCACATTGGAAACACCCACCAATCACTCCCATTTTCTACACCGAAGAAAACAATCCTCTCTTAGTGATGTTCTATTGTTCTGTCTATTGTTCTATGTGTTCTTTGATATTATGAGAGGAATAAGTTCCGAAGATAGCTCTCTAAGAAAGCTATCAAGCAAACAATGTTTGATTGCCTCCAGGTTTTTCAAATTCTCTAACAACAATCAGACTACTTTTGAGTATTGATAGGATAAAGATTTTGTGATATTATTCGGTGATATATTTACTATTCACTCATACTATTCAATATATAATTACTCATGCTTATATTGTGAATATATCTTCAATTATTCTTGTTGTTGCTTATTCAAGATATCACTGCACTTATAATTGAGAATTATCTGTGATATTATTGAAGGAAAATATTGTCAAATATTATGAAGCATTGTTTTTATCCTTAAGCTTTCTCTGCAAGAACTTTTGGTGTTTGATCCTTAAGTTTATAAGTAATTCTTGGATTCATAGACTATGATATCTCCAAGGAAGCCAACGGACAATCGGACTTCGTACACCTTGACGTTGCTGCAATGTTTGATCTGTAGTGTGGACTTGGGTGTCTAATACAAAGTTGTAAAGCTGGAAGCTTTATAAATGATTGAGATATCTTTGTAAATATCTCAGGCTTATAGTGAAGTAGTTAGTTAGCTTGGCTAACCAAAAATCCTAAGTCGGGTGACTTAGGCTATGGTTTTTACCGGGTTGGATTTCGATGTAAACATCCTCTTCGGTTAACTAGCTTGATTGATTAGTTGTGTTATTTTTAAGATTATTTTGTGAAAGATTTTATGTTGTCATCGCTACAATATTCAACCCCCCCTCTAGTAGTATCTCGATTCTAAGGAATTTACAAGTAGTATCAGAGCGGGCTTCGTGCTATGAAATCAACACTTGGTAGAATTTTTCAACTTCAGCAAGCACCAATATGAAAGCCAATATGTTGTCAGGCATCCTCCATTCGACGGGACCAATTATAGTTGTTGGAAGGTTAGAATGCAATTTTTTATTGAATCTGTAAACATGGATGTTTGGAGCATCATAGGGTCCAAGTACACTAGGCACACTCCTACAAAAAATTTACCAATGTCAGATGCTATTAGGAAGAGAGCCACCTATAACTCTAAGGATATGACCGCTATCTTCTATGTGATCACAAAATAAGAGTTCAATTGTGCTTTAGCATGCAAAATAACGTAGATATATGGAATAAGCTCATTGTTACGTACAAAGGAACCAACAAGTTGAAGGAGATACAAGTTAGTCAACAACAATAAAGGTATGAGTTATTTAAAAAGGAATCGGGAGAATCCATCAGAAATATGTAGACCAGATTCTCAAACATTATCAACAATCTTTAGAATCTCAACATAGAGATTACCGAATCGGATTAGGTCAAGAAGAACCTCAGGTCTATCATGGAGCATAATGTTAATGGTTATCAACGAAGCGAACACCGCTAACAACATGCTTATTGATCAACTTATAGGAAAATTCTTATCCTATGAAGTTGAGAAGACTCAGACCGTAGAGGCTGAAGCAAAAATCAAATAAGAAAAGCATGTCCCTTCAAGCAAATGAAGCCGTATCCATAAACAAAAGCTTTGAGGATGAACTAGTTATGTTCAGCGTGAACTTCAATAGATTTTCAAGATTGGTGATTGATGAATCCCTCCTGGATCATCATAATTCTCTATTTTTATCCTTGATTAATAAGAACTTCCTGAGAAATCTTCATTAATTATGCATCTTTAGAATAAACCTACTTGTGTATAATCAACACTATTTTTATTATATTTAATTACTAACTATTTTCTTTGATTTTATATTGTATTAAATACCCCTAAATATCATAATAAATATTGTATTGATTTATTTTGGCCTTTAAAAGAAATTAAAAATACAAAAAAGTCTCAAAGCCTTAAAAATAGTGTTTCTATCTCTTAAAAATGCCCCCAAAAATACACTTTTTTTTATAAAATGACCTCTTTTGATTTTTTGTTCAACATGAAGCTTGTAGATTTCATGTTTTAACTTTTTCCTAATTCGACCTCCTTATACTTCTTTTAGATTTATCTTTGTTTTACTATTTATTGAACTTTCTGGAGCTGCCATGTGGTGCTCTCTAGAGCTGCCACGCGACCGCTCCCTCTTCTAGCCACCCGGCTTCATTCCTAGCCGTTGGATCATTCCTCTTCGTCTCCATCCTAGTCGCTCTTTGACGCCTCCATCCTTAGCCATCAGATTTGATCTCAGATCAGATCCTAGCCATTCCCTTCCACTTTTCCCTCAACCGCACGATGTTCCTCCATCCAGCGGCTCCTCATGCTCCACGTCGCCTTTTCTCGCACAACCCTCGATGAAACCCACGCTCCATCACAAACCGTTCGTCACCGCTTCTTCCCTCACCATCAGATTTGATCTGATCGATCAAATCTTAGCCTTTCGCCTACACCATCTTTGTAACCGTTGGATCACTAGATTCAACGGTCCACAAACCGTCATCTGCCTCAAGCGCCCCTTCCCTCGGTCGTTACAACTCGTCGCACCCCCACCCCCTTTCCATTTTAGCATCTGCATCACTGCACCTCTTGCTCCCTAACGCCATCACCACGTAGCCTGTAGCTCTACCATCCCCGTGTAACTACCAATGCTCGCCTCCATTACTCCCCACCATCAAACCACCGTCGCAAACCCCCACCATGACCATCTGTAATGGCCACCACCTCCGCCTATAAAACCTCGCACTCCGCCTCTGTTCACCCCTGTCCACCATTCCTCGTCTAACACCCTAGCCCCTCTCCGCCTCCCTGTGACAGACAGAGGTCGGATGAGGGGCCACAATGGTTCCTTAGACCAGTGTTGACCCATGGTCAACTTAATCATGCTGCAGCAGCCCCTGGCCCTGTTAAGCACCTCGCAATGGCTGTGCGAGTCGTGCAACGACCTGAGCTTCCTTTGAAGCCCAGCCCAAGCTAACCTCCTTCGCCGGTGAACCGATTTCCAGGTAATTATCCGTCACTCTTCTCCAATTTACTTCACCCTTCACAACCGACTTCACCACCCATCGACCATCCTCCAAGCTTCGCCACGACACCAACATCCATGCGAACACCTCCGATCACCTCCCCCCTTTCTCCATAACCTCCACCGCCCCCACCCCCATCTTCCCTGCTCTGTTGGAGAAGAAGCAATGGGCCTCAGCCTCCTTCGCCTGATTAGGCCCCCACTCCACTCGCAACACACCCCCACTACTTTGGCTATGCTAATCCTTTCAGGAACCTCAATGATCGGAATCTCCACTGCCTCCCGATCTCCAGCACAGTCGTCGATGATGATTCATCGAGAGCCATCTCCAATTACCCTGGCGCATTCGCCTTCAGTTAGCAACCTTCGCCAGGCGTCCACGATCCTCCGACGATGATCAGGGCGTACAGAGGAGCTTGGAGGAGCTTGAGCAGACTCACCTGAGCTCCAACTACGTCGCTGCTCCTCCGACAGAGACGAAGAGAAGGTGCTGTTGGATGGTGCCTCTCGACGGCCATCCAACGACCCTGATGGATCCATGTAGCGCCTGTCGAGCCTACTGCCTCGGAGACCTGAGCCAAGCACCGAGCCAAGAACTGAAGCTCCAAGGGATGCCACGTGTCCCTTGAAGCTGCACCTCGACCGAGCCTGGCCCCTCGCATTCCATGCACGTAAGGGGCTGGGATATTTATAGTAACCACCTCGGGTTTTTCTGAATTACATCCAGGTCCAGGTGCACATGCTTTATGTACGTGCCTGGACATTTTATAATAAAGCCCCACCGATTTTACAAAATTACAAAATGGTCCCCACACTTTAGGAAAATTTCCATAAGGGCCCCTCCAGGTTTTATAATTTGCAAATGGGTCCCTCCAAGGACTTATTTATAATATTTATCTTTTAGTTCTCATGCATTTTTGTTACATTTATGCCCCTGTATTGTTTCTTTCATATCTCGAGCATATTAAGTCAAAATTGCATGATTTCAGTGGTGTTTTGAACCTCTTTTCATTATCTATCCAATGGAATATTTAATTTCTTAATTTAAAACTAAATGAAATATGATGAATTTTGATGTTATACAATGTCTCTTGCTCTATAAATCTTTACCATTAATAGATGCTTGCTCTTGATTTTTATGCTCAATTTGACTCTGAATTTGAATCATAATTTGTGCTCATATTCTCTAGGGTGTATTTGTTGCATGCTTGTCCCTTGCACATCATTGCATTTTGTTCGTGCACTATCATATAATTGCATTGAATAATCAAATAAAAATTACATGCATCATTCTGTGTATTGTTTAATATGCATTTTCTTGTGTATCTGCATATAGACATAAGATTTGGAAATGATCACTCAATAATTAATTGACATAATTTGATAAATAGACAAAGAGGCTTGTGTCCCTGTGTTCGACCTTGGTAGACTTGCCAAGTTAAAATATTTTACACATTCGAAGATGTGCGTCTTTGTATGACCGAAATCTGCCTCATGTACTACGACAATTTTATATAATTAAAGAGGCAGATTTCACATTCATCAAATGGCACTGTTTCCGTAGACACGACTCACCATTATTTATTTACCGAATTTTGTTGAAATATTCTTGACGTGAATATTTTCAAGAATTTTAGATCTTTTTATCATGTTATTGATTAATGTTCTTGATATTTTTCTAATAATATTCTTTTATGGCAAGGCTCATGGAAATCGAGGACGCTTGAGACCTATGAACGCGTGGAGTTGGGAGCTCCTGCTGAGAAGATTGTAAAAGAAAATCAAGGAGGATTCTGAGAACTTTAGTCAATATTTTCATTCATGCATTTTGTTGTAAAAAATATGTATCATGTGCATTTCTAGCGGTCCTCGTTTGAGGGCCCGTGAAGTCGATCACTTAGTGATCTACCCCCCCCCCCGCGCCATTTCTGTATATTAACACACACACACCTCCCCACATCTTAATCTGTAAAAATTCACCCCTCCCGCTATCTCCTACGTATTGTCACCTGTATAAATTCACCTTCTAACCCTAATAGCCTCGGACCCCCAACCCAAATTCTAGATGCTTTACTTAGGCTACTTTCATGGGGGGACCCGACTCGATCAACCTTCCCTCTATCTCTCTTCTTATACTTAGGTCATTTTTGACCTAAGTATAGGGGGACACTCCAATCAGTTCCGCTATATCACCTTGTATTTAAGCAGAGCTATGGCTTAATATCACTTGTGTTGTGAGGGCATAGCAAAAGTTAAGTATAGGGGAGTATACCGTATATTATTGTATGCATGCTTTAGCCATATCTCATGTTTTAAAACTTTTGAAAACTTTTTGGGCTTGATTTAAGTTGACATGTGAACAGTTTTTTTTGTAAAAATTCATTTAAAAATCTTTTTAAAATTGAGGGATTAACTTTTTGTAAATAAAATTAACCTTTTTAAAAAAAACTCCATAAAATCGGAAAAACTAAAAATTTTCTTTGGTAAAGACTCTGACTACCAGGCTTAAAAATGAGTAGTTACTCTTCAGTGAGGGAAATTCGGTCTCCCTTAGCAGAGTGGGTGGTTTAGAGGACACTGTCTATGGCTCCGTCCTCAAGTAACACGGGTCCGTCTAACGGTCCGTACTTACACCCATACTGACTGAAAGTAGATGCAACTATTCATATGAGATAGGGCCAATCATTGTCTCTTAAAAGAATTTAAAAAATGGAAAACTAAAACTCATAATCATTTGCAAAAAGATAAAAAATCACTAACTGAGGAGTTGGTGTATTCCTGACACATTCATATTCACTCAAGACTTGAGGATTTGAGGACACTAAATTTCTGAGATCTTGAGAATCTGAGCTAGCTAGCCTTAGTCATTAGGATTTTGAAACTTAATAATCCACACTTCCCTAGTTTAAAAATTTGAGTGCTATATTGCACTCTTCATCTCTACCATTTAAAGAATATGATCATCACAACACATTCACAACTGCATGATTGATGAGATGAGTTGAGTTATCACTTGAGGAACTAGGACTGGTGATTTGAGTCTAGACCCGGTTTAATGATTTTCGAGGATGGGATAAAGTTAATGAAGGCTTCAAGAAACCTGAGTGTCAGCAAAACCCTAGCCAGTATGTGAATAAGTTCACATACGATCGTTTGATATCTACCTATGTGCCAGGGTATTAAATTGTTGATCAATGTGCGCTAACTCTTGGAAAAAGCAGTGGAGCTAGCCAAAAAGAAAAGAAAAGAAAGAAATATATCAAGAAAAAGTTATATCCTTCAAAGTCAAAATACAAAGAGCTTCCACCAAAGGTGAGTGCTCCCAAACATTTTCAATGTGTCCACTTGGACCAAACGCAATTAGGACTAAGGAGTCAGGTTGGCACCATAAAAGGGCTCTGCATCGTATAGTGATACAAGTCTAGGTGTCGAAGGTATCTTAGATACTCAAAAGAGACACATCCCGGTGTACTCCCAGAAAAACAAGTGCAGACGACTCCGAATTATCTTGACAGACACATTGATCAATAACAAAAAAATACATGTGTTGAGTAATAAAGCACTCGAGAGGCCCCTTGTTCCAATGTTAGGGAGAGAAAAATAGAAACCATCCTATGCCCTCCATCATCCGGCCGTTCATTTACACCTTCAAGTCTGACAAGCTAATGAGATTGTTGACTGAAGAAAGAATAGTCTTATTCCCTAGTGTTGAGGATTAGGTTTAGAGGAGAGTCTCCTGGACTGGAACTTTGGGTGATGTCTCGACTCAACTCTCATGATTGCAATACACTAAATTTGATATCCTTATATTTTATGTACAAATAGAGGGTTTGATAATTAGAGAAGTTGGATTCCTTTTGACTAGAGCATAGTTGAGCTCGGAATTTTAGGATCACTTAAATTAAAGATTTTCGAAGAATTGAGCCTTGAAATCTTCAGATGCACTGCCAGGAATTAATCTGACTCCTTCATTCTTTAGATGCTCAAGAACGAGCATAGTTTAAGTATAGGGGTAAGCCGATCATCATAATTATCTATTTTTATCCTCGATTAATAAGAACTTCCTGAGAAATCTTCACTAATTTTGCATCTTTAAGAATACATCTGCATGTGTATAATCAACACTATTTTTATTGTATTTAATTACTAACTATTTTCTTTGATTTTATATTTATTAAAAACCCCTAAATTAGAATAAATATTGTATTTATTTAATTTAGCCTTTAAAAAAATTAAAAATAAAAAAAATCCCGAAGCTTTAAAAACAATGTTGTTATCTCTTAAAAATGCCCCAAATACACTTTTGTATAAATGACCTCTTTTGATTTTTTGTTCAACACAAAACTTGTAGATCCCATTGAGATCTACAACTTTCATATTTTGATATTTTTCTAATTCGGCATCCTTATATTTCTTTTAGATTTATCTTTGTTTTACTATTTATTGAATTTTATGGAGCTGCCACGCGACCGCTCCCACTTCTCGCCACCCGGCTTCATTCCTAGCCGATGGATCATTTCTCTCCGCCTCCATCATAGCCGATCTTTGACGCCCCCGTCCTTAGCCATCAAATCTGATCTCAGATCAGATCCTAGCCATTCCCTTCCACTTTTCCCTCAACCGCACGATGTTCCTCCATCCAACAGCTCCTCATGCTCCACTTCACCTTTTCTTGCACAACCCTTCGATGAAACCATGCTTCATCACAATCGTTCGTCACCGCTTCTTACCTCATCGTCAGATCTGATCTAATCGATCAAATCTTAGCCTTCCGTCTATGCCATCTTCGTGACCGTTGGATCACTAGATCCAACGGTCCACGAACCATCGTCTACCTCAAGCGCCCCCTTCCCTCAGACGTACAACTTATCACATCCCCACCCCCTTTCCATTTTAGCGTCTCCATCACTGCACCTCCAGCTCCCTAACGCCACCACCACGTAGTCTGTAGCTCCACCATCCTCACACGACTACCAACGCTCGCCTCCATTACTCTCCGCCATCAAACCGCCATTGCAAATTCCTGCCATGACCACTTGTAATGACCACCACCTCCGCCTATAAAACCTCACCCTCTGCCTATGTTCACCCCCGTCCACCATTCCTCGTCTCATATCCTAGACCCTCTCCGCCTCCTTGTGACAGAAAGAGGTCGAGATGAGGGGCCACAATGGTGCCTTAGGCTGGTGTTGACCCATGGTCAACTTGACCATGTTGCGGTGGCCCCTGGCCCCCTTGAGCACCTTGCAGCGGCTGCACGAATCGTGGAACGACTCGGGCTTCCTCCAAAGCCCAGCCCAAGCCAACCTCCTCCGCCTATGAACCCCTTCGATTTCCAGGTAATTATCCGTCACTCTTCTCCAATTTACTTCACCACTCACAAAAGACTTTACCGCCCATCGACCATCCTCCAAGCTTTGCCACGACACCAGCATCCACGCAAACACCTCTGAACACCTCCCCCCTTTTCAGTAGAACCTCTACTGCCCCCACCCCCTTCTTCCCTGCTCTGCCGGAGAAGAAGCAATGGGCCTCTGCCTCCTTCGCTCGATTAGGCCCCCACTCCACTCGCAACACACTCTCACAACGCTTCGGCTATGCTAACCCTTTCAGGAACCTCATAATCGGAATCTCCACTGCCTCGTTGATCTCCAACGCAGTCATCGGTGATGATTCATTGGGAGCCATCTCCAGTTACCCTCACTCCTCCACCTCTGGTCAGCAACCGTTTCCACACGTCCACGATCCTCCAACGATGATCAGGGTGCACGGAGGAGCTCGAGCAAACTCTCCTAAGCTCTAACCATTCTACCGCTCCTCTGGTGGAGATGAAGAGCAGGTGCCGTTGGATGGCACCTCTTGGCAGCCATCCAACGACCCTGATGAATCCATGTAGCGCATGTCGAGCCTGCTGCCCCGGAGACTCGAGTCAAACACCGAGCTAAGAACCGAAGCTCCTGGGATGCCACGTGTCCCTCGAAGCTGCACTTCGACCGAGACTAGCCCCTCGCGTGCCATGCACGTGAGGGGCTGGGATATTTGTAGTAACCACCTTATGGTTTTTTTGAATTACATCTAGGTCCAGGCATGCGTGCTTCGCGAGCGGGCCTGGACAATTTATAATAAATCCCTGTCGATTTACTTAATTACAAAATGGTCACCGCGCTTCAAGAAAATTTACATAAGGGCCCCTTCAGGTTTTACAATTTTCAAATGGGTCCCTCTAGGGACCGATTTGCAATATTTATCTTTTATTTCTCATGCATTTTTATTACATTTATGCCCATGCATTGTTTCTTTCATATCTTGAGCATATTAATTCCAAATTGCATGATTTTAGTGTTGTTTTGAAGCTCTTTTCATTATCTATCTAATGGCATATTTAATTTCTTAATTTGAAACTAAATGAAATATGCCAGATTTTGATGTTATACATTGTCTCTTGCTTTATAAATCTTTGCCATTAATAGATGCTTGCTCTTGATTTTTATGCTCAATTTGACTCTGAATTTGAATCATAATTTGTGCTCATACTCTCTAGGGCATATTTGTTGCATGCTTGTCCCTTGCACATCATTGCATTTTTTTTCATGCACTATCATATAATTGCATTGAAAAATCAAATGAAAAATTACATGCATCATTCTATGTATTGTTTAATATGCATTTTCTTATGCAACTGCATGTAGACCCAAGACTTGGAAATGATCACTCAATAATTAATCGACACAATTTGATAAATAGACAAAGAGGCTCGTGTCCCAGTGTTCGACCTTGGTAGACTTGCCAAGTTAAAATATTCCACACATTCGAAGATGTGGTTCTTTGCATGGACGGAATCTGCCCTGTACTACGATAATTTTAGATAATTAAAGAGGCAGATTTCGCGTTCATCGGTGATTGAAGGAACGAAAATGAATTAGAATGCTTCAACTGCAAGAAAAAAGGACACTTCAAGAAGGAATAACAACTACTCAAGAAAAGCTATCATCAAGAATAAAAAGCATACATAATCTGGAAAGGGAAATGGAATAGAAATGAGCAAATAAGAGGACCCCACAAACACCGTTGCGAACATCTAAAGAGGAAACCTTTGCAGTCAACTTGGAACTCGTTAGGCTCCGACTATTCCAGTTCTTTTGTAATTGTCTCAGAAACCTCCAACAAGGAAGAGGACATTCCATGACTACCGGTACTCAACAACAATGAGGTAATTTCTGATAAACCCTCCTTAGAATAATTGCAAGATGATGTTTTTACTTTTCATGAGTTGGTGGTTAAACTGAAAAAAGTAAGATAAGTTGCTAAAAAATCAACTGCATACACCACATTAGAAAAGAATGGAATTGAAGTAGATTTATGAATCCTAGATTTGCCCTATGCTAATTATGTCTTTTTGTGGTGTAGCAGTCGAACGATCGATGATTAATAAAAAAATGAACCACAATCACGAATTAATCAATAAATAAAAAAAGTGCTCCTATGTTCATTTTACCTAGGCAAGCCTAAGGGTTAACACAACGAAACAAAAATGTGGCTTGAGAATAATTTAAATAATTAAGTGTGTCGATTTTCAAAGAGGAATTTTTAGTTTTTTATGTAACAATAAAGTGTGCAATGAGAATTCAAATGAATTCGACTATCAAGGAAACTAATCAACTTGTCCAAATTAAAATAAATCTTATTTAAATCAAAATTAGTCAAATCCTGGTTGTCCAGGAAATATCTTGCAATGATAGCTTAAGATGAAACAACAATAAAAATAGACTAAGTTTAGGAGTCTTATTTGCAAATTTTCAATCAAACAGATTCCAAAGTCAATGAAACTTGGTCTAATGATGTGAATATGCAAAACAAGGCTACTATAATTTTTCGAAATTTTTTGATGAAAACTGAAATTCTATGAAGTGATAAATGCAAACAAAGTGATCTATAGTAATTTAAATTTTAATAAATACCAAACACTAATATTTCTTAGGATTAAAATTACTCTAAATAAGTCTCAATAAGAGGAATTCAAATCACTTTTTATTTCCAAAAAAATCAAGTTTAGAATCAATTAAAATTAATTACTATAATCTTAACAAGTTATTCATAGCAAAATAGACAAGCAAATGCAACAATTTTTGAATGCATGATAGGGCACGATTAAATCTAAAATGTGTGAAGTTTAAAGGATTTTTAGAGTAAAATATTGATTTATAATGAATCAATGAAACATAGGTCGGCAAATTATGCAACCTTGCACTACAATAATTTTAATTAATAATGGAGAGCTCATAAAAATACCAATAAATAACCCAATTACTACAATAATTTAACAATTTATTCTAAGCAAAATAAACATGCAATACAAATGAAAAGGCACAACTAAATCTACAATGTGTAAAATTTGAGGGATTTTTAGATAAAAATAATTGACAATAGATCAATGAAATATAGATGGAAAAATTATGCAGCCTTGCACCACAATAATTTTAATAAATCAATGGGATCTCATAATACTCCAATAAATATCCATGATATAGAGCATAAATTGATGTACAACATGTAATTTTTGGAGTTGAAAAATGATGACAAATTGAGGTCCAAATCAACGCTCAATCACAAGGTTCTTATTGTAATAAAAGGAAACATAAATAAATAATAGAAAGGTGAATGAAGAGCCTCTTTGAATTACTCAAATGTATAGGGGCATGAATGCAAATGTTCTTGAGCCTACATATAACATGAGCTTGGAGGGGTACAATTGTAATGACCAAATCCTGTAGGTATATCCATGTAATGTTTTGCATCATGTGAGAATCCTACGCGATCCTTGGGGCCCGTTTGGTTGCTGGTGTACACAAGGGTACACCGACATACCCCTGGCTCCAACCCTCCCAACCTGGGTTGGGATTACTTGTATTGACCTTACATTTTCTTTGGTATAATGTTTTTAACTATGTTCAAATAAAATTATTAACATAAAAAATATATTATAATCATTAAAAAGTTAATATAACACACAATCAATGTCACATCACATCACAATTATCATTCCAACCCTTCCAACCCTCCAAACAGGTACTATTCATAGGGGGATACCCCAACCCAACCCAACCTAACCCAACCCAATTACCAAACAGACTGTTGGCCTCTAATTGTGTGCATGTGCTTGCTGCAGCTGAGACCATCCCAAGAACACAACATCTCCACATAGTGAAGATGCTCAGCTTATGAATTTGGATCTGTGGTTGAGAGGCCTCTGACTTCTGATGGTTGGATGCAATCTTGAAGATGATTAAATGACCCTGGTGGTTTTGCGATTAGATGACCCTAAGCAGCGGACTTTGATTCTATGGTGGTTAAACCTCCCTTCTTCCTCCTTCGAGCTACATCTGTGCAGCAATGATCCGGTTAACCACATCTGCAATAAGATATAGACGCAGAGGAGCTTTGATGATACTCGGTGTGGGTCCGAGCTCTCAGTGCCTTAAGATGATTGCTATAAGTGGTTGCTGATTCTCGTATGCGATGACTTTTAGATCAATCGACACATGATCAGCCTAAGGAGATGCACAACTGCTTGGAGCTCTAGGAGACACACGCCCCAACCACAGTAGAGGTTTGATTTACTTTGAGAATTGAATTCTGGTGGAGCTCTGTCCTTTACGTCCTTTAGAAGTTAGAGCGGAGCGAGAAGGGAATGGATTGGAGGTACTTGGCAAGTGAAAGAAGGTAGGGACCCTAAGGATTCCAAGTCTATGCAAGACCTGAAAATGGAGTGGGTGATGGGGTTGCGAAGAAGGAAGGGTGATATAATCGATGTTGGGGTTTTGACTTTGTGTCCTTCAGAAGTTAGAGCGGAGCGAGAAGGGAATGGATTGGAGGTACTTGGAAAGCGAAAGAAGGTAGGGACCCTAATGATTCCAAGTCTATGTAAGACCTAAAAATGGAGTGGGTGATGGGGTCGCGAAGAAAGAAGGGTGATCTAGTGGATGTTGGGGTTTTGAATGGAAATAAAATGACGGGGAGAATGTGATATATCAAGGTTAGCACATTATCAAAGCAAGGATACTCCATTAGCCAGCATTCTTATGTTATAATTATAACTGGTATTCGAGATATGTCCTTTTGACTCTAATATTTAATCCAGAAATGGTTCCCTGATAAGATTCCTAATATGTGAGACATTATTAGTCTAAAGTCTGATGAGTGTAATTGATTCGTGCATAATCATGTCCCATTTTGATGTTGAGGTTTCTTGGTAGTTGGTGATGATGATGGATATGCTTCTCAGTATGGAGAAGAAGCAAATGGATATGTATTAGAGACTATTGACCATAGAGGGGAGACTTGATGGACTTAAAGAATCCATTTGTACCCTCCAAGGCGAAGGTAGTTGTAGATCCCTACCTCCTCCTCCATTTACATGCGTTGTTTTTAAGAAGCATCAGAAGATATTCGCTGGTTACTGCAAGGGGAAAGTGCTAGAGTTTGTTAGAGACTCTATTCCTGAGGATGTTGATGCTTGGATGGAAAAGATTGAGAAAGTTCTCAAGATCATTCGAGCACCGGAAAACTGTTGGGTGTTATTCGCTGAGTATTTATCGATGGGACACGCCAAGCAATGGTGGACTGCACTATGTTGATACTCACACATTCCTTAACTTGGGACGACTTTGTGGGGTCGTTTAGAGAACAGTTTCTTCCTGACCACTGGTGAGAAGGAAAAGGAGAGATATGGATGAGCTAAAACAAAGGTCAATGACAACTAGAGAATATCATGTCAAGTTTGACAAGTTAGTACACCATTCACACATGCTTGAAATGTGTGAGGAGGAATGGTTTCTCAAGTTTTGTTGTGGGCTTCGACTCGATGTTCAAGATGACATTTCCTTTTGTCGACCATCTACTATTCATGAGATGGTAGAGGTCATATCTTTTATGTAAGACACAAGTAACAACAACAAGTAAAAAATGGCATCCTCATAAGAAATAACAATGATGAGAAAAAATGGAATGCCCTATCCAAAAATGATCCAAGGTTTCCTAATCGAGGTACCGGTACATGAGACTAGTTCAAGTGCTAGTGCCATAAATCAAGGGGGAGTAACTGGTCCCAAAGATGTCATAGTCGCAGCTAGAGAGGCCATAATTAGATTGATGTCTGTAGTGAACAATAGTGCCAGTGTTGCAATGCATGCGAGTATCTAGATGAACAAGGTTGTGCTCAAGAATTATGACTAATGTAAGGAATCTTGATTGTTATAAAAAAAATTCTCGTTTGTAGCGGAATTATCTTGTCACTGGTGTCACTTATATGTATGTGACAACATACAGTATTATGTATTATCTGTATGATAGTATAAGTGTACCTAAAAACATTGATGCGACAAAAAAATGCTTACCCCATATTACTTTTGATCATGGCAATAGATGATTTTTCAGATAGAATTCATAAAGGTAAAGGCTAAAGAGCTTTGGAAAGTCTATTGGCGTAAAGTTCGACTAATGTGATAGATATTCACATTAAATAGTCTACACTAATTGTAAGACGAGATTAAGGATTGCCAAAGTAAGGTAAATGGATTAATTCTTTTTAAGATTGATACTGCTGACTGCGATAACACCATTCTTTTTTATATTATTATCACTGAAGGTGATAAATGTGATCTTTTTAAGATTGTTATAGTCGACCTTGACAACATAGACCTTATTAAAACTATTATCACTCCCTCCATAAGTGAAAATTGGACATGGATGCAACTTCCATAGTAATAAGGGGATTTCTTTAAGATTGTTATCGCCTTCGGGATAAGGAAGATTCTTTTAAAATTGTTATCACTATAGGTGATACTACATAATTATAAAGTGTTTTGCGGATCACACTGGATAAGAATCATACATAGACGATATCTTTCATGATATGGTGGATAATTTGACATGATATCATTGGAGAAATCCAATAGATATTATGAACAGAAAGCCATTGCCACCCATGCTACTCCCTGAAGTCTCGAAGACAGAACTTGTTTCAAGATTGTTATGATGTGAAACCTCGGGTTTTAGCTCGTCAATTTGGTTAAGTGGTAATGACCAAGTGATTATATCTTATTAGAAAATTTATGAAAAATCCCATTCTTATCTGATTGTAGTAAATAATAGCTTGTTGGATGTGTATTGTCATCAAGAATCCAACACATCTGAAAATTTGTAAGTCAGAGATTGGATGAGGGAGATATGACCATATAAGTGAAGAAGGGTCAAGTCTGGATTTTGATACGGATTTTGAGAGAAATTCGCTTAAGAATCCGCCCAAATACGAAAAACTTGGTGATAAAAGCTAAGATCAAATCCTCTTCTTCTTCATTTGCATCCCAAGCCATCTTTCAACCTTCCTCCACCACTAGGCTCGTCAAAGCTCCGTCCGAAAGCCGCCGAGGTCGTCGGAGTTGGATGATCATCGTCATTTTTGAAGAGAAACATCCCCTCGTCATCCTCAACGTGAATCTACCATTAGAAATGTAAGACTCTCTCTCATCCCTCATCGTTTTGGTAATTTTGCTTATGGGTCTACCATGATTATGGGTTTCTTGTGGGTTAGAGGTAATTGTGATCACAGGGATACACGGAACATAGTTACAAAGTTGGTTGCACAAGAGAACTCCATGTGAGGTATGATCCCTCCCCATCGCATTCTTGCGATTTGTCGAGCATGCATGCGTTTTTCATGGGATTCAAGCCCTATTTGCTGGATGGATTTCTTGCTTGGTATTATATTTTGGGTTGTAGTTCATGTTCACAATTTAAAATGCTTAAAAGAGATGTGTATGCAAGTTTATTGTGTGATGAGATTGTGACATAAAAAGGAATAGGAATGACATTTGGGGATAAAAAAAGTTCGGTTCATAGTTGAAAAGAGAGGCCTAAACAAGTTCAAATCACAAAATATTCTTCAAAAATTATAACCTTATTAATAAGCTTTCATGTGAATCTAAAATCATTTTATTTCATAAGAGATTCAACATGAATATGAATTTTAAGATCATATGAAAGTTAACTTTTTTCACAAATTCAAGGTGGTACCTTGAGCTTGAAATTTGAAGGATTAAATGTGATGGGAATGTGAATCATCCTTCATGAAAATTGTATACGAATTAACTATCTTTCCAGAATTCCAAAAATCAAGAGATTTCGATGTGAAAAGGAATAGGAATTGATTTCTAAAAGTTGCATGGTTATTCTATATAACAACAGAAACAAGAAAGAAAATGTCAACTTTTGACCTCACGAATCGAGGGTATTTAAGGTTTGATTCTCATGTTTAATGAATCAATTATGTAAATAATCGAAAGAGCTTTATAAATAAATTGAAATCAACACAATCCATATATGGATGTGCTTGAAATATGATTTGGAAGATGGTGTAGTTTTAAGGTAATGTGCAATTTTTAGCAGCAGAATATGAGAATGTGCTGACTTTGAGACTGGATTCTATGGTCTAAATGACATCTAATAATAAAACTTCCTTAATGAAGTTTGCAGAGTGTCTTGAGATCTTTATAACACATCTAATAACACTCAAATCCATGAAGAGTTATAAGGGGATTAGAACTTTAAAGTTAGATACTTGTAATTGTGTTATACACAATAATATTAGGCAAAAGAAGCTAACTTTAACGATATGATGTCATGCTAAGTGAGGATATATACCTACATATAATTTATAAGGAAAATGAATGGAAAATGATGATGTACACTTAAGGCCAAATGGGAATATATATACACACAAATGTTTATGTATATATATATATATGTATGTATATTAAGATGTTTATGAACCAATGAAGAACATGGAGTATTGGGAACTTAGTTAGGATGCACGTAACTCACTGCATGCCTACAAAGGCACCCCAACCCTAAGGTATCAAGTACCTTGTAGTTATAGCATGAGGCTTGGTATGGGTCAAGACTGCAGACTATCGATGTCGCTAAAGTTAGATAACTAAATAGATACACCATGAGAGGTCAAGTGTCAGCATCCTAGAGGACCAATTGACTGGGTGGTAGAGTGCCCTGGTAAAAGACAAGTTGACTTAAAGGGACAAAGTTGGACCACATGGATACTCACACTATAAATTTTCATGTACAGATGAGCGAATGAGATGTATGGTGATCCAATGTTGACTGGAATGATTATGAAATTCGATGTTGGTTTCTTCCATTCAAGGGAAACAAAGGAAATTATACTTTCCCTCCACTACTTGGGAGATAGATTTAAATGATCAATGTATAGTATCGTATGTCTTGACTCATGACCTACAAAATCATGGACCTTCATCGATTGGTAGCAATTTTTGGGTGGTTCATGAAGGTGTTCGCGTAACTGTGGTTTGCCTCAACTATCGGACTTAGTCAGGTGAGAGGATGAGTATATTGGTGGTAAAGTATGGGGTTGATTTGTCACACAATAAAGTGTGGGGATTCATGATTCAAATCAAGGACAGTTAGTGAGCATGTTGGGAACTTAGTTAGGATGGTGTACTCCATTGCATGCCTATGGAGTCACCCCAATACTAAGGATCTAAGGCATTAGAGTTATAGTGTGAGTTTCCACGTGAACCAAGATCACATACTATCCACGATGCCGGTGTCACAAGCAGTTAGTCCTGGTGGGATGAAAATATCATATAAATGAAATTAAGTTGTAGACCACTTTATGAATGTTTGTCTACATGTGCTATGCTTAGAGAAGTTAGAATACCCTAGAGTGGGGTGCAACTCTCGCGGTCCCGGTGAGTCCTAGATAGAGTGTTAGTTGTAGTTCCACGGGTATTGTCGGTTTATTCCACGACCCTATTGGTTGAGCATAGTGTTATAGGTTCTGTCGGTATGTTATGTGTCTCTAGTACGACACTCATAGGATATTCTTGCATTATCACAAGGGTGTATCCAAAGCAGTCACGTTTGGCCATGGTTCCTGGGTATTCCCCTTATGACAGATAAGCTGGGGGAAACAGGTAGAAATTGAAACTTGGGGTTTGTTTGCTTGGGTTGGTTACTCCAGTGCACAATATATGTCTGTTGAGATAATATCATTATGATTTTTGAAACTCAGAAACTAAATGAGGAAGTATGCTTTGAATAGTACCATGGTGTGTAGATACATGCTTGATTAACCCCAACTAATCATGTAGCTAAATGTGTAACTGATGAGCTCATATATGTATGATAATACAAATACTTTAGAGTGCAAGTAGTAAAATACATGCAACTTACAATAGTAATCTTTACAGATGATTTGGGATAGTGAACAACAAGTGTAAGGATAATAATGGAACATGAACATCCCTCTCTTTACTCTTTTACATTTTTATTATTGTAGTTACTTTTAGTCTGTTTTAGTTGTACTGAGCTTTCTGCTCATACATACTTCTTTGGAAACCCATCCAGGTTTGCAGATTGTTGGGTAATAGTAGTGACTCAAGCTTCTGTAGTTTGTACCATACTCGGGTTACAATTTCAATTGTAGAGTTGTACTAATTGTTATACTTTTGTAGCTTCATTAGTTTAAGTTGTTAATTGTGTAAAAATATATTGTGGACTCTATTGAAAATTTGTAAAATTTTGAGAACAATGAATATATAAATATTGTTGGAGCATTTTATTCCTTACTTTTCATGCTTACATTCGGAATGTTACTCATGACGTATGAATGTGGCTATTGTTGAGTACCTAGATCCCAAGGAATTAGGTCGGAGGCTCTCCCCACGAGACAGGGCATCACACACATGAATAGATGAATGAGAAGAAATCAAAAGGAGGAAAAAATGAGGAAGGAGACGAGATAGAAAGGGGTAGAGGGTCTTACATAGGAGTTGTGATTGCCTACAGAGGAGAAGCTCGAAGCTTCTTTGTCATGACCTTGATCGACTCCAACGAGCTAGGAGTGGAAAGGCGAATCAACAACTAGATGCTACTTAATCAAGGTCAGGTGTTGGCCATGGATCATGCCCTAGAGTTGTTAATCACCTTTGTCACCTCAAGATCGATCCTTATCGTTATCACCCCCAAAGGAATTGAGTCTCGATCATACCTTTACCAATGGTGGATGCGTTAGAAGGTGGCACAGAGTTGGATTGTGATCAGACGGGGTTAGGGATTAATGTGGATTTAGAAAGACACGTGGATTTAGAAAGTTGGATCTAAAGCCAATCCAATGATAGGATCGAAGCAGGATAAATAGAGGAATGGGTGGACTAGGAAAGAAGGGGATGACACATGTAGTATGTGGAGATGCCACGTGCCACCTCCAAAAAAATCGAAAAATTGATAGAAAAACAAAATAAAAAGTCATCAAATCAAAAAGTTCCCTACATGAAAGTTATTTGTCTTGAGGAGATATGCAACTTTTATTAAAGGACTAGGCCTCATTTGTACATTAAATACATAATTTAGGTTTTGTATTTTTTATGATTTTTAATTAAAGAAAAATCAAAAGAAAAACAAATTACATACTAGAAAATAGTCACATTTTTTTGATTTCGAATAATTAACATAATAAAAAACAAAATAAAAGAGATATTTATGTACAAGATATATACAAAGTCTGAATGTTTTATTTTCTTTGATTTTTTGATTTTTGTATTTTTTCCACATTCTGTTATAACACAACTCAAAGAGAATAAATAAAAAGAACTATTTATGTGCATGAAATGTTAGTATAAAGATAGTATATTTACAAAGCCAGTTATACATTATAGACTCCTAATGCAACTAGCTACTTGGGAGCAAAGCTTTATTTTCAGTTATTAGAGCAGTGAATCACATATCATCAACCCCCTATATTTAAACCTTGCTCGTCCTCAAGCAACTAAAATGAATGCAACAATGAAATGAGATTGGATTCCATATCAAGATCATGAACAAAAAGTGAAAATAAAGCATGACCCGACCTTTGGATCAATGGTATGGTGGAACTTTTATGAGATTTAGGATTTGTAATTAACAGTCTCTAAGTTTTACAAGTCATCATCCAAGTTCAGCTCAAAAGTCAATGCAGATCCACCTGCTCACCCAGCATACTTTTCGATGTCTTGTGTTTGAAAGTGTTAGCTCTTCCCACTTGAGAAGTTGAACGACCAGGCAAGCTAGTCCTCTACCAACCCGTCCTTGGGGAGTCAGGTATCCCCTTTTAAGTTTAAGCATTGCTGGTGTTCAAAAAGTAAGGGTAATTTGGAGGCTAGCCAATGTAGCCGTCTCCTATTCAAAGCTTATCCAATGTAACCGAGTCTTTACTTTGCATGCATTATACTATTGTGATCTGGAATTTAGGCTTTGGGGTTTTGCACTACTTATTTTGGGGCTTTCTCTTGTTTGTTTTAAATTTATTCATGGTAGATTTTTGGTAATTGGGTATAAGAGTGGGCAATCATATAAAGTGGTTGGGGACCCCACCTCAATAAAACAACTAGTAATATCAGACTATTCCTCATTCGAAGCCTTATTTCAACATGTTAGTCTCATCTTTAGATGTCCACACTACTGCATAAATAAGTTGGAGGGAGGCATTGGTTCCGTCAAACTCCAAGAATAGTTCCTGAGCCACCCTTGACGAAGCAACCTAGTGCCATCCCAACTCAGGTTTCAACATCCCATTTGAGTTGAGCTAAGTGTGCATTGCTAAAGTCCATGTTAGTTCACTATTCAATAATCGTATTCATGGTATGAGGAAAATATACTTAAATACTAAGAGTCAAAGTCTGAACATTAACTTCTAGAACATGGAGAATTAAGTACAAGACCCGAAGCTTCTTGAATCCTACTTCTTGGTGAAGTTCCTCTCGAAATTAAGTTGATTAATGCCATGATCAAGTCCGCTCTCTGTTTCTGCTCACGACTCGATTTAGAACTCAATTACTTTCCAGTAATGCATATATGTATGATATGTTGTATGAGAAACAGAATGCATGAGATGTAATTTTTAATGAACTTTGTTATACATCCTATTTTACAACAACTTTAAAAAAAGAGTCTACATATTTTAAAAAGAACTGTGAGTTTCACACCAATTTTATAGATTTATACAAGATTGTACAATATCTACAAGTTTTACAACTTTTATACTAATTATACACATTATATTATTTATGCAAGATTTTATAAACTTTTACAAGGATTATACAAATTATACCTTTTTTACATTTTTTGTAAGTTATTAACCTCCTCACAAAAGTACAAATTATGGCTAAAGTATATATACAATATATATGACACCCTTAGCTCATGATATGCCCTCAAAGCACAGATAGAAAGCTAGACATAACTTGTATTTAACGTAAAGAGGTACACAGAATAAGAGCATAGAAGTTGGAAACCCCATACTTAAGCGTTGGTCAACCTAAGTATAAAAGAAGACAAAAATGAGGCGGTCGAGGGAAAGGAAAGAAAAAATAAAGAATATATGTAGACATGTACAATGGGAACCTACCCAAGAAGGTAAGTCTAGGGAATGATGTGGGCTTGGGAAGGAATATATAAAATAGAAAAAAGGAAAAAGCAACTCAAGTCAAACTCAACCCTTTTACTTAAGATCTAGTCATCCTAAGTACAACTACAAATAAAAAAGAGACGGTTGTAGGGCAAGTGATGCGAATCCAAGGAGAGGGAGGGAACAAAAAGAAAACCTATACAAGGTGGAATGAGAATGTACAAAGATCAAGAAGGTTTATAACAAACCTTCTTGCAATAATGGGACATTGGAGAATGTGTAGGTATGTCATTGTTGAAATCTTCCTTAGAGGAATAATAGTAAGGAGTAGGAATCATCCGGCAAGGATCGACACACGTTCGATTGTGCAACTAAGGCTCGAGAACATCCAAACATATCTAGCTCGTGTCGTGCTCGATGAGAAGTTCTCTGAAAGTCCCCCTTCTCCAGAGTGTCAAAGGTGACTTTCTTAGTTGGTTTTCTAAAACCTATAGCACAAGAGGAAGAGGTAAATGATGTGTCTTGATGGGTTCGTTGGAACACCTCAAGGGATCAATGCACATCTTCTTCTCACTAGATAACAGACTAGAGGATGCAAAATCTTTCTTGTGGATGATCGGTCGGGTGCTGGTCTTTTTCTTAGGTCCAGGTCTTGGAGATGATGTGTATAAGGAGTCGGTAGGCCATGGTGGTGTAGGCTCGAAAATTGGATCACAATAATGATTAAGGAAATCTCAAACAACCATGTCCGATTCAGATATTGAATCGTTGTAATAATCAAAACAGATAACAAAGAATGTATCTGATTTTGGTTATGCTTCTGTGTTTAAGTCCTCTATAGTATCTCTCACTGTAAGGGTAGAACGAGAAGCTAGTGAAGTAGCAAGTATGGTTTTTCTATACACCATATCATGTTCTCATCCATAATGCCTTAGAACTCCTCGGAGTTGCTCACTGTCTATGGGATTGATCCTCTTGACCGATGGTGTCCTCTCTTGGGGATCACCATTTGTGAGAATGAACAACCCCTTCAGATAGGTCAAAGTATGGGTGATAAATAGTATGGACCAATCCCTTCAGAGTTGTGATTGTTATTTACCGTTTGGATTGACTTAGGGTACAATTTATCATCAGGGGGTTGATGTGGTGTGCAACACCCTATGTCAGAAAATCTATGGTCCGAGTCTCGCAATTGATAGTTGCCTTAGCAGAGGCTAAGAACAACTTCGTTAATATAATGGGAGACTAGGTAAACTCTCTTCCATGTTCGATATCAAGGATAATGAAGTCCACTATGAGTGATATTCCTTGGAAAATGACGATGACTGAGATAAGTCCTCACAACATTTACTGATCAACCTGTTGAAAGATCATTCTTGATTTCTTAAGTGGTCCGAGTTGAGGTTATTAAACGCGGTGGTGATATACATCGAATTATCCTTATTAATTTGTCATTTTCAGTTGTATTCGGATAACCTGTGATAAATCAAAAACCATGTAGAAAATAATGATGGATTTAGTCTCAAGTGTTCAATTATTTATTTTACTTAGGTATGTCCCACGTTCAAACGCAAGTAGGCAAAATCTGATGTAGAAATATTTTGGATAAAATAGTACTTTGAAATTTTCGCAAAATGTATTATTATTTTTTAGATTTATGTAAATTTTTAATTTGATTTTTCGAAAAATGGATGAATTAATGAAATGCCAAGTGAATGCAAATTTTAAAGGAATTTAAGGCCTTTTCATTCAATTAAGTTAATATTAAAATAAGCTCGAAAATCAAATTCAATAATTTTCCCTTAAACTATATGCAATAGATGTGATCGAATTAAATATATAGTGATGAATTATTTTGGTCCTTTTAAATTTGAAGTATGAAAATGCAATATTTTAAGAAACTGAAAATATGGTATGCAAGATATAATGAAATGATGCTCTTGTTTTTTTAAATTTTTGAAATAATATGGATGAGATAAAAAGCAATTGCAAAAATATCATGTGTTTGTAATTAATTACTTTTTATCCTAATTAAATGATCTCAAAAGCATCCAAAAAATTCTCAATCATAGATTCAATCAATTATGCACATAGGGATATTTTATTTTCAAGAGACATGGAAAAATGAACCGTTTAAAATCAAATTTTAATTTCACTAATTAATTTATTCAAAGATCAATATGTAATGAAATTCAATAATTTAGGTACCAAAAGTTTCTAGTTTTAATTCTCTTTGAAATGACTATTTTTGCACAATCATCCGAGACATAATGAATATAATATGAATCAAAGAATATCAAAATCATTATTGACTTCTAGAAATCAAAATTAATCAAATATAACTCCGATCAATGTTTACAATATGTCAAATGAAATATTTAAATAATCTTTACAACAAAGTAAAAATCAAAATTTTTAGAAAATTAATGTGTAAGATATTCAAGATTGTTCACAGGGGTGTATATGTAATATAAAGGACTAAGATGAATTATACTTAGCCTGTTGAAGGGCCTTTATATAATTTCTAGAAGGTGTTTGGACATTGTGCAAAGTATCCCAAGTGTATCAATGCAATTATGTAGTTCAGTGCACCTATGTGTAATGGATAATTTTAAAATTCCCGATTCCTATTTGTGCTCTTTTGCAAATAGCCCGAAACTACGATTATGAAAAGCCGTGAGGGAATACTCTGCATTCTCCCAATCATGTGCATGTAGCACCTGATTTCTCTACATTATCCAAAGGTCGATGCATGCTTGATTCTTCGACTATGATGACTCCATGTGTTTGCTCCAGATGAAGTTGAGGATCAAGATCAGGCGGCTATAATTGGGTGCAGATGGATGACCCATATGAGATTGAAGATGAATCTATGGTTGTTGCTGCTTTGTCTTTGAGAATCCAAGGGTTCATGATAGGTTTGTATCAATGGTTGGGATCGAGTTAGAGCCTTGTGATCAATTGTGGTTGTACTCCTCTATGTCTTCATCTCCTATTTGCCTCTACTAATTGAGAATGCTCGTAGGAGCTTGTATGGTTCAAGGTTCGACTGCAGGGGATGCCTACACCACATCTTGTAATGAAGAGTCTTGGCTCAAGCTGGCTAACTCAGCCTGGGTGTTATGAATACATGATAGAATGATGAACGATGCTCCTTTGGTCCGTGGGGTAAGTTGAGCAGGTTCAGTGACGGGTTGTGATAGAAGGGAATTGGTGGGTGTTTAGCCCTCCCGAAACCCTAGGGACTACCTTGTAGTCCACACAAGGCGGGACCACTGAGTCGCTGTGATGACAACCCAAGGAACCCAAGAGACTAAGAAACAATTAACCTACACAAATAGATCAAGCAATAAATAAGCAGTTGTGAATCAAAATTTATTATAACCATACAAATGAATATGTACACTGACAAGCAGAGTAGGGGTCGAACTTAGGGAACAAATTGCATAGCACAAAAGATTATTTATAAATGAATAATAAATAAACAATATAGGTATAGATGTATATATCTGCACACTATTTACTTAGGTTTTTGTGGGTTTTTAATAAATTTTTTCAATTCTTTTTTTTTTGAATTTTATATTTTATATTTGTTTTTATTTTTAATTTTATAATTTTTATTTCCTTTTTCTTTTTAATATATAAAAAGTTATATATATATAACTATATAAACAATATAGGATAATATAATTATAAATACCACTAAAAATAGTCAAAAATAACAGAATAAATTATTTTTATTCTTTTTATATTTTTCTAATATTTTTGTGATTTTTTTAGAATTTTTTCTAATTTTTAGGTATTTTTAAATTCAGAAATAATCGGTAACAGTGACTAGACAAATATGTTGAACTGATTTGAGGATAAAAAATAAGAAAAAGAGTAAAATTCTCCAAATCAATTTTAAATATGCTAAAATCTATAACTAAAAATACAAAGAAAAAAATATTTTTGGAATTTTTGATGGGTTTTTGTATTTCTAAATACTACAATAAGCAAATGCTATTTTTTTGGGAATTTTAAATATGATTTTATATTTTTTGGGATTTTTTACGACTAATACGGAATGTCTATGCACTTTTTGATTTTTTATAAATTGGAAAAATGTGTTAAATATAAAATAAAAATTATAGCATGAAAAATGCATGGCATCAAGTACATTACCCTTTTAATCATGATTTTTGGATCACATATGGTATTTATAAAAAAATAGAAAACAAACACAAAAATTACTTGAATTGGCTGGGGTATATTTGCAATTAAAATTAAAGACATGGGAGAATGTGCAAATAACCAAAAAGTTTTGAACTAATATTAAAATTTTAAACATTAAACTCTAATTACAAGAACTATAGGGGATTACATGCAAATTGCCCACACACGTAGGCCGCCACGTGTGGTGATGTGGCAGGGGACTAATATGCAATTTCATATTTGTTCAAGGGCATATATGCAATTTGTCTACTACTTTTTGAGCTTAATAAAATATTTACAAGGTGATTTAATAATTACAAAAATATGGAGGGGTCTCTGTAAATTACCCACTAAACGCCTCCTGATCAGGTGGCTCCCGTGCAGACACGCGGCTGATCCGTCAATTGAGGAGGGCTTCATTTTGATTTAATCTTAGGGCTACGATAAAACCTAGCACTCCTTCTTGATTGGACGGCTGTGAAGTATGACGGAAGAATACAAAAGAACTATGTGCCCTCCTTGCTTTGATCGTTTACTGCTCCTTCATACGACCTTCGTTCACCTCGCCAGTGATCCCAACAGTTTCATGGAAAACCTCCGCCTCTACAGGCGGGCACAGATGAGATCCAGGTCCCCTCGAACAAGACATGGGGGTCTTTAAAGTTCCTGGGCACCTGGAGCTCTTGTGGGCTTCGAATCCTTGTTCCTAAGGGGTATTATCCCTTCTGACCTGCATCAAAAGATCAAGTGGCCCGAGATGAAGGTCTCGACCCCAAAAGGAGCAGCTGGAGTTGCGTGGATGGTGATGATGGTGAATTTCCGGTGTAGCGAAGGAAGGGAGCTCCGTCAAGCCTCGATTCTTACAGAATCGAGGTGATTAGTGAGGGGTTTTGTGGAGAATATGGCAAGGATGCAATTGAGGGGGTTTGTGGGTCGAGTAATAGTCGGAACACCATGGATTTGGGGCCAGAGTAGAAGCTCCGACGATTTTTTGATTTTTAAAATTAAGCTAAAGATGCAATGGAAAGCTTAAATTAATACTACAACTAAACTTATTGAATCGAAAGCAAGCTAAAGAACTTACCCTAGAAGCTCAATGAGATGAGAAAGCTCGGAGCAGAGATGGTCGCTGGAGATGGGCTACGGTAGACCTGGATTGCCTCCTCCTCCAACTTATCTGCACCACAACTGCTCGGAGTGGTTCCTACTATCACCAGGAGCTCGACGATGGGTGCAATCGGGATTTAAGATGGGCTATGAGAGATCAAAACAAGAAAGGAGACAGGGGGAGGGGTATTTATAGAGTGTATTTCGGCCAAAAGGATAGAGAGATGGCGCTCGGATCGAATGTGGTAGGTGAAGATGCTCACATGGGCGAGGGTCAAGGACGAAGGTGTTGCGCGATGGTGAAGGTTTCGAGAGAAAAGTGAGCAAGGTGGAGGCATGAAAAATGTGAGAAGATGGCCTGTTTGAGAGTTCTGACAAGGAGGCGAGGCAGACCAGTACAGTTGACCTCGGGTGAACGGACGAAGCTCCTTAGTTGGTCCACATGGACCAACCAGGAAAAAGATAAGCAAAAAATCATTTATAAAATCGATAAGTAATAATAAATGAATTTATTAATTTTAGATTATAATATTTAAAAAATGTTTATTATTTTATGCAGTATTTACTTTATATTTTATTTATTTTTTGAGGTTATTTTGTATATTATTATTTTATTCACATATTTTATATATTTACACCTTATTTAAATACATTGAAAAAGATTTTTATTTTATTTTTCTGAAGTTAGTTGTACACTTAAATAAATGTATGTATTAATTATATATGTATATATGTAGATAGTTCATCTATACATTTTATACACTTATTTATTTTGACTTGTTTTTTACGATTTTCTTTTATTCTAATTATGTAAATAATATTTACAAAATTATAAAATGTAAAATAGTGAAAAATATAAAACATAAATAAAATAAATATTTTAGTCTGGTCTATTATACAATAGGAGTTCAAAACCCAACTTTGCATCTTAATTCCAAATTAAGTGAAGCCACCCTTCATTAAATAGCTAATAAAAAAGTATATACAATTTAAGGTGATTTTATGCATTTTGAGTTCATGAAGGAGATACAGGTCTGTGAAGTTTGGGTTTTGAGATTTTATTCTTAGTGTAGAATGTACACTGTAAATTAGTTTAATGTGAAGCAAATTTTGTATTTTTCTATGTATTTTTATCTACAACTTTCATGCACACAATTTATTGATGTATAAATAATAAAGAATAAAAGAGATCCCAAAAATTAATTATAGTTGAATTAAAATTAGGGTTTTACGTATTGCTTTTGTGTATCTTTGTACAATGCTTCTGCCCTATCTCCCCTTACTTTATTCCTTATCGACCATGTCATCATGATGATTGGTTCTCGAGGTTTAGGGTCAATCAACACCTAGGGTGTTTCCTTTCATTTTCTTTCTTCCTTTATTCTTTTATTTTGAAATTGAATACAATAAATATGCAATATTTTATATAGTATTTTGTACAATTTGCAGAGTGATTATTTTGACAAATTAATGATATATAGATCCATTTAGCTAGGGATTTAAGGCCAAAATGAAAGAATAAAGGTGATGAAATGGAGATTCATCACCCCCATATACTTGCCTTTGCTAGTCCCTAGCAAACATTTATGCCTATAAATGCATGAAAGAAAATAAATAAAAAGAAAGAATTAGGATTGCTTTTAACCTTCAAACTTGTCTTCATAAAAAATCAAAGTTCGGAGCTTAGTCAGATCTTTTAAAAATTAGGTTTAGTCGCAACCTTAATGGAAAATAGATTTGAATCACAACAACCTTTAAGAACTACAAGACGTTACCCAAGTTTCCTAAAAAGCTAGGTCAGAACAAGTCAGCTCGTACACAAACTCTTATGACTTTGAATCTATCTTGGACAGTGTGTGATATGTAGCTTTCCTCGGCTGAAACGGTAAAAGTTAGTCTTCTCCAACATGGTGACCCTAATTCCCCAATCCAACAACTCTTTCCTCTAAAAGCGGGGTATTCCCTCTAAGTTCAAGTACAACCAGCTCAAGTAGAGGAGGTGGAGAGAAAAATGGATGGTAGCCAGTGTAGCTACCTATCCTAGGATGCTTGACCAGTGTAGCCAAGTCATCCGACTGCAGGCTCACATACATTTGACTTTGAATCTCAAGCTTTCTTGTTGACTATACAAATATAAATGCTCCGATGGGAATTGATTTTTCTTGGAATTTTGTTCGTCTTTTTTTAGAGTTTTTTTATTTTTTTCCATTTTTTGAATACTATACACAACATCATTTACGTAAGGACTTGTTCTTGTTGAGCCAGTAGACTATCCCTCTTTTGAAGCATTATTGCAATTGTGACCTACAACTTCTGTCATTAGTCCTCACAACTACAAGATCGGGTTGGGGTGCAATGGCCACAAATGTGTGATTCTGATGTTTCCATTGGTTTGTGTCTCATGTCAGAAAATCCAGCCTTCTACCACTTCAACTAAGGTGAGCAAAGTGTAAAGTGCATGTATTCAAGCTAGGTTATTATCAACAAGAGTTGTGCATATTTTCCAAAATATTTTACTTAGGCAGTCAAGATGACATTGAATCAGGTCTCGTGGTCTCACAGAATTAAGTCCAACAGACATGAAGTGTCTCAATTCCACCTCCTATAAGATTCATGTGATTACGTGGATTAAGGTCCAACCAAGCTCCAATCTTCAGATTTTACTTAGACTAGTTCAATTATCAAACTCAATCCGGAAAATGCAAATACTATGCACAATGGAAAATATTTTTGTGATGCAATTTTCTAACTTTGAGTTTTTTTATGGATTTTGAAAAGGTTTTGCGATTTTTTATGCAAGCTTTTGAAAACATAGGTGTTAGGTTTTGCCATTCTTTAATGATTTTTCAAAAATAAAAGTTTTTAGCAAATAATTATGTGCAACTATGTACATGGGAGTGCATCTTTATTTACAAGAATTGGGATTTAAGAATTTATTTACATACACAAGATTTGTAAAGAATTTTTATTTGCTTGAATTATGTACATAGTTTTCAAAATAATTTGAAAAAAAAATTTCACAAACATTTTGAAAATTTTATTTTGTAACCTCATTTGACAAATATTTTTTACAAAGATTTACAAAATTTGAAAATCATTTTGCAAAGATTTTTCAAATAGTATGTATAGATTTTTCAAACTATTTTGCAACCACTTTTCAAACCATTTTGCACATAGATTTTCAATTTTTTTCAAACAAATGAAATAAATTTAGAAACAAAATATTTTTATAAAGGATGAAAACAATTTACAAAATATTTTTCAAATAATTTTAAAAATATTTTTTAAAAAAAGATTTTCAAATTTTTTTCAAATATTGTGCAAACATTTTAAACCATATTAATCAATATATATTCAAAGAATTTTAACGTGTGTTTTAATTTTTATTAATTAGAAATATTATTTAAAATATGAAAGTATGAGTTATGGCTAAAGTATATACAACATATATACGACCCCCTATACTTAGCTTGAGCAATGTCCTCATAGATCAGAGAGAAAAAGAGAATACATAACTCGTATTGAGTATGGACAATCCTATACTATAACGACTAAAGGATAATGAATCAATAAAGAATGAGAAGGCAACCATCCCCCCTATACTTAGGAGGAGATAACCCTAAGTATAGCAGTTGTATCTACATGAAGGGAGGGTTGAGGGTAGGTGTAAATAAATCATCGGTTTAGCATGTCCCCCCCCATAATTAGGGTAAAATATCCCTAAGTATAGACAAAAATACAAGAGTTGAGGGGACAAGTGAGGGTCAAAGAACGAACAACCCGAGGGTGTTCACCCCTCCTATACTTAGGATGAAGCATATCCTAAGTATAACATAGATTAGTGGGGTGAGGGCAACATGGAAGAAGGAATTTGAAGAATAAAACAAAAAAGAAGAAAAGAAGAAAAAGATTAACTAATCAAAATTGCTTGTAGGAGCATTGTCCAGCTCCACTGAGATGTTGCATCAGTGAACTCATCACCGAAATCACCTGCACATAGTCTACAACTGCCAGGAATGTATCATGCTCTAAGTGCAAATTCTGCAGCTAACCATTGACTACGAACGACGATGCGTCAGCAGATAACTCTGATATCAGTATGCTTCCATTGTCATGCGCAGTCCTGACTCTGTATGACCCTGTCCACTTCCTGGAAATATCTTCAACTTTGCGTCGAACAACCATACTTTCTGCTCTAGTTCGTAGGTCTTTCTCCTGACATGCTTGTCGTGCCAGCGTTTGACCTTCTCCTTATACATGCGATTGTTGTCGTACGCATAATCTCTGAATTCCAGGAGTCTGTTCAGATGCAATTTTCTCTGCTGACCACCTTTTTGTGAGTCGAGGTTGCAGATATTAACTGCCCACAATGATTTATGAATCAATTCCACTAGCAGATAACATGTATTTCTATAAACAAGGCGATAGGGCAATATGCCCAAGGGAGACGTGTAGGTCATTCTGTATACCTAAAGAACTGAGTCCAGAAGTTGTGACCAATTCTTTCTGTCTAGCCGTACTAGTTTCGGTAGTATCTTCTTGATTTCTCTGTTAGATAACTCAACCAAGCCATTTGTCTGCAGATGATAAGGAGATGCGACTTGATGCTCGATGTTGTACCCTTCATTAATTTATTAATCTCCTTATTGATGAAGTGGTTGCCTCCATCTGAAATCAAAATCTTTAGAACACCGAATCGCGAGATGATGCTATCTTTCAGGAATTAGCAAAATGTTTTGCTTGAGCTAGAATGGCTTCCACCCATTGACTCACATAATCAACGACGAGAAGGATGTATTCATAGCCTTGACTATTGGGGAATGGACCCATAAAATCTATGGCCCATGCATCAAATACATCAGATATCTGGATATATTTGAGGGGAATGCTATCTTTAACTCCAAGTATTTTGCCCATTTTCTGGTAGTCCACACAAACTTTCACATAATTATCTGCATCCTTAAAGAGCGTGGGCCACCAGAGGCCACATTGTAATACCTTAGATGTCATTTTACTTCTAGAATGGTGTCCACCAGATTCGAGACTATGGCAGTGCTTGAGTACATTTGTGTACTCCTCCTAAGGAATGCACCGATGCCAAATGCAATCCACACCTTCCATGAACATATGTGGATCCTCCCATTGGTAGAAATGAATGTTGGACATGAATTTCTCCTTCTTGATTCGTATCTAATCCTGTGGGACTACCCTCGATGCAAGGTAATTCACGATATCGACATACCATGGAAGAGAATCTACGTTGAGGATTGATTCATCAGGGAAACTTTCAGTTATCGATGCATTTCTCAATGTAGTATCTTGGCATTAAATTCTTTATAGGTGATTTGCCACCACATTCTGAAGTCTAGGTTTGTCTCTGATCTATAAACTGAATTCCTGGAGGAGAATGATCGATCTGAGTAATCTTGATTTTGCATCCTTCTTTTGTTGTAGATACCAGATGACAGAGTGGTCAGTGAAAATTATAACTCTTTAACGCAAAGATTATCGCCAGCAACTCCTTTTCTATGACTATATAATTTCATTGCACTTCATCGAGCATTTTGCTAGCATAGTGGATAGCATAGGGCACCTTGTCCCTTCTTTGTCCTAGAACATCCCCAACTGCAAAATTGGACGCATATGTCATGATCGCGAATGGAAGAGACCAATCAGGTGGCTGTAGGACGTGAGCCTGAGTGATGAGATCTTTCAACTGATACAATGATTGGAGAACCATTTGGTCAACAATAAACTCAGTCTCCTTGCAAAGCAGCTTTATAAGAGGTCGGGAAAGCTGTCTGAAGTCCTTAATAAAACGGCGATAAAATCTGACATGTCCTAAGAATGGCCTCACATTTTTCGCATTCTGAGGTGGCTTGAGTTTGCTGATCAGATCCACCTTTTCCAGGTCGACCTCCATGCCTCGCTTGGAGATGAAATAGCCCAACACAATTCATTTTGTAATAATGAAAGTGGCTTTTTTCCCATGAAAGCACAAGATTAACTTCACAACATTTTTTGAGCACCCGATCTAGGTGCTGAAGACAAGAATCAAAGCTGTCGCCATAGACTGAGAAGTCATCCATGAAGACTTCGAGGAATATCCCAACCATGTCAATGAAGACGACGAGCATGCACCTTTAGAAAGTAGTTGGGGCATTGCATAGTCCAAAGGGCATCCTTCTAGAAGCATAGGTGCCGAACGAACTGGTGAAAGTTGTCTTCTCTTGGTATTCAGGGGTGATCACCACTTGGTTATAGCCATAGTACCCATCTAAAAAGCAGAAGTATTCCTTCCATGCTAGTCTATTAAGGACTTGATCAATGAATGGCAGAGGGAAGTGGTCCTTCTTTGCCACTGAATTCAGCCGGCGGTAGTCTACACATACCCGCCAGGATGTTGGTAATCGAGTTGAGATCTCCTCCCCTTGGTTATTCCCCCTGATTTCTTCGGAACTACATACAAGAGGATCACCTATTTTGAGTCGGAGATGGGATAAATGAAGCCTGCCTCACACCACCTCATGATTTCTTTCATAACGACATCCCACAAGTTCAGATCCAATCTTGTTTGGAATTTACGGGACGGTTTGTAATCATCTTCTAAATAAATATGGTGTGAACACATACTTGGATTGATCCCTTGGAGATCGTGTTCCAACCAAGTTCCTTGTGGTTCTTTTCTAGAACCTCGAGGAGTCGAGATTCCTTATCCGGTGTCAGAAGACTGCAGATAATAATCAGATACTTATTTTCTTCACCTGCAAGGAAAGCATACTTTAGACCAGCCGGGAATGGTTTGAGCTCTGGTCATTATTGAGTTGGCTCCACAACTACTTCAAAAACTGTGCTGGCCAGAGGTTGATATGCTGATTTCAATGAGGTGTTGTCCACCTCTGTCACTCCTGGATCAGAAATAAATGTGCCAAAAATATCTGCAATGAATTCCTCATGTTTGGTCTGGCATGAATCTCCGTCGAACATATCAATAAGTGACTCGAACATAGTAGATATCCCAATTTGCAAGGAAGCATGGGAAAACTGTGATATCAAGGTCTTCCTCTGAAGAGAGGAATTCATATGTGAAGGTATCATTCAAAGAGATTTGCTGATCATTGATATCAATGATGTCACAATTCTGAATTGCCAAGTCTGGCTTCCCTCCTTCAGATGTTTCTTTCTGCTCGCTGACCATATAAAAGTAACTTTATCAGAGCTGGAGCGAAAGGTGACCTTTCCAAACCCATAGTCGACGATCGCCTCGACTGTGCAAAGGAACAATCGATCTAAAATGATGGGTGTTTGGAGTAACGACGCAGTTGAATCCATGTCTAGGACTACAAAATCAACTGGAAATTTCATGTCATGCATAGTTATGATAACATCCTCCATTATACCTCTGGGTCGCTTCACGGATTGATATGCGAACTGCAGGATCATTCTTGTCAGCTTTAGTTGTCCAAACCCAAATTCTTGCAGTAATGAGAAGGGTATGAGATTTATTGAAGATCAGCTATCAAGCAGAGTCCACTCAAAGACGTCAAAAATCTGGCATCTGATATTGGGTGCCCCCTTATTTTTCTTTTTCTGTGGGAGGTCACTAATTGCATTTACTGTGGCCATGGTCAGGATGTGTTTCACTCTTCCATCCCACTGGTTATTGCGGTTTAGATGCTTCAAGGTACATGCCTCCTTAAATCCTTTCTTTATAGATGGCATGTAGTTCATGGACTTCATGAGTGGTATTTTCAGAACAAGATTATATATAATTTCAACCACTCCAGGGTCGGACAATGTAGTTTTTGAATTATTATTATTTTGGTATTTTTCATTTCTGCAAAAGACATAATATCCATAAAAGTAAATTCAATGTTCTTAATTATATACTTATTTACAGATGATTGGACAACACATGGGCCAGCATGCAAAACAAGAAAAAATGTATCCACATGAGCTGGAGCTTTGTCAACTAGAATAAATCGACTGATGGTTCATCCAAGATAGGTCCTTCTTGGGTCAGGCTCTTTATTTCTTTTTGTAAATTTTCTTTTTGCTAATTTTTTGAAAATTTTCCTCTCTATGGTGGTGGTGGTCTGGTGTTGCTGCTCCTCCACCAGCATCTTCTTCCTCACCCGGCTCTGCTGCTAATCTAGCTGATGTAGAAGATGGTTCTCCAGAAGTAGCTTTATTCTTCCCCTTCTGAATGGATAAAGACCACACCATCCTTCCGCTCCTGAGGGTCACTGCATGAGACAACATATAATTTGAAATACATGACTCTACCAGATCGAAGGAGGCATTACAAACTACCTGCTCTTTTCTCTTGAAGTTGTTGGGGTTTTTTTCAACCTGCACTGGAATTGGTGTTTTGTTGTAAGTGAGATCGTCGAGCTTCTAAGACATATCTACGAGGCCTTTCACAAGTTGGGCCAGGTAGTCTAAAGCGAGGTTCATAGGAGTAGCCCCAGATGGTCCAACGTGTTGATCACTTGATACTGGGAATGGTGTGAAGGCTACGAGTGGGAATACTGGTGATGGTACCGAGGAGAAAGATGGTATTCTTGCTGGTGCTGAGGAGGTTGGTCCTGATATGGAACAACTGAATACTGCTGGTGTTGCTAGTATTGACGGTATTGCAGTTGATGATACTGGTTCTGTATCCAATTCCCCTAATAAGGCAGAGGTTGCTGGTGGTGCTGAGGCTAATTCTGGATGAATCTCCCTCCTTGCTATTGATGGAATTAGTGATTTCCTAGCTGCTGGCCTTGATGTTGTTCGCTAGGATGTGCCATTCGTGCATTGTTGTTCCACACACCATTCACCTCTTGAATGAGAGGCGGTAGAGGAGATCATTGGTCTTGTAAGATCTGGAGCTTAGGATGGTAGACTACGAGCTGCTACTGTGGATGCTGTAGTGATGTCAGTTCTAGGGCGTGCATGTAATAAAAGTGCTGGACTGTTAGCTAGGTTTGACTCTGTTGAGGAGGTTGCGGCGAAGCTGGCTCTTTCGATTTAGTGGGAGTAGTTGCCAATGCAGACACAAAATTGCAGGAACTGATCGTACTAACCATCAACTCCAGCTGCTTGGTGATCTGGTCCAACTTGTCCAGATATTGTGTCCTCTATTCGATCACAGAAAGTTTCTAGAGGTCTTGTGATTGTTTCTCTATGATATCCACATTGGACATGTGGCTCCCTATGATGCTCAGCTTAGAGCTCTGATCCCTGTCAGGTTTGTGAGAAGATGCCACATGAACTTGCTTCTGGAAAATATGGAACTGGCATTGATATGCATGGGAGGAAGATAAGGCGGCCTCTCCTTAGTCCATTTCCTCAAAGATTTGTCAGACAACGTCCTCGTCTTTGTTGAAATGCAAGCTGCCACAAGCAGCATCCACGAGCTCCTGACTTTCAACTGTCAATCCCATAAAGAAATGATGGACCAGGTTGGTCCTAGGAATGTCATGATGGGGACATTTCTTTTGCCACTCTGTAAACATCTCCCAAGCCTAATGAATGGATTTGTGAGTGGCTTGGGTGAAGTTTTCTATGCGAGCACGCATCTGTTTAAGCTTCCCGAGAGGGTAATATTTATGCAGAAAGGCCAACTTAAGTTCTTCCCATGTCGTGACAACCTTCCCCAAGTGGTTGATCTAATGAAGTGCTTTGTCGTAAAGACTGAAGGGGAATTCTGTCATCCTGACTATGACTAACGGTATGCTAGGGTAGTAAGTTGCACCACAGATGCACCGAATTATTGTAGGTGGATATAAGGTTCTTCATTTGCATTACCATGGAAGCTGGGTAAGAGTGACAAGAGTTGAGGCTTCAATTCGGAATGTGCGTGGATCACATGGATTTAGATCTACTCAATGACTTGCCCAGCTCCAGGGTCATAGGTCTCCTTGAGAGTCGACTTGGGCATCTCTGCTCGGACTTCATCTGCTGGGCCCGCATAGCCTCCACATGCTCTTCCTCCTCCTCCTCATGTGTTGTCTCTCCTCATCCTCAGATAATTGAGAATGTCCTAGAAGGAGACATGGGTCAATGCATGGTCAGTGAGCTGTTGCTGTATCGTTTGGATGGAGGCGAGAAGCTGGGCATTCACGACGTTCTGGTCTGGCTGGCCCTGCTTTTGCCATGGAGGATTCTGTTCCCCTTCCCTTTCCCTGTGGGAACCATCTCTGTATCTTTTTCTAATTCTAAATCTGAGAGAACTTCTTACTACAGACTAGGCTCGTGATTTGCACATGGAATGATGCCCCAATTAGCCTGAATAGAAGCACCAGATGGAGTGAATCATTTTATGTTAAGGTCAACATAGAATTTCATTAAGGATGGTGATGTGTAAGGAGTGAAATCAATTTCCATCCAAAATTGACAGAGTTCAGGACAAGAGTGATACTAGATTATTGAAGAAGATAGGGACTCTGGAGTTCGGTTCGTGAAGTCCAAACCAGGTTCTCGGAAATCACCCTGAATTATTAGAGAAGGCGAGCACATGGAATTGATGTTGGTGTCGGTGGAGTCTCGACTGAGCCATCCATGTGTTGTCATCTCGAAGATGAAGAGGGAGATCGAATTTGAATGAAAGATATGGTGGTCAACGAGAAATAAAAGTAATGAAAAATAGTTGAAGGATCAAAAGTGAGCGGGATCAAATGAGGAGTAAAACAAAGGAAAGTGAAAAAGGCACAAAGTGTGCGGGACTGATCTTTGATCTTAACGAAAATTAAACAAACACCAAACAATTGTGGTTCACCAACTCAATACAGATTAAGTCATAAGAGTTCAACCATCTTTTATCTTTTCAATTTTATTTTTGTTTTGCAGGCAAGATCTTATAACGAGTCCTTATGAGCGCTAACCCTATAGGAGCGTGCATACTGCCAGGAAAGTTCCCCGTACTTCTTCCACTCTTTTGTAACATGTGGTCTGCGCACTAAAAGATACTTGATCTTGTGCCTGGGAGGTTACTCATCCAAAGAAAGAGAGAGGAAGCTGATAGGCGAAACCACTACTTCCCTCGCAAGCGAGGTACTCAGATGCAAATCAATGAGTTAGACACACCCTTGAGGGCATCACATGAAGCTCAGTACTTCATATCATGTCAGATGCTCCACACAAGGCAGGAACACCGTCGTCCACAAGGCTCTACTCGGTTACGTACGATAGAAGCACAAATACTTCGTCATCCTAGGTGATAACCAAGGCACCACAGATCGAGATTTGGTCTCTATTCCTTACGGGTCACGCCTCACTCGATCTGGAAGTGTACCTGAAAACAATGAGGGCTTTATGAAACCAAAACAATGATGTCCATTACAAATTTTAATTAAGGTCAAAGTTTTATTAGCAGTCCCATTGTTTTAATTTTTGGATTTTCAATTTTTTGAGTATTTTTCAGAGCAAGCCGCCTAACAAACTTTTGTATTTTTCTTTTAATCCTAATATGTGCAAAAACAGAGGGAGAAGGCGGAAAAGCAACGTAAGTCATTACTAAGATGGAAATCTCACCTTAGTGAGTAATGATGCATGCATATTAGAATTACTTATAGTTCTTCCCAGCTCTCTCCATGTGGGATGCAAAATAGAGTATATAAATCTATACTATATATACGATATGCTACGGTAGAAATCACCCTAAACAAAAATTGCTATTTATCGTGAAGAACCAGATGCTAATTATCTAGAAATGAGATCCAAAGTCCGAGCTTGGAAGCTCCTCGGTGCCTGCCACAACATGTCCTGCAAGCGTTGTGTGGAGCTTCTCGCGATGCTCGATCTCAAGTCCAAATAATTGACAATTAAATTTGACTAAGTCTAAACGTAGAGAACTATAGGATCATGCTTCTATTAGGTGTTTGGACCTATTTTACCGAACAAGCAATCCTAATGTCTAAGGGCTCATTCCACAAAATGAATGAAATAAAGGCGAAAAGCTCAAAATGTGTGAAACAAATTAACAAAGGCAAAGAAAACATGAAAACTGTGACGAGGCCTCCAAGTGAACAGACACCCGGGCACGGAACCTCGCTGAGTGTGGTAGTGTCCAAATTATTACAATTTAATTTGAAGACTAAATTACATTACTCTCTCACAAAAAATGAAAATAAAAACTAAGGTCAAGTTGCTCTTCTCCTTCTTCCGTGCTCCTCTTTCCTGCTCTCTCCTGGCTAGCTCACAAGTAGAAGGCCAACCTCCACTCGTCTCGGGTGCAACCACCTCCTAAGAGATAGCAATCGCCAAGCCATCCCTTGCAAGAAAAGTCAACAAGAAATATGGATTAGAGCAGTCAATAATTATCAAAAGCAAAAATGAGAAAGGAATAATAAGCATGTTATATACAACAAAATGTGCCATTCTCTGTTGCTCCCTGACAATGACGCTATTTGTTTAGCCCCCCAAAACCCTAGGGACAACCTTGTGGTCCCACATAAGGAGAGACCACTGAATCGCTGTGATGACAGCCCAAGGAACCCAAGTGACTACACAACCGTTAACCCACACAATTAGATCAAGTAATAAATACGCAGGCGTGAATCAAAATTTATTATAATCCTACAAATGAATATGTGCAATGACAAGAAGAGTAAGGGTCCAACTCAGGGAACAAATTGGGTAGCACATGATAGTATTTATAATTGAATAATAAATAAATATGATTTTTATCAGTTGTGCCCCTCTGAGATTATTAGTTATACCCTCCCTTTTGGGGAATATCAGTTGTGCCCCCGAATTCTTTACGTTCTATCACTTGTACCCCTCTGTTACTTTAGGCTTCAATAAGTGGAACTTAACCATAGTCTTTTCAAATTATGGTGAGGTTTATAGGGGCATAAACTATCCAATTCTACCCCTCCCTCCTCCCCTTCATCTCCAACCCGATGTTGTGGTGAAATCCATCTTCGTCTCCAGGGGATCATGTTGGTTTCGTAGTAGTTGAAATTAGGCCCAGTGACGGCGTAAATCATGAGAGGTTCTCACTGTAACTGTCGGCAATGTCATTGAGGATGCTAAAACCCCCCAATGGTGAACGTGACGACACAGGCCCCGATGCCTTTGAACTTCATGTAGCCATCAGCGATGTAGCCGGCGTTGAGCTCTTTGCAGCAGTTAAAGTTGGTGAGGTGGGGCTTGATGAATATGTGATCCATCACTCTAAAAGTTTGAAAATAGAGCTTCATTCCCGAGTAATTAGCTGCATATCTCCACTTATATTGCATTATTATCATCCATGCATATGTAAATAATATTTGCATTTTAGCATTCATATTTGCATTATTATCATCCATGCATATGTAAATAAGAAGCCCACATTCACTTGTAAATATTCACCTATATATTAGCTAAATACCATGTTTGTATCTATTTTATATACCATATTTGTATCTATTTTATACTACTCCAAATAGAATAAAATCAACTTTATAGTGTATATATGACTAATACCAATAAAGGAAAAATATCAAAAAAATACTAACTTGTAAAATTGTCTAATAAAACCCAAATCTAAGTTTGAAACTATGAACCAAAATGCGCATATATCTTTCATACAGTGTCCGATTTAGGTCTACTCACTTTTAAAGTAATATACATTCAAAGACCTTCAAAACAAGACTAATTTCATAAAAATCGGAGATCGTATGTGAAACTTGGGTTTTTGGCCCATATTGTATATTATACATATTGAACATATTACCCTCCATTTTTATCTTTTTATTTTTATTATTATTAAAAATCCAAAAAAATAGATTAAGTTGTAAATACCACTTTTATATTTTTTCTAATTTTGTTTTGATTTTTATCTTATTTAAAAATGATAAAAAATAAAAAAATATAAAAATATGGTATTTTATACATATAAGATAACAACTAAAAATACACTTTGTACATATGACTTTCTTTGATTTTTGGTCCTTCACAAAACTTGTAGATCTCGTCGAGACGAGAAATTTCGTGTTGACCACTTTTTTATTTGACCTTTTTTGATATTTCTTTTTTATTTTTCTTTTGATTTAAATTTAGATTTTTCTGGGAGCGACAAGTGGCAGCTCTTGGAGCCGCCACGTGTCACCCATTTTTATTATTTTTACTTATTTTTTTTATTTTATTTATTTTAGTTAGTTAGTTAATTAATTAATTATTATTATCTTTTTAAATTATTTTAAATAATTAAAAATAAACCGCTACGTGGCCGCTCCCAGACGCACCACGTGGCGCCTCTTTCTTTCACCTGGTCACGTGCCCACCACGTAGCCACGCCTCCCTCTATCCCGCATCGTGCGGTCAAACCACACACCTCTTCTCCTTCTTCCGCGACCTACACACCCGCTCGAGCCTCCACCATTCCCTCTACGCCCCCTCGCATGCAACTGCAGCCCCGCTCCACTCGACCACCCGCTTCCTTCGCGCAACTGCCCGCATACTCTTTCTTCCCCTCTCGTGTCCTCTCTCCTCCCGGTGAACGGTTCCACCACTCCTCGCACGACCCACACATCTCAGCCTCCATCCCAACTGCCTATAAACAGCGATGGCCGCCTCCTAGTTCACATTATCCGCCACTGAGGTGAGAGGAGGAGCGAGCTCCTATCAGCAGCTCTAGTGACAGATGAGAGGGTGAGGTCGAGCGACAACCTCCGTCTTCCCAGGTGAGATCCAGGAGTGCACGACCTCCTGCCACTGCCACATCTTTGAGCAGCTAAACTCCGCCCCAACCGAGGTGTTGAGCGAAAATCAGAGCTCTTCCTAGAGCTCGTTCCCAGGTACACCACTCATCTCCAGGTAGTTTCTCTCCTTCTTCTGTCATTCTTTCCTTTCTTCTTCCTTCTCTCCATACTTCTCTCTCTTCGATTCACCACCTCCGTCCACAATATCATCAAATAAATTCCATTTTCAACGGATAAATCCTATATTTCGGAGCTAACCATGATTTTTATTTAATTTTTCAAAGTTATTTCTTGAATGAATTAGATAAAAATTTAGTGCAGCAAAACAAATAGGGAGAATTATCCTGTTCACAGGGGAATTTCCCATGTTTCTTCCTCTCTTTCGCTGTCTTCTTTCGTCCCCTTTGGTTCATCCTCCATCTCCTCACCTCCTCCTTGCAAAGGAGGATCCATCACTGCCTTCGTGTCAACGTCCATAGACTCCGCCTAACCACACCCCCCTACTGCAATCCACGCATCCGCATGCGGCCCCTACCGCCCACACACCATAGTCGTTGCACCAACTTCGAGCTTTAGCACTGATGATTGGAGAAGCACCCTTCCCCGGTCAAACTGCTCGCCTCTGCACCAGGCTCATTCTGATTCCCGCTTCGCCACAGTAGGCACTAGCATCTCCTGCTCGTCACTCTCTCAACGCCTTCCAGCGAGCCCACACATTCCGACTTGCCATTGCATCAGCTTCAGCCGCCTCGGCTCACGCTTCACAGAACTATCTGTGCACGCCCTCGCCAGCAACCGCCCCGCATTGTGTGTCGACCGGGGAGGTTGCCTCCACCGCGACCTCCTTTGTCCAGTGGAAGTGCCTCGCCACTTTCGGTCCTCGCCATCGACTCGAGGTGCAACCCCGCTAGCCCCAGTGGTCAACCCAATCCTCCAACCACCCTTGACGTGCAGCTACTCCTCCGCCCAGCAGTAACCCCGCGCCTCCATGCCTGCAGCCAACGCCACTCCGTCCGCATCCCTGCCATCTCCACCTTGCGCACGGTTGCTCAGCTTCTCCTCTCAGGAGCCATGCACGTTATTTCCAACCTCACGTGATTGGCATGTGAGGCAGGGTAATTTGCATAAAGTACCTTCAAAGTTCGATCCATCCACACTGAAGGTCCCTACCAGCTGGAAACCACGTGTCACACCTGCTCTTCCTTAGGGCCCGTTCGGTAGGAGAATAAGCAGGAATAAGGATGGGGAATAAGGAGAATAATGGTCTATTCTCCGTTCGGCTGGAGGATAGGAATAAGGAGAATAAGGTGAAATAACGGTAGGTAAGGTGTGATAAAGATCAGAATAAGAGTGAAATAAGATAAAATAATGAGGAATAGTCGTACCACGGGGAACCGTGTTGGGGGCTTATTCCCCTTATTTCATTCCCCCTTATCCTCTAAACGAACAAGGCCTTAGGGTAAATTGCGAGGACACCCCTGCAGATCCTGTTTTCGCACTCAAGCTCAGCCTACTGGAGATCGCCTGCTGCGTACGTGAGCAAGGGATAAATTACATACGCACCCCTGCGGGTCTGAAAATTGTAAAGAGGCTCTGTACATCTGGATGCACATTCGAGGCACGCCTCCCCCTGGGACATTTGCATCTATGCCCTCTGGAATATTGGTAATTGCATTATAGTCCGTCAACATATTTTGTTTTAATCAATTTAATTATGTATTGCATATACACACCTATGTTCGCATGTTGATTTGAGCACAAATTTTGCATCATTTCTTCCTTCTAAAAATTACTCATTGTAGAACAATATCTGCTCTAGAATTGTGAAAAATTGTTATATTTTTGTGAGTATTGGTTTATTTAATATAATTATCTTGGTGGAAAATGGCATATTTTACCCATTGTTTGCTAATAATTGATTATTAAATCAATCGTTGCTTTGAAAATTACCAAAAATTCATAGTAGGTATAGTTTGAGAGTTCTTTTTTGTTGCCAAAAAATCACATTATTTGCACGCATAATAAGATGCAATAAATTAATTGGTTTTTCTTTTAATTGATTTTAAATAAGTCACAAATTAATTATTTTTGAGATCGAGTAATTTTCCTGAATTCATCTCACATAGAAGTATCTAGGATAATTTTAATCTCTGAAAATAATTTAATTGGGTATCTATTAAATTTAATTTTGCATAAATCACCATGCATTCATATTTAATTCGTAATTAATTCACACAGTCAGAAAATTCCAAAAAAATGCATTGGCTTGATTTCATCATTATTCATCTTCTGGCAAAGTTTGAGGATTTTTGGAAGTAACTTGATTGAAATTTACATTTTAACCCTCGAACTATCTCGAAATTGAATTTGCATTTATCACTTGCATTCAAAAATACAAAAATATTCCTCTCTGAGAACCTAGCATCTAGATCGACTGAAAATTAATTTAAGGAAAAAAAGTGCCTCCCTGAATTCGACATTGGGCTTGCCCAAGTAAAGAAATTTAACTGCTTGCGTTTAATTGAGAAATTACTTAAGTGGTTTTTGATAAATCCAATTTTTGCATGACTGCAACGAACACAAAATTTAATCGCTAATCCGATTGAATTAAAAGGGTGAATTCCGGGTTTTTCAAATGGCGTCGTTGCTAGGGAGGCACATGTTAGGTTAATTTTTAGAAATTCTAGATTTTAGATTTTTCATCCTTGGGTAGTCTGATTCCCGATTTTTCTTGTGTCTATTTATATATTTTATTTCCAAAATTTTGTTATTATTATTTTAATTATTTTAGTATGTGTCGTTCTCTCTGACCATTGTCTCATTTTTTGTGCGAGGAACATGAGGCATCAAAGGCGATTCGTCAGGCGAGCCCAAGAACCCACATCAAATTGAACCAAATGGCTTTGAGAGAACCTGTAGAAAAAGTTTGCATTTAAAGCAGTTCCCGTTTGGGTTCTCGCACGTGTAACCGAATAATAAAAAGACTCTCTACGTTGTGTGGTTGTCTGACGTAGGATAGAACCTGCACTTGCGGCTCTTAGAGTTTCTTAGGTCTGTTTGTGCTCATAATATCTAGGACCACACTTCACCACTAAAAGACACACTTAGACCGCAGGACTTTAGCTAAATTTAAATTTATTCTTCACTCGCTAATAGAACTTCCTGTCTAGGAGCAGCTTTTCATTGATTGCATTCATTTGGTCTAAAAATTTCAATTCTGTTTTGCATCCTGCATGTAGAGCGCGAGGATCACTGTAAGTTTTCTGAACTTGGCATACATCATCGTTTTATCGTGCATTGACTTTTCTCGACTCCCTCCCCCTTGATTTTACAACTTAGGATTAAAGGAAATTAGGACTGGACGATAAGTGTGTCTTGTGTCTTGGACTAATCAAGTGATCATCTAACTTAAAATCGGGACTGCTAAACGAATTGACCAAAAAAATCAACTTAAAATCGGAAATTCTGTTTGCGGGAGAATAACCTAGACCTTGATTTTAGGGTGAGTGAGGGAATAGAGTGTGTGTGCATACCCTAAGATAGAGCCCAAATCCCCACCTTCCATATCATGTACCCCGCTCTGAGCAAATATCACAGGCTGAAGTATTCGAAGTTCAACTAACCAGCACCAAGTAGCCACAGCTTGCTTCGGCAAGTAGATAAGGGTGAAGCAGCGCTGTACCGCGACAAGTTGCTAATAACCCTTTGGGGTGAAGTTATAGGTCTTGTCAGCCTCCACCTACTTTGGTAGGTAGATAGGGCCAGGTCCCTGAACTTTATCAATATTAACCGAGTAAGCCAGTGATAGGAGCTAAGAGAGGAAGGGCGTTGGTATATTAGGCGACAGGTTAAATAGGGGAGACACATCCGGCATTAAGCCGACTTCCATATAGGCCATCACATAATCCTTGCTACTTTTCTTGAAAATCACACTTAAAATCAACCAGATTAATCGAACCCGACTTTGGGTCCTTCGCCGTGTTGAGTGTGAACTCAGGGTTTTGTGATTCACTTGCTTGCTTTAGGTAGGAGTCAAATCATATCTTTGCACACTTGTGCTCTCGACATTACTTCTTTTTGCCATCAAAGATGATCGACTAGGGGGATATTTACTCGAGCTTCGCAAATCTTTCATTGAACCCCCCCGCGAAGTGCATCTTCATTGGCTCGAGCGTAACTTGTGTCAACCTGAGATCATGACCTTCTTGAGTTTAGGATCTCTCATTCTCGGGATTGTCACCCTCAAACCATCCTCTTTCTCTCCTCTCATCTCACCGAGGAAGAGCTTCGCCTCGGTAAGAATGTCTTCATTACTACATCCTATAACCTAGACCACATTATTTATTCAGGTGAAGAGGACAAATCCGAGACCAAGACGCTTAAGAAAAACCCAGATGAAGAGGAACACAGAGATGACCATTTACATCAAGTCCTTACCCGTTTAGCTAGAACCGAGCAGCTGAATGCAGATCGTATGGCTAGGATGGAACATGTGATTAAGGCGGGTGGAATAGATATACCGATGGTAGATGCCTACAACCCAGCTGAGAATGAGATACATAGTTGACTCGTACCTGAGGTACCCCCAAAGGCATTTGAGCTGAAGCCCCATTTCCTTGGTCTGCTACCGAAGTTTAATGGAAATGCCACAAAAGAACCATATGCTTTCCTGAGAGACTTTGCGTTGGTGTGTAAAAAGCTTAGCCATCCTAGGTTTGGACAAGATTACATCAGGCTGAAGGCTACCCCATTTGCCTTAGGAGATAAGGCTGCACATTGGTTGAAGAATCTCAGGGTTAGATGTACGACATGTAGGCAATTCAAAGATTTATTTTCTGAAGAAGTTTTACCCACTCAGTAGGACTAACCAGATGAGGACAAAGATCGCTAGCTTTTCCTAGGGTCCCCACGAACCATTCCATGAAGCATGGGATATATTCAATGACTTGACACAGAAATGCCCTTGCCATGCCATTACCAAGGCGATCTTAATCCAAACCTTGTTCTGTGGTATGATCCCTGAAATGTAGGGGTTAGTGAGTGCAGCCTGTGGAGGTATCTATCTGAATAAAAACGAAGATGTTGTATGGAAGATCTTAGAGCAGATGGCAGAAACATGCAGATCTCAGGCCACCAAGGCCTATCAGGTGTCTCCCTCAAGCCTATCTAATGAGACACCCAGGAGGACTGTGGCAGATCTTACAGATAACCTAATCCCTAGCATGGGGATAATAGCTGATAAGCTCACCATGGTAGAACAGATCCACAAGAGGATCACTGACCTTGAGGCGCTTTCACGATTGCCGAAAACAAGTAGAGGAATTAACTGAGAAGGTAGCCAAGATACGACTACCTACCCCTTCTGCACCACATGTACATGTATATCGAGTTTAGCTAGTATAGAAGCAGGTACAGAGGCCTCAGAGCAGCTGGGTTGAGGAGCAACAGTACACTCAACAGGAGCAACACGCACCCCCACAGGTGGAGTCAGTTTACGAGGAGCCTCCACAGGTGTTTGAGATCAACGGGCTGTGATACAACCATGACCCCGTCGACAGACAGTTGGGGATAGGTAATGGTCAGCCACACCGCCCTCCCTAGCTTACCAAGAAACCAGCTCCGTCGCTACACCGCGCTTTGTGCTGTCTCGACCAGGATAAGGATACCAGCCTCTGCAGCACCAACATCATTGCACATTCCACTCGGGCCAGCAGGGCCCCCCACCACCTTACACCTCCCAATCCCAACCACATCAATACCGCCAAGGCCAACATGGCCAATGTAAATAGCAGAATCACTCATCCTCTAGTCAGCAACAGCAGATCCCACCCACTGGTGATTTAGGGTCCCTCACCTTGGCCATCCAGATATTGACTGATAGGTTTAGCATATGAAGAACGATTACCATGACATAAGAGCATATCTGAACCATGTCTCACGCTACCAGGATCAACAGAGGGCACCAAAGACCCTAATTCCCACCCAGGTTCAGACTAACCCCAATAGCCTGAATCAGGGTCAGCATCGACCACGAGATCAAGTATATTATTCAGATTATTCTCTATCTGAACATGAGATCCTTTTGTACGATAATGTTAATCATGTGTCCCTCAGGAGTGGAAGGACCGTGACCATACCTGATCGGGCACAGTGATATGAGGAAGATGCCACCAATATACCTGAGGAGAACTTGGAGGCAGAGGAGCAACATTACCACCACCATCACCAACATCAGTGGAATAAGAGGATTTCAAAGTCCTCAAAAACACCAAGGCAAAAAGAAGGAGAGGAGTACCAACAATGAATCAAATGAGCCTAATGAAGAGCCCGCACCTCCATCTAAGGAGGACACACCAGGAGTAGCCGTAGATGCACCACCTGTTTCGTTACATGAATTTCTTTCCAGTCTGAGTCAGAGTCAGAGTCCCAGTCCTGTACAGAACTCAGTTTCCCGTTTGAATGAAAACATTTCAGTTTTATAATCTGAGTTGTCTTCAATAATCCCTTTCCCTCATTCCCTTAAGGGTGGAAAGAAGAAATCTAAAAAACCCAAAAAGATGACCCTGATATGGCTGAATCTTGCAACAAATATATCAAGATCACAATCTCCTTTGATAAGTATGCGGATATGACACCTGCATTTCAGAAGTACCTTGAGGTGATATGCACACCTACTAGGGTCAGCAGGAAAACAAGAAGCCGTGTTGAGAAGCATATTTTGTCAGTAGTACTACTTGCGCAATCAAGAATGCGTTTCCAAGGAAATGAAGGGACATGGGTGCCCACTATGTGGTGAGTCATGTCGATGATATTGCGTTTGCACACACTCTCCTGGATAATGGATCCTCAATTAATCTGATGCCTACAACCCTCTATGAGCGGCTAAATCTAGGACCTCTTAGGAAATCCAGAGCTTTACTCCAATTTGCAGACAAATCAACCAAGAGGTCCAAGGAAGAATTGAGGAACATTATCATCAAAGTCAAGGGTCGGGATTACATGGTGGACTTTACCATCCTTGATATGGAGACCCCTCAAAATTGGAGAGATTCCCCAGATTATTCTTGAAAGGCCCTTCCTTAGAATAGTCGGGGCCTTATTTGATTATAAGATCGGGAAAATTCAGTTCCAAACTCCAGATGAAGATGAGGAACTTGAGATGAAGCAGACAAGGTGGCAGAGGCCAGACTCTGAATCAAGCACCAAGTACACTTCGTCATAAGCAGATTGTGTTCATGTAGACACCGTTGGGCCATGGAGACAGAACCCAGCTAGCACTGATGAGTCCATATCCGTTGGAGAGAATCATGCACATGAGACCGTTTGCGAGATCCTTAGGGACGAACAAAGTGTAGATCACACAGAGAATGCATACCCCTACTTCGATGACACAGAGGCCCAACTGGGCTTGTCTGTCCTTCTCTCTTTAGGACAATCAAAAGATGAGGATGATGAGTCGGACGTGGCTTTCGCCGATTGCTTGGATACTTTTGACGATCCGGCTCCAGAGTTGAGTCAGTTGGTGGCAGTTACTTCAGAGACAGATCAAACCACTACCAACACAGAGTCAGAATTGATTGAGCCAGATTTTCTCGATGACTACACTCTACCTGAGCTCAAACCATCACCCACAACCTTGAAATATGCCTTCCTTGCGGGACAAGGGAGGAAATTTCCAGTCATCATCAATTCGCGATTGACCGAGGAGCATGAATCTCACTTGCTAGAGATCCTGGAGAAAAACCGCAAGGCAATAGGCTGGAGCATCTCTAATCTCCACGGGATAAATCCCACCCTATGTTCGCATCATATCTACCTTGAGAATGAAGCTAAACCCTCTCGTGAATTCCAACACAGGTTGAATCCAAATTTACGATAGGTAGTGAAGAAAGAAATAGAGAAATAGTACAACGCGGGTTTTATTTATCCCATCTCCGATTCCAAGTAGGTGGCACCTATCCATGTTGTCCTGAAAAAGTCGAGAATTCAGACGACCATCAATGAGGATGGAGAGGAGATCGTGACACGAGTACCCACGTCGTGGCGTGTCTGTGTGGATTACATACGCTTGAATGCCGTGACGAAGGAGGATCATTTTCCCTTATCATTTATTGATCAAATCTTAGAAAGATTAGCGGGAAAAGAATTCTTCTACTTTTTAGATGGGATCTCGAGCTACAACCAAGTAGCTATCGCACCTGAAGACCAGAAGAAAACCACATTCACATGCCCCTTTGGTACCTATGCTTTCAGGCGCATGCCCTTTGGGTTATGCAACACTCCCATTACGTTTCAAAGATGCATGATTGTTGTATTCGTCAAGATGGTCGGTGAATTCCTGGAAGTCTTCATGGATGACTTCTCGGTCCATGGTGATTCCTTCGATTCATGTCTTAGAAATCTGAATCGAGTCCTCAAACGATGTTGTGAGGTAAATCCAGTGCTCTCATAGGAGAAAAGTCACTTCATGGTGATGGAGGGCATTGTGTTGGGGCATGTCATCTCCAAGAGATGAATGGAGGTTGACCCTGCCAAGGTGGACGTGAGCAGACGACTCCAACCACCAATCAACATAAAACAGTTGCGGTCATTTCTCAGGCATGTAAGATTTTACAGGAGATTTTTCAAAGATCGCCCGACCGTTAACTAAGCTTCTAGGCAAAGATGTGGAGTTCATTATCGATCACAAATGTCTTGATGCTTTTAAGCGACTTCAAGGGATGATCATGGACGCCCCTATCCTAAAAGCCCCCGGATTGGTCTCTTCCTTTTGAGATCATGACGGACGCCTCAGATATTGCTGTTGGGGCTGTGTTAGGACAGAGGCGGGATAGTGCCCCGTTCGCTATACACTACGCAAGCAAAGTGCTTGATCTTGCTCAGCGTAACTATGTAGTTACCGAAAAAGAGATGCTTGCGATAGTGTTTGCCTTGGATAAGTTCAGATCTCATCTCATCGGATCTAAGGTGATTGTATTCACAGATAATACATCACTACGGTACCTAATGGAAAAGAATGACGCGAAGGCGCATCTTCTTAGGTAGATTTTACTTATCCAGGAGTTTGACTTAGACATCAGAGATAAACTTGGAAAGAAGAATGTAGTGGTTGATCACCTCTCCCATCTCGAAATTCTTGATACTTCTGATGATACACCTATTCGAGACTCCTTTCCAGAAGAGTCGGTTTTTGTTATCGACTCACTCCCATGGTACGCCAATATAGTGAACTATCTTGTCTTCAAGAAAGTTCCCGAAGATTGGCCCAAGAGCATCATAGACCAACTCAGGTCGGATTCGAGACATTACCATTGGGAGGATCCTATCCTTTCTTTGAAGGACCAGATTATCTCTGGAGAAGGGGTATTCCTCAGGAGGAATACCATAGTGTCCTTACTTTTTGCCATAGTCTAGAGGCAGGAGGACACCACTCCGAGAAGATGACCGCATGGAAGGTATTATAGTGTGGCTTATACTGGCCGACTCTGTTTCACTATGCTCTTACCTTTGTGAAGTCGTGCCTAGTATGCCAGCGAATGGGAGGAACCGTTGGTTCCAAGGATGAGATGCCAATGCAGTCTGCCATCATTTGTGATGTCTTTGACGCCTGGGGCATCGACTTCATAGGCCCATTCCCGGTTAGCCATAGTTTTGAGTATATCATTCTTGCGGTGGATTATCTGTCAAGGTGGGTGGAGGCTATCCCGACCCGGACCGCAGACAACAGGAATGTCTGTAGATTTATCAGATATCACATCATATCTAGGTTCGGGATCTCCAAAGTGTTATCCAATGTGGGTAGCCAATTCGTGAACAGAGACGTGAAGAAACTCGTGAAGGATTACGACATCGAACATCGCATCGCTAGTCCTTACCACCCACAGACCAATGGCATGGCAGAGGTATCGAATATAGAGGTTAAGACTATATTGCAAAAGCTTGTCTGCCTAGACAGGAAGGGCTGATCTCAGATATTGGACCAAGTCCTTTGGGCTTACAAGACAACTTACAAGAAACCATTAGGAACCTCCCAATTCAGAATGGTATTTGGGAAGTCGTGCTACTTGCCCGTAGAGTTAGTGCATAAATCAAAATGGGCAATTTAAGAAGGTCAATTGGAACACACATACCTATGTTATAAACATATAGAGATGGATCTGAATGAACTTGTGGAGATCAGAAACTGAGCATACGACAACAGTTTGGTGTACAAGGACCAGGTAAAGCATTGTCACAATAGATTTATCAGACGAAAGACCTTTGCTCCTGGACAGAAGGTATAGTTGTTCAATGTGAGGCTGAAGCTTTTCCAAGGTAAGCTCAAATCCAAGTGGACGGGTCCGTTTGTAGTCCATGCGGTGCATGACAGTAGATGTGTAGAGATCTCAGATCTTACAGATAGTGCACATACATCCTAGTTAATGGGCAACTGCTGAAACACTTTGTCGAACCTAATGAACAGTTAGTCCATGTTGAGGAGATTTTTTTCATGCGTGAGGGCAAACTCAAAAGACACATATAGAGTCGTGCATGAAGCCTTGCAACATTAATCTCTCGCCATCAGCAGCATCAAAAAGATTCAGATCATGATCTATCTATACATACATGTTCCTTCTTATATATATTTTCTTTCCCTCCCTCCCCTGTGATTTGAATCACTCGCCCTGACTCCATATTGTTTTATTTTATGGCTATACTTAGGATGACCAGATCCTAAGTATGGGGGGGGGAGTGACCCGAGTCTATTCACCATTCGCTGTACATCCTCAAGATCTCATCGGTTCTCACATCCACTTCTTTCCTAGACTTGGCTGACCCGAGCCTAAGTATAGAGGGGACCGATGCTCACCATGTATATATACTCATCCTCTTGACCTCGTCCGCCCCATTTTTGATCTTCTTCTACACTTATGCTGCAAGAGCCTAAGTATAGGAGGTTGGAACGACTTCTATGCTTTTTGTAATTTTAGCTCTCCTACGCTTAGCATGAGTTATGTCTTCCTCATTTTTCGTGCTCTGAGGACATAGCACATGCTAAGTATAGGGGGATGTGTATATTTTACATATATACTTTAGGGATTTTATCACTTGTGCCCCTCCGAGATATCGCAATATCAGCTATACCCCTATCTTTTTGGTAATATCAGTTGTGCCCCTCACTTCTTTCTCCATCATCAGTTGTGCCCTTCCGTCTGATTGACCGTCAAAAAATTGAAATAACCATAGTTTACTCAAACCATGGTGTGGTTAAGAAGGGTATTATGGTCAGAATAAAATCAAATGAGGAGGAGGGTTGGGGAGGAGGTGCGAGGCTGTGGAGGAGGTGCGGGCTGGCGGCAGGGGCCGGGGGAGGTGCGTGGCCTGCGGGAGGAGGTCGGCTTCACGTGCGCACAGGCGGCGCGACCGCGGTGCAGAGCAGGGGAGGTGGCGGTGCGGGACAGGGGCGAGCTTCTTACCGCCATGCAATTCCTTCCCTTAGAGAACTATAACCATCCCCATTGAGATAAAAGTGGCAAGCTCGTCCTGTAGCGAGAAAACCCATCTATCAAAGGCTTGGGAAGGAGCGGATTCTGGAATTTGCTTCCGTTGATTTTCTTCCAAGTTTGAATGATCTCAAACTGCATGTGGTTTCTTGTTTCTGTTTCTGAGACGCCTTCGTGGTGCATGTAGCATTCAACTGCTTTTGGCGGAGTGGTTGGAGGGGGAGGGTATGCTGGCAGAGGAAGGGAATGGGGGGCTGGAGGAGAGGGGCGGCGCCGGGGAGGGGAGGTGGCGGTGCGGGGCAGGGGGTGCGGGGATGGGAGGTGGTGCAGTCCAGGGGGAGGTGGAGCAGGGGGCGGCGTCGGTGAGGGGAGAGGGGACCGCTTGGCTTCTGGCGAGGGGCAGCGACCACGCGCGGAGTCCAGGAAGGGGGTGGCGCGTGCGGGGGAGGGGGAGGCGGCGGTGCGGGGCAGGGGAGAGGGGGAGCAGGGTGGTGCGTGCGGGGGAAGGGGAGGGGTGGCAGCGGTGCAGGGCAGGGGGGAGGGAGAGCAGGGGTGGTGCGTGCATGGGAGGGGGAGGGGAGGCGACGGTGCGGTTAGGGCGCAGGTGGATCACCACGGAAGGGGGAGCGGTGGCTGGCACCGCAGCACGGCCCGCATGGGGTGGAGGAAGAGAGCAGGCCGGAGGTGGGGGAGGAATTCCGGGCAGAGAAGGAGGAGGAGGAGGTTGGAGGAGGAGGGAAGATGATGGGGAAGAGGAGGAAGAAGAAGAGGGTGTAAAAATGACCATCAAACCATTTTTTTAAAATTAATTCCATTTATATCCTCAAAGTTAACGTCCATTTATACTGTGGATGGACGGCAACTAACCCAAGGGGCACAACTGATAAAACGGCAAGAAGTGAGGGGCACAACTGATATTACCAAAAAGATAGGGGCATAACTGATATTGCGATATCTCGGAGGGGCACAAGTGATAAAAATCCCTATACTTTACCCATATCTCGTACTTTCACGTATTTTTATATATATTATGCAATAATTACAAGGTGGGTAAAAATTGAAAAAAATGAAAATAAAGGCTTCTTATTTACTCTTGCATATCATCCTTGCATAAATAAAAAAAAGAAAACGTGTCTTGCACTTCATTCATCTACATAGCATGTCATCTAGATCTCATCTACATATCTTGCATACGCAAAGTGAAAAGTTAGTGGTTCTGAACCAAGTTATGAATAGATGTCGAGGATGGATTTGATTTGACCTTAATCTACCTAATTTCAAAGGAACCTTAAAGGAACTGGAGTTAAAATTTTTCAGGTCGAGTGACTTAATTCTTTGAGCATGCAAGTCTATGTTCACATGTCATCTTGACTGGTCTAAGTAGAAGATTTCGTACACACGCATGATTCCTTTAGATAGTGACCTAACTTGGACAAGCACCATACACGTAGCTCTTCATTGATGAGGTGGCAAGGAGGTAGAATCCTTTATCTTGGAGTAGCACACGAGTGGAAACATCTGTCCTCCTCTAGGGAGGGCAGTGCATCTCAACCTAGTCTGGTGGTGTTGACGTCTAAGGATGGGATGCTGTGGGTTGTAATAAAGCTTCAAAAGAGGGATAATCTACTGGATCAAGGAGAAAAAATCCTTATGTACATGTTGCACCTTGTGTATATTCAAAAAAAAGGAGAAGAAAAGAAAAAAAATGCAGATCTCCAAAAGTGGACAGACCTGATTGAAAAGTAAAATGCATGCCGGAGTGTATATACAAGTATAGAAAAATAAGAAGAGCTTCAAAGTTTGCAGCTGGATGACTTGGCTACACTGGTCAAGCATCCTAGGATAGGTAGCTATACTGGCTACCGTTCATTCTTCTCTCCACCCCCTCTTTTTGAGCCGGTTGTACTTGAACTTAGATGGGAATACATCGCTCCTCGAGGAAAGAGTTACTAGACCAGGAATTAGAGTTACCTTGTTAGAGGAGGTTGTTTCTTTGCCATTTCTGATGTGGAGAGCTATATTTCACTTACATAATACAAGTAAGATGCATAGTCATCAGAATTTGCATATGAGGATCTGTTCTGACCTGACCGCTGAGATGACTTGAATAAGAGACTTGAGGAACTTAAAGGCTGTTAGGTCTTAAATTCAGATCCAAATAAGGTTCCGCCACATTATTAATCCAAATGTTGAGTCAAGCTCCATTTTCACCTTTTGTTCATGACCTTGGTATAGAACCCAATCTCATTTCACTCTTGCAATTCATTTTAGTTGCTCGGAGACGAGCAAGGTTTAAGTATAGGGGGTTGATGAATATGTAATTCATCATTCTAAAAGTTGAAAATAGAGCTTCATTCCCGAGTAATTAGCTTCATATCTCCACTTATATTGCATTATTATCATCCATGCATATGTAAATAATATTTACATTTTAGCATTCATATTTGCATTTAATAAGAAGCCCAAATTCACTTGTAAATATTCACCTGTATATTAGCTAAAATATCATAATCTATTTTATACTAACTCCAAATCCAATAAAATCAACTTTATAGTGTATATATTACTAACACCAATAAAGGAAAAATATCAAAAATACTAACTTGTAAAATTGTCTAATAAAACCCAAATCCAAGTTTGAAACTATGAACCTTAAAATGCGCATATCTCTCTCATACAGTGTCTGATTTAGGTCTACTCACTTTTAAAGTAATATGCATTCAAAGACCTTCAAAAGAAGTCTGATTTCATAAAAATCGGAGATCCCATGTGAAACTTGGGTTTTGGGCCCCTATTGCATATTTTACATATTGATCATATTACCCTCCATTTTTATCTTTTTATTTTCATTATTATTAAAAATCTAAAATTATATTAAGTTGTAAATATCTCTTTTATATTTTTTCTAATTTTATTTTGATTTTTATCTTATTTTAAAATGATAAAAAAATTACAAAATATAAAAATGCGGTATTTTATACCTATAAGATACAACCCAAAAATACACTTTGTACATATGACTTCCTTTAATTTAGGTCCTTCACGAAAGTTGTAGATCTCGTCGAGCCGAGTAACTTTCGTGTTGACCTCTTTTGATATTTCTTTTTGATTTTTCTTTCAATTTAAATTTAGATTTTTCTGGGAGCGACACGTTGCAGCTCCAGGAGCCGCCACGTGTCACCCATTATTATTATTTTTACTTAATTTATTTTGTTATATTTTAATTATTTTATTTTAATTATTTTAATTAATTAATTAATTAAATTATTATTATTATATTTTTAAATTATTTTAAATAAATTAAAATAAGCTGCCATGTGGCACCTCTTTTTTTCACTCGGCCACGTGCCCAGCATGTAACCACGCCTCCCCTCCATCCCGCATCGCGCGGTCAAACCGCGCACCTCTCCTCCTTCTGCGGCCCATGCACCTGCTTGAGCCTCCACCTTTCCCTCTACGCCCCCTCGCACGCAACTGCAGCCCTGCCCCACTCGGCCACCTGCTTCCTCCGCGCAACCGCTCGCGTACTCTTTCCTCCCCTCTCGCATTCTCTCTCCTCCCCTATGAACGGTTCCACCAATCCTCGCACGACCTCCACATCTTGGCCTCCACCCCAACTGCCTATAAACAACGATGTCCGTCTCCCATTTACATTATCCGCCACTGAGGTGAGAAGAGGAGTGAGCTCCTATCAGCAGCTCAGGTGACAACTGAGAGGGTGAGGTCGAGCGACAACCTACATCTTCCCAGGTGAGATCCAGGAGTGCACGACCTCCTGCCGCTGCCGTATCTCCGAGCAGATAAGCTCCGCCGCAGCTGAGGTGTTGAGCGAAAATCAGAGCTCTTCCCAAAGCTCGTTCCCAGGCACACCACTCATCTCTAGTTAGTTTCTCCCTTCTTCTTCCTTCATTCTTTTCTTCTTCTTCCTTCTCTCCATTCTTTTATCTCTTTGATTCACCACCCTCTGTCCACTGAATCACCAAATAAATTCCATTTCAACGGATAAATCCTATATTTCGAAGCTAACCATGATTTTTATTTAATTTTTCTAAGTTATTTATTGAATGAACTAGATAAAAATTTAGTGCAGCAAAACAAATAGGGAGAATTCCCCTGTTCAGAGGGGAATTTCCCCTATTTCTCCCTCTCTTTCTCTGTCCTCTTTTGTCACCTTCCGTTCATCCTCCATTTCCCCACCTCCTCCTTACAAAGGAGGATCCATCACCTCCTTCTTGTCAACGTCCATAGACTCCGCCTAACCACACCCCCCTACTGCAATCCATGCATCCGCGTGCAGCCCCTGCCGCCCACACACCATAGTCGTTGCACCAACTTCGAGCGCCACCACCGACGATCAGAGAAGCACCCTTCCCTGGTCAAACTGCTCGCCTCTACACCAGGCTCGTTCCGATCGCTGCTTTGCCATAGGAGGCACCGACATCTCCTGCTCGTCACTCTCTAAACGCCTTCAAAGGAGCACACACACCCCGACTTGCCACTACATCAGTTTCAACCGCCTTGGCTCATGCTTCACAGAACTATCTTTGCATGCCCTTGCCAGCAACCACCTCGCATCATGTGTCGATCGGGGAGGTTGCCTCCACCGTGGCCTCCTTTGTCCAATGGAAGTGCCTCGCCGCTTTAGGTCATCGCCATCGACTCGAGCTGCAACCCCGCCAGCCGCGGTGGCCAGCCCGCTCCTCTAGCCACCCTCGACGTGCAGCTACTCCTTCGCCCAACAACACCCCCGTGCCTCCACACCTACAACCAGCACCGCCCGTCCGCATTCCTACCATCTCCACCTTGCGCGCGGTTACTCAGCTTCTCCTCTCAGGAGCCATGCACGTTATTTCCCACCTCACATGATTGGCATGTGAGGCGGGGGAATTTGCATAAAGTACCTTTAAAGTTCGAGCCATCCATACTGAAGGTCCCTGCAAGCTGGAAGCCACGTGCCGCACCTGCTCTTCCTCAGGGTAAATTGCGAGGACACCCTGCAGATCTTGTATTCGCACTCAAGCTCCGCCCACTGGAGATCGCCTGCAATGAAAATGAGCAAGGGATAAATTACATACGCACCCCCGTGGGTCCAAAAATTGCAAAGAGGCTCTATTCATCGGGACGTACGCCTCCCCCTATGACATTTGCATCTATGCCCTCTGGCATATAGGTAATTGCATTATAGTCCGTCAACATATTTTGTTTTAATCAATTTAATTCTGTATTGCATATACACCCCTATGTTTGCATGTTGATTTGAGCACCCATTTTGTATCATTTCTTCTTTATAAAAATTGATCATTGTAGAACAATATTTGCACTACCATTATGAAAAGTTGTTATATTTGTGAGCATTGATTTATTTAATATAATTATCTTTATGGAAAATGGCATATTTTACCCATTGTTCGCTATTAATTGATTATTAAATCAATAATATAGTTTGAGTAGTTCTATTTTGTGCCCAAAAACACATTATTTGCACGCATAACTAGGATGTATAAATTAATTGGTGTTTCTCTTAATTGATTTTTAATAAGTCACAAATTAATTAATTTTGAGATCTAGTAATTTTCCTCAACTCATCTCACATAGAAGTATATAGGATAATTTTAATCTCTGAAAATAATTCAATTTAGTATTTATTAAAATTAATTTTGCGTAAATCACCCTGCATTCATATTTAATTTGTAATTAATTCACATAGAGTCAGAAAATTCCAAAAAATGCATTAGCTTAATTTCGTCATTATTCATCTTCTGGCGAAGTTTGAGGATTTTTGGAAGTAATTTGATTGAAATTTATGTTTTAGCCCTCGAACTAGCTCGAAATTGTAGTTGCATTTATCACTTGCGTTCAAAAATTCAAAAATATTCCTCTTTGAGAACCTAGCATCTAGATCGACTGAAAATTAATCTAAGGAAAAGGTTGTCTCCCTGAGTTCGACCTTAGGCTTGCCCAAATAAAAAATTTAACCGCTTGCGTTTAATTGAGAAATTACTTAAGTGGTTTTTGATAAATCCAATTTTTCCCGACTGCAACGAACACATAAAATTTAATCACTAATCTGATTTAATTAAAAGGATGAATTTCGGGTTTTTCAGGGCTCTACGATGAGGTAGTCGAGGAGGGTGAGGTTGAAATCATTGGGGATGGAGAAGATGTTGGTGACACCAACTTTGGATAAGGCAGCAGGTGAGGTGTCATTTGAGGGTGGAGTCGTGGTGGGGGATGGGAAGGGCAGTCGGGATGATGGGGAAGCAACTGGAGGTGGGAAGTCTCCCAACGTTGTTGTAGGTGGGTGTAGGTACGGGGGCAGGCTGGGTGCAAGTGTGTGGGCAGGGGGAGGACCTCGGGTCCGAGGGGATGTACGTGGGTAGAGAGAGGTATGGGGACATGGGAGGGAGGTGCAAGGGCAGAGGGGAGGTGTGGGGACAAGGCAGGACCTCGGGGCAGGGAAGGGGGCTGCAGGGGTGGAGGGGAGGACATCAGAGCAGAGGGGGAGGTACGCGGGTTGGGTGGAGGTGCAGGGGCGGGGGGAGGACCTCGGGGCGGAGGGGGAGGTGCGTGGGTGGGGAGAGGTGCAAGGGTAGGGGTGGGATGTGCAGAGGAAGAGGGGAGGTGCAGGGATGGGATAGGCCTCGGTGCGGGGGAGGGGGTGCAGAGGTGGAAGGGAGGACATCGATGCGGAGGGGGAGGTACATAGGTTGGGTGGAGGTACGAGAGCAAGGGGAGGGCCTCGGGGCGGGGGAGGGAGTGCAAGGGAGGAGGGGAGGACATCGGGGCAGAGGGGGAGGTGTACAGGTTGGGTGGAGGTGCATGGGTGAGGGGAGGACCTCGGGTGGAGTGGGAGCGGCATGGGCGGGGAGAGGTTCAGGGGCGAGGAAATGAGGCACCATAGGTAGAGTAGGAGGCTGGGGAGGATGAACAGAAGAGGGAGGAAGAGGATGGGGGGTGGAGGAGGAGGAAGAGGGAGATGGACATTTTAGTCCCTTTTTAAAATTTAATTCTGGATGTGTCCCCAAAGTTAACATCCGTTTGCGTTAAGGATGGACGACAATTAACCCGAGGGGCACAAGTGATAAAATGGTAAGAAGTTGGGGGCACAACTGATATTCTCAAAAAGGGAGGGGCATAACTGTTATTGGAATATATTGGAGGGGCACAACTGCTAAAAATCCAATAAATAATATATGTATAGATGTAGATATATGAACACTATTTACTTAGGTTTTTGTGGGTCTTTAATACAATTTTTAATTCTTTTCTTATATTTTATATTTGCTTTTATTTTTAATTTTATAAATTTATTTTCTTTTTTAATATTTAAAAAGTTTATATATAACTATATATACAATATAAGATAATATAATTACAAATACCATTAAAAATAACCAAAAATTACATAATAAAGTATTTTTGTACTTTTTATATTTTTCTAATATTTTTATGATTTTCAGGAATTTTTAGTAATTTTTAGGTATTTTTAAATTCAGAAATTGTCAAAAATAGCGACAAGATAAATATACCGAATGGATTTGAGGATTAAAATAGCAAAAAGAGTCAAATTTCTCCAAATGAATTTTAATATACTAAAATGCATAAATAAAAATACAGAGAAGAAAAAACATATTTTTGGATTTTTTTGAAGAGTTTTTATATTTTTATAAGGATTTTGGATATTTTTATTTTTTATCATTTTCTTTTTTTATTTTTTGGAATTTTGGTCTGGGGGTACTAAATACTACAATAAGAAAATATTATTTTTTTGGGGATTTTTAAAGATGATTTTAGATTTTTTGGATTTTATACGGCTAACCTGGGAATAACCATGCAATTTTGATTTTTAATAAATAAGAAAAATGTATTAAATGTTATAGCATGAAAGAACGCTGCATCATGTACATTATCCTATTTTTTCATGATTTTTGGAGCATAGATGATATTTATAATAATAATAGAAAACAAACACAAAAATTACTTGGAGTAGCAGACACATATTTGCAATTAAAATTAAAAATAGAGAAAAACGTGTAAATAACCCAAAATCTTTGAAATAATATTCAAATGTTAAACATTAAACTCTAATTACAAGAACCGTGGGGGTTTACATGCAAATTGCCACGTGAGGTGACATGGTAGTGGACTAAAGTGCAATTTCCGATTTGTTCAAGGGCATGCAATTTTAACTACTTTTTGAGCTTAATAAAATATTTACAAGGCCATTTAATAATTACAAAAATACATAGGGGGTATCTACAAATTACCCAATAAAGCGCCCGATGATCGGGCTGCTCCCGTGCAGACATGTGGTTGATCCATCGGTGGAGGAGGGCTTCACTTCGATGTAATCCAAAGGCTGCGATAAAACCTGGTACTCCTTCTTGATCGTACGACTATGAGGTATGGATGAAGAACACGGAAGAACTCGGTGCCCTCCTTGCTTTGATTGGTGACGGCTCTTTCATTGGTCTCTGTTTGCCTCGCCAATGGTCCCGACAATTTCCTGGAAGGCCTCCGCCTCTGTAGATGGGCACATATGAGATCCAGGTCCCCTCAAACAGGATATGTGGGCTTTGAAGTTCCTAGGCACATGGAGCTCTTGGTGGGCTTCGAATCCTTGCTCCTAAGGGGTATCAACTAGGGATGATCATTTTTTAGGGACGGGCTTGGGCTTGGGCTTAAATTTAGGCCCAATTCCGATTTCGGGCCGGGTCCGGGCTACAGCAGGTCCGAGCTTGAAGCCCGTGGGCCATCCCGAATAGGGGCCCACAATTGCCTCTTTTATTATTTTTAGGTATATGTTCTGATAAATTACCTCTTTTATTAAGTTTTTCATATATTTATTTCGAATTTAAGGTAAGGGAATGTACCTTTATTTAGTCAATTACATGTTTGGTCTTAGATAAGACCAATCTATTATTTTCCATTTGTTTCCATATAATAAAATAATAAAATAAAATACCTGGATGGATATAAAGGATTAGATAGTGGGCTGGCCCGGCCCAAGCCCGACCGAAGAACTTGCGGGTCGGTCTCAGGCTTGGGCTGGATTTCTAACAAAAGCCTGGGCTTAGGCCCGGCCGGAAGGCCCGCTAAATGTAACCGGGCTCGGGCTGGGCTAGGCTGGTCCTGGCCTGGCCCGGCCCAGCCCGATGCTCATCCCTAGTGTCAACCCTTCTGACCTGCACGAAAAGATCTAGTGGCCCGAGACGAAGGTCTTGGCCCCAAAAGGAGCAGTTGGAGCTGCACAGATGGTGATGATTGTGAAGCTCCAGCGTAGCGGAGGAGGGGAGCTCCGTCAAGCCTCGATTCTTGCAGAATCAAGGATGATCAGTGAGGGGTTTTGTGGAGAACGTAGTGAGGATGGAAATTAGAGGGTTTATAGATTTGGGGCCGGAGCAGTCAGAACACTATGGATTTGGGGTCGGAGCAGAAGCTCTGGCAATTTTTTGATTTTTAAAGTTAAGATAAAGATGCAATGAAAAACTTAAATGAATCCTACAACTAAACTACTGGAACTTAAATCAAGCTAAAGGACTTACCCTAGCATCTCAATGAGCCGAGAAAGCTCGGAGCGGAGATGGTCGCCGGAGATGGGTGACAACAGACCTGGATCACCTCCTCCTCCACCTTATCCATGCTGCAACTACTCAGAGTGGTTCCTGCTGTCACTAAGAGCTCGACGATGTATGCAATTGGGGGTTATGATGAGCTACGAGAGATCTAAACGAGAAAGGAGATCGAAGGGGGTATTTATAGCATGGCTTTCAGCCAAAAGGATGGAGAGATGGTACTCGAATCAAAGGTGGTAGGTGAAGATGCTTGCATGGGCGAGGGTCAAGGACGGTGGGGATGCACGATGGTGAAGGTTTTGAGAGGAAAAGGAGTAAGGTGGAGGCGTGAAAATGTGAGAAGATGGCCTGCTCGAGTGTTCTGACAGGGAGGTGGGACATGCCAGTACAGTTGACCTTTGGTCAACGGACGAAGCTCCCTGTGGACCAACTAGGAAAAATATAAGCAACAATCACTTGTAAAATTGATAAATAATAATAAGTGAATTTATTAATTTTAGGTTATAAAATATTTTTTATTTTTTATTTAGTATTTATACTTTTATTTATTTTAATGAGGTTATTGGTTAAGAGTTAATATTTACAAATATAATTATAGGTATATTAACCTATGTTTTAAATATTTTATTTTATTTTCTATTTTGTATCCTATTATTTTATTCACATAATTTATATATTTGTAACTTATTTAAATACATTGAAATAGATTTTTATTTTATGTTTTAAAGTTATTTATACACTTAAATACATGTATGTATTAATTATATTTGTATATATGCAGGTAGTTCATCTATATATTTTATACATTTATTTATTTTTTGTTTTATTATAATTATATAAATAATATTTACAAAATTATAAAAAAGTAAAATAGTAAAAAATATAAAGCATAAATGAAATGAATATTTTATTCAGGTTTATTATATAATAGGTGTCCAAAATCTAACTTTTGCATATTTACTCCAAATTAAGTGAAACATCTACATTAAATATCTAATAAAAAGTAATATACAATTAAAGTGATCTTGGTGCATTTTGATTTCATATGGAGGAGATACAAGTCCGTGAAGTTTGGGTTTTGGGATTTCATCCTGAAAGTAGAATGTACATTGTATATTATTTTAATACGAAGTAAATTTTGTATTTTCTATGCATTTTTATCTACAACTTTCATGCATATAGTTTATTAATTTGATGTATAAATAATAAAGAATAAAATGGATCTCAAAATTAATTATAGTTGAATTAAAATTAGGATTTTACGTATAGTTTTATTTGCATCTTTGTACAATGCTTCTGCCCTATCTCCTCCTACTTTATTCCTTGTTGACCAAGTCATCATGATGACTGGGTCTCGAGGTTTAGGGTTATTCAACACCTAGGGTTTTTTTCCCTTTTCTTTTCTTCCTTTATTTTTTTATTTTGGAATCAAATACAATAAATATACAATATTTTACATAGTATTTTGTAAAATTTATAGAGTGCTTATTTTAAAAAATTAAAGATAAGGTCAAAATGAAAGAATAAAGGTAATGAAATGAAGATTTATTAGTGGGGTACTAAGGTGAGGGTGGTTACATTGATGTTCGGAGGGCATGTGATTTTTTTATCATAAGCCCGGTAATTTCTGGGGTCCAGAGGGCATGTGACTGGAGATGCATTGAGAGAAGAATGAGTCTTGGGGGAAGATATTTGGCGAAGATTATATATGAAGAAGATATTGAAGAAGAGGAAGAAGGTGCGAAGAGGAAGAAGGGAATAAGGTTGAAGGAAAATACATGAGGTTCGTCGATGATGGGTTGGAAGAGAGGGGACTTACTCCACTTCTTGCCCCAGTTCCAACATTTGAGATGGTCGTTGCCGCGAGGCGATGGCTGGTGCCATCGACCACCAAAGCTTCATACTCTCTCTCTCTCATCTTAGATCGGAGATCGACGAATGAAGGTCTGGAGTGGGGTGATGAATCCATGATTCATCTACCTTAATATATGATCCTATTTCTATTTCCTATGCAATTAAACCAATAAACCCTTTAAATTAATTAAATAAACATTCCTTAGTGTGTACATAATAAGGACTACTTAGTGTATATTAATTTCCAAATAAAAACCCAATCTTGATTTTTTATATATTCACATGTATATTGACCTAACTTAACCTATTTTATTAATTTATACTAACTACAAATTAAATAAAATTAACTCAAATTTATTCATGTTACAAATATTAACAAAGAAAAACTAATAGAAAAAAATACTAGCATGTATATAAGTGAAATAAAACCAAACCCTAATTCAGAGACAAAAAAACATAAATATAAATATCTCTCACATATAGTCTCATATGAACTCATTCTTACTTTTAAATTAATGAACATTAAATTATATACAAATCAAGATCAAATTCAAAAGAATCAGAGTTCATATGTCAAACTTGGATTTTGAACCTAATTGTATATTGTAATTATGCGCTAACATTGACTTAACATTTCATGTACATAATTACGTATTTTAAGTTTCTTTCTTTTTATTTATTTTCTTTGAGTTTTTTTAACAAAATGTACAAAAATCAAAATAAAAAACTATAAAAACCAAAGAAGAAGCCTTGATCTGAGTATGTTATATACTATATGTACATAATTCTCTTTTACTTTATTCCTTTATTTTAATCAATTATTAATAATCCCAAAAGTAGAGTAATATTTAAATAAATCTATTTTTATTTGATTTTTATTTTATTAGAAATCACAAAAATGGTAAAATGTAAAAATATGATATTTTATGAACATAGAATACCACTAAAAATACTAGTATGTAAAGATAAGGTTGTTTGATTTTAGTCCCTTCTTAAAAGTTGTAGATCTCGGGGTGAAGAACTTAGGGTGAAGATTAGTGAAGATAACTTTTAGAAGAAAGATTATTTTAGATACTTGGGATCTATTTTGCAACAAGATTCAGAAATTGATGGAGATGTTACTCATATAAGAAATGCAGGTTGGCTAAAGCGGAGAGGAGCCTCTAATATTTTGTATGATAAGAAAATCCCTCTAAAAGTCAAATGAAAGTATTACAAAGCAGTTGTGAGACATGCTATGTTCAATGGATCAGAATGTTGACCTATGAACCATGTACATGTGCAGAAAATGACAGTAGTGGAAATGAAAATTTTAAGGTGGATGTGTGGTCATACACAAAAAGATCAGATTCGGAATGATGCAATCAGAAGGAAAGTTGGTGTAGCTCCTATAGAGGATAAGATGAGAGAAAACCTTGTTTGGCCATATGCAAAGGAGGTCAGTTTATGCACCAGTTAGAAAATGCAAGATTTGGGATGTTGAGCTGGTTAAGAGAGAGCGAGGATGACCCATGAAGTGTTGGAATGAGACTATCCGAAGGGTTTTATTTGTTTGTATTTAAGCCCGAGAGTGAACCAAAAGTAAATCTGAATGGAGGTAAAAAAATCAATGTACCCAACCCTACTTAATTATGGGAAAAGGCTTTGTTGTTATTGATGATGAAAGTATAGAACTCATCTAGACGAACAATTTTTGTGAAAGAAGTTTTTCGTTTAGAATTTATTTGTTATTTTATTTCGATGTTCTTTTGAATTTTTATTTCTTAATTTTCCGGTGGCGATACGTGGCTCCCCACGTGCCTCCTTTCCTCTTCCTAGTTGTACCTTTTTTCCACCATTGGATCAACTATGATCCAACAACTCTGATCATGCCCCTCCTCTCTTAATACCCATGCACATCAGCCGTTGGATCGCTTTTGATCGAATAATCCATCTTCTTTCCACCCCTCACTATGTGTCAACATTTCCTCCATCTGGTCTCAGCTGATCCAACGATCGAGATGTTGTCTCCTTCCTTCGGTCTTTTTTGGCCAACTCCAACGGCCAATTTTCCCACTCACTCATGCTCTTTAGTCAACCCAATGCTCATGACCACTTCCTGCAGCTCTCCTCTCTTAGATTGAGTCCATACCTAACCTTCTCTACAAGTCTCTCCCCCTAACGCCTACCCAATCAAAACCCATTGCTCTGCCTGATCTGACCTATCTGCCATTAACGAGGTGAGGAGAGTGCCCCCTTTCAATGTAGGCAACGTCTACATTTGCTAATAGGTCGAGCGACGACCTCCATCGCCCTTTGTGTGATCTAGCCAAGTTTTCTTTGCCATCGCAGCTGCCTCCGCGAGCTGCTCGAGCTCAGGTAGCCGACCCCAGAGCAAAGACTCGGAGAGGCTTCAACTTCTGCCATTCCCAAACGTTTCATCATCCCATCTTCTAGGTAACATTCTATCCCTTTCTTCTTCGTCTTTCTCTTGTTTGCTTCTTTCTTTTCCATTCGATTTCTCTATTATTCCCAGAGGAATTTTCACCTTGGTAGTTTACAAGGAAACTTATTCCTTATGTACACCCTTCAAACTTTTATTTTCTTAACTACCATAAGTAAGCCACCTCTACAAGGGGAAGATTTGGTTTTTAGCCAAAACCACCTCTTCAAGAGGCAGCTTCCATAGGATTCCTCTACATGGAAGCCACCTCTTGTAGAGGAGGCTTTGATTTTACTCAGAGCCGCCTCTTCACAAGACAACTTACATGAGATTTTTTAGCATTTCAACTTTAAGATCAAAGTCACCTCTTCTAAAGGCACCTTACCTGCAGTAGTTAATAAAATAAAAATTTTGAGGGTGTATAAAGGGAATAAGTTTCCTCGTGTAATGCCTAGGAGAAAACTCCTCATCTTCTTAGTTTTCTTCTCACCCAAATCGCACTCGCATCCGACCTAATCAATTCCGATCACCTCTTCTTTCCGTCATCCCCCTTCGCCACGATCCACTTCGAGCTGTAAACAAGCTCGACGCGACATGGTCCTTCACCTTCTCCAATCGTAGGACCCCAGTCCACCTCCATTCCTTCGCACGTTTCGTTGTGTGCCCTAAACCCAATGGAAGAAGCACTTGGTTGAAAATCACGCGTCCCCCAGACCTGATCTCCAGTGGTCCATCGGGAATCGGAGGAGCAGCCGAAGGCGAAAGCTGCATCCCCTTAGTCCAACCATACCTTCTCCGTGCACTGGATTGTTTCACTCACCCTCCACCGGAGAGCGTAGCCAATCATCAGGGGAGCAGAGAACCTCCAGGCCCTCAAACCCTCTGTTGATACATCGAAGGAGGAGGGATAAACCCTCCTACACGCACAGTTGCCGCCGACGATTGCTGAAACTGCACCTTCATCATACTTCAACTCAGTCGTGTGTTGACTGAGTTGAGGTCTCCAACAGCAAAAAGAGCTTGAAGATCTCCTTCGAGCTTAGGTCATTTGAGCCCCCAACGCAGGGCCACCGGAGTTCGAAACCACCTTCTGAACCTCCTTCGCTCCTCCTTTGTGCTCGGTCGAGATCGATTGTAGGGACGAGGAGCACCTTGAGGCTTGAGAGCCCTAAACATCAGCGGGATCGGCTAGAAATACTCAACAACGCGGCTTCGCATCAACTTGAGCAGCAACGCAGGAGCAGATTGGAGACAAGGCACGTCATAACCATTTCGCAGAAGCTTGGCATACAGATGCCGTTATATCTCGCTCACCTGGAATCAGTCTAACGGTCCAGGATATTCTTCATCAGCGGCCATCAGATGGAACGGAGGGGATCATTCTCCACCATCCATCTGAGCCCCCTCTTGACTCGTTTGATCAACTGGAGAAGAGCCAATCCACCATCAAGAATTGATCAAAGACCCAAGCAGTTCTGTGTAACTACACATTCGTCCTTGTGCTTCATTAGTATGTATTATCTTATTTATTTTATTTGCACTAAGACCCTTCTATTTAAGCTTAATTTCGAACCTTTTTGTTTTGCCTAATTTTTTAATTCCAAAAATTAAGATAAATTAATTCTCTACATTGTGGTTATTTATGCATATTTTTCTGAGCTTCATTGATTTATTAAAATTACTTTGGTGCCCAACTGCATATTTTACCCATTCCGTGATTTGAAATTCATAATAAATCAATTGTTGCTATAACGATTCTCCAAAAATCACATTTTTTATAATTAATTCTTCTCTTGTCATATTTTCGAAATTCATGTCATTTGCATGCTTCATTTGCTCTAAATAAATTAGAGTAAATTACAAAAAAGTCCATGAATTATACCCTTGATTTCAATGTCATACCTGGACTTTAAAATATAACAATGCGATACCCGATCCTTAAGATTTTTCTCATAGTGGTCCTGGACTATTGAAATTTAGTTGACCATTTCGTCTTTCCAAACTTAAATTTCGATAGTCAAGGACCACATTGAGACAAATCTTAAAGTTCGAGTACAACATTGTTATTTTTTAAAGTTTAGGTATGATATTGAAATCAGGTGTATAATTCATGGATTTTTTTGTAATATACTCAATAAATTATTTTATGATTAAGGTAATTGATTTTTAATTACAACCCAGCAATTTTAAAAATTTAAAAGTATTTTGAATACCTATAATAGCTATTTAGAGCAATTTTATTTTGAAAAATATTTGTGTCTGTTATTTGTTAAAATTAAAATACTTAGAATCACCCTTTTTGCATTTAAAAAATTATATAAAATTCATTTCGCATCCGAAATTGCCAAAAAAATCACAAGAGCTTAATTTTACATTATTTCACATTGCGACGGAGTTTTATTGAGTTTGGACTTTATTTAATTGATAAACTGTAAAAACACCCCTATACTTAGTCTAGCTTGCATTTTTGCATCTCTATTGCATTGAAAAAATCTAAAAATCTTCTTGAAAACCATGTGCATTAGATTATCTAAAATTGAACCTAAGCTTGATAAGTTGCCTCCTAATGTCGACCTTAGGCTTACTCGATTAAAAAAAATAATTTCCTACAGCATTACATGCATATTTTGGTGTGGTTTTGATTAATCGATGAATTTCCATGCTACAATTAAAAGCGATGAGATACCAAAGAGATTTAGCAGGTTTTTAGGGATGGTTCCCTTTTTATAGCAGATGAGAAATCATGTGTAGATGGCGGCGATCATATTTTGGTGCGTATGGGAGGAAGATCTTTATTGGGCTTCAATCGAGGTCACATCAATGATTTGTAAGGGAAATGGATTGATTCACGAAAAAGATGGAAGGAGATATCATTGTTGCAGTTGGGTTTCAGCTAGGGATTGCTGCTTCTATTTGGGGAGGTTGCATGTAGATGGTTAATTGATCAAACATTGAAGGAGGTTGATTAAAATAAATGAAGTTTGGGGAGATGGAGATTTGATTATAGATGAGGTTTATGATGAGGCATCGATTGATGATTGCATTTGCATCAAAATCAGAGGATTTATGATGGGTTTTGTTGGAGAAATGGGAGGGGGGGTGGGGTTGTGGAGGATGAGGAGTAGAGGGGGAGAGTTGTCCACAAGACAGATAAAGGAAGGGATGTGATGCGGTCGAGTGCGATGTTAGTGTGTGATTGACCGCTTTGTCAATGTGCATGTTTGACATGGGTAGGGTGAAATGAATAAGAAAGGAACGTGTCAGAGTTGACTTGTTGACCAAAACAAGAAAGAGAAGAATATCAAATAAAATGTAGTAGATAGTTTCAAATCAAAAAGTAATCAACATGAACTTTATAGGTCCCTATGAAATCTACATCTTTTATGTTGGAACCAAAACCAAAATCAATTATCTGTAGGGAGTAAATATTTTTGGAGTCATTTACAGATATAAAATACCTAAATTTCTGTGTTTTGTGTTTTTTCTTTGATATTTTTCATGATTTATGTATTAAATATTTTTATAAATAATAGATACTTAATGTATAGTAATAGCATTTTTTGGATTTTACTGGCCCATCTTGTTTCGAGATGCTTATGATTTTGTTAGGTCGTGTCTGATTTGTTAGAGAATGGGAGGGACAATTGGTATGAGAGATACCATACACATGCAAGTGGTAATTTTCTGTGATGTTTTCGATAAGTGGAGAATCATTACTTGCAACAATAAGATAAAAAGGTTTACATCGAAATAGACGGCAAGCGGGCAACAAGCTGCACCGCTAGGCCTTTTTGTATTGCAAAGCCAATCCTTCTAAACACTACATCCATAGATCTGGGATCCATTACATTATTGTTCATCACTTTTTGGGTCCTCTTTAAAAGCTCAATAGCTTCCAGTGCTAGGAAGCCAAAGGTGTCAAAACCAAAGGGGGTGAAGGCATGCTTGGACAATTTTGGTGATCATGCCATTCATTGCAGGGAGCTCCCGGGATTTAAGTACATACACGATCTCGTTAGAGACGTTTTATTTGATGTCCTCAAACGGGCAGGTATTGCTGCTAAGAAAGAGGCGCCAGTGAACTTTTTAACAGATCCACAGGAGGGAAGATCCACACTTAGACCTGCTGATATTTTGATTTTTGGGTGGGTAGGCGGAAAACATGCTTGTGTAGATTTGACAGGAGTTTCCCCGATGGTGGGGCTGTGGAGAATTGATTTCTTAGGTCCTTTCCCAAACAATAATGGATATGAGCACATCTTGTTAGCGGTTGATTATTTATCTAGATGGCTGGAGGCTATTCTGACCTGAGCCTCAGATAGCAAGACTATTTATAAGCTCGTGAAAGATCATATTATTTCTAGGTTTGGTGTTCCTAGCTTATTTTTGATGAGGGTAGCCATTTTGTGAATAAAGACATGAAAAGCTTTGCCAAGGACTATGGAATTGATCATCGAGATACTAGTGTTACACTACAGTTGAACAACATGGAAGAGATATCTCATAGGGAAATAAAAAGCATATTGCAAAAGTTGATTTGTCCTGATAGGAAGAATTGGTCCCAACTTTTGGACCAAGTTCTGTGGGCCTACATGGCAACTTACAAAACTTCGCTTGGCACTTCCCCATTCATAATGATATATGGTAAGTCATATCATTTGCCCACTGAATTAGTGCATAAATATAAATGGGTAGTAAGAAAAGTTAACTTGAATAGTCATCTAGGCAAGAAGAGTATAGACATGGATCTGACTGAGCTCATTGATATCAGAAACATAGAATATGACAACAAAATGGTTTATAAGGATAAAGTTAAGAAATGGCATGATCAATACATCATGTGCGAGAGCTTTCTCCTGGGATGGAAACTTTCGTCGTTTAATGCAAATTGAAAGATCTTTCATGGCAAATTTAATTCTAAATGGACGGGTCCTTATATTGTCCGTGAAGTGCACCAGATGGAAGTGTAGAATTATCTGATCTCACTGATGGTGCACAGTCTTTCTTAGTGAATGTACAATTGCTGAAGCATTTTATTGAATCTAATGAACAATTAGTCCTAATTGAAGAAGTTGCATTTACGTGACGTGATGATTCAGACGTCATTCAGAAGCACGTCATGTATCATTAATGAAGATTCAACGCCAACAAAGATTCAGATCATTGAAGATTCAACAACTCATAGGCCCTCCCTCTAACTCATTTGTCTATCTTTCGTATCTCTTGGCCTCCTACATATGATTATTCTTTCTTACTTAGGTTGACCAAAGCCTAAGTATAGGGGGACCAACTTCGTTTGTTTATATTTCCTTTTCTACTCCAACTTATTCCCTTGCCTTCTATCTCCTTCTGCACTTAGGCTTTCAAAACCTAAGTTAGGGGGAAGATTCTATGTTTGTTCTCATACTCTGTTCTTCTCACTATAAATAGTATGAGCTATGTTCTTCATTTCACTCTGTGCCATGAGGACATGATACAAGCTAAGTATAGGGTGTGTGTGTGTGTGTATTACATATATATCGTATACATAGCTCGTACTTTAAATGTTTACAATTACACAATGGGTTTATGGGTTTGATAATTTAAAAATTATTTGCAAGTTATTTATAAAATGTTTTGAAAAATATTAGTAAAGATTTGACATGTTTTGTACAAATATTTTGCAAGCAGTTTGTAAAAGGGGTTTACATATTCTGAAGATTATTTTGAAAAATGTTTTACATATATTAATACTTGTTTGGAAAAATGTTTGAAAAAAAGAAGAATAAAAAGGAAAAATATACATAAAAATAAAATAATACTAACTAATAAGTAGTTTTATCCTTGACACCTTCACGTCACCCAAGACTTGTACAGTTCAGGCTACTTGGTTTAGAGTGACAATTGACTCCGAGTTTCACCATTCTTGTTCATTATGGTATTATGATTTAATCACTCAAACTCCCTAGTTTGAAAGATATGAATGCTATATTACATGTAGAATCTTTATCCTTAAAATAATATGAGCAACATTGTCATACTTCTCTATCTCTCTCTCTCTCTCTCTCTCTATATATATATATGTATGTATATATCTGTGTGTGTACTTATCGAGAGTTTGATAACTAGAGAAGTTGAGTTTCTTTTGAATGAGACTTGGTTAGATTTCTAGTTTAAGAGTTGTATAAAACTTGTAGTCTGGATATCAAGTCTTGTATCTCCCATGCACAACCAGGGATTCAACTTATTTATTCTTTCTAACTAATGTATTACTTGGGACGAGTAAAGTTTAAGTATAGGGGGTGATGGATCCTAGATTCATCATCTTATTATTGAGATCTTAGCCATCTATGTAGACCAAATCAATAATTATACCCACTAATTCAAATAAATTAATAATATATAATGTATAAAATTAATGCTAATTAATGTGAATAAAATAAAAGATAAATTTATATTGTAAATATAATACATATTTAATTATGTGTTCTATTTGATTTTATGTGTTTTCCATTGATCTATAAAATCTATAAAAAAATAGAATAATGTTATACATAATATAAAGTAAATATATGCCTATTTAAAATTTTAAAAATAAACAAGATAAATAAAATGGCTTTATTTATTAAAATTAATACAATATAAATATTACTATGTATATATGATGTATTTTGGTTTTGAGTTCCACATGAAAGTTGTATATCTTAAAAAGATACGCCATGTGGCCTCACCTGGGTACGCCACATGACCCAACCCCTCTTTTTGGTGTACCTTCCATCTTAGCCGTCTAATCATTTGATCAGACAGCTCCCCTTCATCTACGCTTGCCCCATCAGAGACCATCTGACCTATTCCATCAGATGACCCTCTTTATCCCATCGCGCCTCTATAAGAGCTGTTTGATTATAATATCCAACGGCTCGTCTTCGTTGTCAACCTCTGCTTGTTTTCTCTTATATGTGATAACTTCTTCATCGGTGTCTCTTTGTCGATTAATGCCCACTTATCCATGTATCTTCTCACACTTATTTCAGTGTCGATCAAGATCATGTTCATCCCTCTCGTTCACCAACTCCTCCATAGTGGTCGTCCAACTCAGCACAACATCTTATCGCTGGTTGAAACTGATGCTTCCACCAACTGCTACCTCAATCAAAACAGAATTGGAGGCGTCAGTAATGGTTATCCATCTTTACGTGAGAGTCCTCTGATCCTATTCCTTGTATCATGTGATAGAGAGAGTGAAGTTGAGCGATGATCGAGGTTCCCTCTCCACCAAGATCCAAAGATCAAGCACCTTCATCGTGGTCGTCTGATGCTGCTCGAGCTTTATTCCGTCACTGCATGCATCAAGGGAAGACCCAACCCAAAAGCCTCAAGAGCTCCAACCAGGCCTCCGATCACCTTCATTCTCCGTGTTCTGGTTCAAGTAATTCATTTGTTCATTACCCCTTCTTGTTTTCTCCAATTTAATTCATCACGTACAAACAACTTCACCTTAATATGGTTACTTCCACACCTTCTCCTCTCATTCATCACCTTCGTGTACTTCTCCAATTGATCTTCCCCCTTCTCCATGCCTCTCCCAACTCCAGTCCAGTTATCCTCCTACAAGCACAAGGACCCAATAGGGCTCCATTTCCTCCTCCTCGCTACAACCCTCCATTCCACTTCAAATCCTCCCTAGAATAACCCATGTGCTTTGTCTATTTGACTATAACCCTGAAGGTACCGTAATGTTCAATGATCAGAAGCTCCAAAGCTTCTCAATTCTCATGATCCGCCTCCGATATCTACTCATTGTTACGTAATGTCAACCACCGACGTCGCTTCTTTGACCCTCCACCATCTTTGTCGGCCCTTCGGGAAGCTTCTCCAACATTCAACGAGCCCTAATGATGACAGAGGAGGAGTAGAAGCTTCACCGGAGCTCCACAAGAGTGCCATCTTCTACGGAGGAGGAGATCCTTTGCAACGTATAGTTTCCATTAAATTAAAGCCTATCAGAGTTGATTCTACGGTCTAGAGCATCCTCACACCTCGCCCTGACCCTCGGAGCCTCAGTGGACCCGAGCCTCATCTGAGGCACAATAGAGAGCCCCATGGCTCGAGCCACGCAGTGCCCGAGCCTCCACCCTAACGTGCCTCACGCACATGGTTGGAGAAATTATAGTGCCCAACCTCGGAGTCTGGATATTTTCATTTTATTCCACCATCTCCTCAGCACATGCCCTCCTGAGCATTTTGCATCAAGGCTCCATTGCATTTTTTATTTGCAATAAGGCCCACATGTGCCTGGACATTTGTTTATAAGCCCCTATAACTTATTTCTATTGTAAATAAGTCCCTTTTGGACCTTTTGAGTAGAATTTAACATACTTTATGCATGATTGTATTGTAAAAAGATCCATATATTGGTTGCATAATAACTTTTGCATCTTTGATCCAAGTCTCTTTGGAATCGTAAATTAATTATTTTTCATTAATATACTTTGATCTGATTTAATGTATTATTAGTTATTAATTTATATCACAATTTGTTTAATATGTGTCACTAAATTTACCATTAATTCTTTATATCCTAAAAATTCACATAAAAATAGGCAAATTAATTTGTGTTGAATATGCTTCTTGTTTAATTATGTTTTTGGCTCTTTGGAATAATTTCTTAACTCTGATTAATTAGTAATAAAGTCCAATCATTTAGGGTCTTATATGCATCGACTTTGATGCAGTTTATTATCAAGTTATGATCTTAATTATGCATTAGTTTTATAATTCATTTTTGTGTCCTAATTAAACATTACTTTTAATTCATGATCTTTTTGGTGTATTTCAATTGAGTTTGATCTATAGTGCATGCCATCTTTTTGACTCGTTATATTTTGTATTAAAAAAGATAAAAAAATATGCATGTGTTGATTTCTTGCCCCTAATTGCATTAGATTATACTAAGTAGGTATGTAAGCTAAAATACACAACTTAATAGCTTGTGCTCCAGTGTTCGATCCTAACTTACCCAGGTATAAATTACAATCACACACACTCTCTCTCCACTGAGATTAAGTGTGGTTTTGAATAATTTGATAATCGTTCATACTAGAGTAGCGGTTTGAGGATTTATCACATATATTCAACACACATGTGAATACGATTTACATAATTCATATAAATGGAAATTGGATTTATATTTTATTTTGGACTAATGAGTTGTATTCATTTTTTGAGAGGATGCTCATAAATCTCCCAGTATTGATATTTCTAATTTAGTTTCAATTTATATTAATCAAAAGATAAATAAATTAAATATTAAGTCCTAATTGGGATTGAAATGAGAGAGCCTCTTGGTGGGTCCACTATGTATGCCCACCATGCATGGTTGATAGAGGCTAAGTTTGTTAGTCTGATGAACCACAAAATGGCATGCTTAATATGTCGTTTTTATCAAGTAGCATAGGAGGAGATTTTGGATCTATACAGAAACCGTACATGTTTGAATATTGTGGATCAATTTATAGCTTGACAAGTCTACCAAGGTCGAACACAGGGACACAAGCCTCCTCATCGATTTGTCAAAGATCAATGATTAAATTTGAGTGATTAAATTCTCAGATCTAGGTATTCTTATGTAGATAAAATGGACATCACAAAATGCACACATAATATGCATAAAATGAATGAAGCAAATGATGCAAGACATACAGAATGAACATGCATTTTTCTTATTAATTTTAATTCAAAATAAATGAAGTACATAATTCAAGAAATTATTATGTATGGGCAACATGCAATTTTTAGTTTGAATTTTAGCAATAAAGGATGCAAAATTCTATGCAATCACATAAAGGGATGCATGCAAAAATATGCCCTGGAATAGCCGAATTATTGAACAGTTAAAAGTGATTCCATTTTATTATCACTTGGAGCATAAAGATGCATTGAAGATCCAATAATGGTATTAAAAAGAGAAGCAAACGACACAATGAACAACTAGAACTTAGCATCTTAATTATGCATCAAATCAGAGAAATAACATGCCATTGGGTGGGGCATTAAATTAGCAAAATAATTGAAACTGAAAGCAACTCAATTGGAGATTGTATGCTCGAGATATTGATGAAAGAGTCCAGGGACATAATTAAGAAGAAAAACATGGAAAATAAAGAGATAAATAATGCAAACTAGTCATCATAGGTGTATATTTGTAATTTATGGAAGTCGGTAGGGCTCTTTTGCAAAATTTCCAAGTATTGCATGTGAGGTGCACATGCCTGGGGAGGACCTAATTATAAATTCTGAAAAGCAACAGGGGTGAAGTGTAAAATGCCATCACACACATGCGTTGCAAGCTTGTGGGCTATGCTTGGGAGGCGGTTCGGTCAGCTGCAGGTTTGGAGGCCACATAGCATGGCCTCCATGCTCCAGATCATGCTCGGTTCTAACGAGCCAAGTGGTTCATGGCAGAGGCTTGGGGATCATCTGGGACGTCCGATCCAGATGATCGGACAGTATCTCTAGCTCGTTCACATTCTCATATGCTATCATCACAACCATCTGGCTGGCTGAAGGACGTATCACCTCTGAGAGGTGACCACGAAGGTCATTGTGGCCTTGGTAGGCGGTGAGGGGTCTTGGACTAGCGAGTCGATGGAAGAAGGACAGTGGAACTACTATAGAACAGAGGCTTCCTCGGAGCTCTGACTAGTGAAGAAACAATGACCTGCAAGTTAGTCCATTACCGAAGCAGTGGGTGCACGAGGATGAGTGAGTGAAATGGGGTCCAGGCGAGGTGGAGGAGTGGAGGACCGGGGCTCACCTCCGATGAACCAAAGATGAAATGGGGCAGAGGTAATCGGGTTTCTGAAGAAGGGAAGTTGTGAGCGAAGGGTGTCGTGATGATGGCAGGGGTGTGGCAGAGCTCGATGGATGCTCAGTGATTTGTGAGGATGTGTGTGTACATAGAGTAAACTCGGAGAAAATAAAGAGAAGGAAGAGCTTACTTGATCGAGGAAGAAGCACGATGGAGGGGGAAGCTTGGGCTGAGGCTCAGATCGAGTCTCTGGTCATTGCTCGACCTGGGTAATAATTCCAGGGAGCTCAACGGTGGCGGAGCATCATAACTTGGCCATGGGTACCAAGGGTCAACACCAGGGGGAATGAACCCATTGTCAGAGCTCAATCCTGCCTCCCCCTATCACGGGGAGGAGGAGAGACCTAGGGAACCCCCAATGGAATGGTGGATCTGTGAGAAGAGAGGTGGAGAAAGTGGCTTTATAGGTGGTGCATATCAATTAGTTTGCTTTCTTTCAATCAAGTAATCAGGAGGGGTAGTCCCCCTAGTCGTGCCTCGGCTACTTAAACTACCTATGCCCAGAAGAAAGGCCCTATTCTCTTATTCGACTAGCACCCCAGATTGAAATGTCAGTCGAAGTCCCTACTACCCACCCTGCGGATCTAAATGACGCAACAACACCTGAAACCACACTGATGCCGCTGCCCTTCGAGCATGCCTCCTATGCTTACCACTCACCTACGCGATTCACAAAGCAAATTGTAATCCCTATATAAATAAAGAAGAAAACTATATAAATCAACTCTTCACAAAGCTTTTCTTATATTAAAGACATTGATATTAGTAGGTATTATGTATTTTCTCTGGGCCTGCTTGTTGCTTTCACTCGGGTGGGGTTGATTCAACGAAGACCCGCCTTATGGCTAATAGGGCTCATGATCCTTGCTCCTTAAAGAAAGGTCGGATTCTCCAGTTCCCAATCTGCCCCCATCAATATAGAGGCTACCGGGGACTGGGTTTCATCAAGATTGAGGCAGGGGGATAAGGATGGCTTCTTGCGACGAGGGGAATTGATTCAACTGGAGTTCCCAAAAAGGTCGAGACGATATGACTAGTAATACCGAATCCAGGTGGAATGAGAATATACACCTCTGAATGACCGAAGAACCAAAAGAGGCGAGGTTTGTAATGTTGATCGAAGGCCCTAAAAGGCCGGAGGTGGAGCAATGAAGGGTACACAAGAATGATGAATCCTAGGCTACGTGTGAAGGATATGATGAGATCCTTAAGCGCATCACGGAAGCATGAGGATTGCATCGTATGCGATCGGGAGTGACTAGTCGCACTGGTAGCTCGAGGCAGCGGGAATTAAAAAAAATTATGCGATGAAACCACATGATCCAAGAATACTTCTCGAATCGTTTCATCTAAACCACAAACAAGTATTAGGGTTACCTCTTAAAGCGTGGTTGCGATCGAGTCTCTAAACGAAGAGACCTCTTGTCTCAAGTCCGATCCGACGGAGGAGGCGCTTGCGAGCGCGTGGATGAGACGCGTGCTTCTCGCAATCCATGATGATGATCCAAGCGGCGAATCTGCTGATTTCATCACACGAGATCCGACGTCTTCTTCATGAGAGAGGTGCACCGAAGGAGACGGAGATCCATGAGCAATCAGTCCGGCAGCATAACGACGACGTTGCGACGAGAGCGACTCTCTCTAAGGCTCCATGGTGGACGACCACAAGAGAGGAAGAGAGATGGCGTGTAGAGAATGAGAGAGAGAGAGAGAGCATACGTTTTTGTCTCTAAAGTTGTAACTTGAAAAGAAAGGGGTGGCTCTTCTTATAAAGTATTTTGGGAGTCCATGGATCACAATCCATGGATTACACAAAATCAATGGATGGGATTGATTTGTGCTTCTTTCAATGACCAAGATTTTGTTGTAAAAATACAATAACAATTAATTTAATCTAGATTAAATGTATATTGATAAATCAATATAATTTAATCCTAAAATTAAATCAACTAATCTTGGAGACAATGGAAAGGAGATCCTCTCCTTCCATATAGGAGGGGTGGATGACCACCCTTTCCTTGTAGGAATTGGCGGTTGTCCCTTCTCCTATCAGGAAAGGGAGATTTCCAATGCAATCTCCAAGATTGCATGATTCCATGTATCTCCAATATTTACAACAACAATTGTTGTAAATTATTCTACAAAAACAATTCATAATCATTTTGTGAATATTGCAATCTTGCCATTGGAAATTTGTGAATCTCATTCACAGTCCAAAATAAAATGTAAATTGCATTTTCGATTTAATGTCCAATGTGAATCCAATTCACATCAGCATTTAATTAACAAATGTAAATTACAAATAACTATCTCTAATATATTATAAATCATACTTATAATATATATGATTAATATGGATAATACTATCCACATTATTCATATCCTTGGTAATTAAATCATATTTAATCATCTTGGATCTCTATTCTCTTGTGCCCAAATAATATGAATCACATTCACATTATTCTCATCTTTGATAATTAAATCACATTTAATTATCTTAGATAACTCTCATTATAATATGAATCAAATTCATATTATTCATGATAATCAAATCACATTTAATTATTAATTTTCTCAATGCTCGGATATATAATATCAACAATGAAATTATCCTGAACTCTTTCAAGGATAATGTGTTTTCTTCGCGGATACTTGGAGATAAGGACAGGGTGATTGTATTGTTCCACGTATAGTGACTTCGATATAGAGATCACATCTCAAATCCAGATCTTGCGGACCTCTCATAGATGCTTGATTAAATCAAGTTCGCAAATCTAATCTTCTCATTGTATCTGAATCACATTCAGATCAATGTCCAACATTTGAACCAAGATCAGATTACTTCTCTACTGAGAGGAGTCACTAAAATCCAGACCCATTTCGTCACTCCTTAGGAATGGAAGCGTCATGGTTATACAATCGTTTATGATTACATCACCCTCAGGTATTCCTAATACATGTACATCCTGCATACTGGAAGATCCAGAATAAACCCGAAGTGTTAGATCTCTTTTCATTGTCTACTTCAGGGTTTTATCATCAAGTTTCTCATTCGATCATTGGGAGTTCGTATCGATCGTGTGCTTTCCAAAAGCATCTATCATACCCAGGTGTTGATCATATACTTTCCAAAAGTATATATCAAACCCACAAATTCAGTCAAGCTTCCAAAGCGAGACAACCGTGCACGGAATTTGATTCTTCCCAGTATCTCATCAGTGAGCTCATGTCTTCCGGTTCAGTAATGAAGATGTATGATCCCTTTGAGAGATTGTATTACTCATATGCCCTTGCATATACACCAGCGCACCGGTGTATAGACCTTAGTTAGGTCATCAACCTATTGGTCTGCCAAATGTACATACTTAGACATATAGTAACACATCTGTCTCCAGTCAAAGGATGCGTGCCTATATCGTGACAGCTACGACATAGGACTTTGGTTATCTCAATCTCGTTAAGTCAACAATTTGACCTAACTTATCTAACACCTCTGAATCTCTATTCCTATGCAGAGGACCTGCATCAAGAGGTCGGTTAGATATCAACCTTTAGAGAAAGGATTGCCATCTCCTCTCAAACTGGAGATCCTCTCTTAATAATCATTTGACGATGCTTGATGAGTCCTCAATCTAACTCTTTAGATATTCATCCAAGCATCAACCTCTATGATTGAATAATTGAATCAATAGCTGTATGATAATTAAGATGGCCATGGTACATAACCCTAATTGTACTAAGGGACCTATTATGCAAATTAATTGTTATATTCATTTTAGATCAGGGAATGATATTTGCAATAACATTTATTGCATAATGGCTCGCCGTGGGCTCGCATGCAATACCTCGGATGAATCCAAAGAATACCATAAAGAAAGAGGAATAATTTCCAATCATTGCTCCTGGTACTTGATTACCAAAGATTATCCTATGTTAAGGATACATCGATCGAATAATCGGTAATAGATAAAAAACAATTTAAATTTATGCAAGTAAGTTCAAGTGGTCAATTATATATTTAACATGGGCAAGCCCCATGTTCGACACAAGGAAGCAAATTAACAGCTAAGGAATACTCAATTTATACAATAAACTTAGGTTTTCCAAGAGATTATATTTTTATTATTTTTATGAGAAATAATTGCAATACAAAAATGTGTATACAAAATACAAAAATATTTTTATGGAAAATGTTCTTTAAAACTGGATAAAAAATGCATACACGATATTTTTAGATTTTTGCAATTTTAATGGTGAAAACACGAAATTTTGTAAAACTCAAAATAGGAAGTGTGCATGAATGCAAAATATAACTACTTTATTTTAAATTGTTTAGGCTTAATATGATGAAGATACAGAATGTAGAATGCCAATGTCTTGATTTACAATAATTAAGTTTTCTAACCAATGAGATGCTCACAGAATACCCCAATAAAATCCTATATGAAAGATCAATTAAATATGCACATAGGATATTCTTTATTATCTCAATATGTTGCACTATGGTTCAAATAAAATCCAATTATCAATTCATGGATCAATCAATTCAGAGCACCAAATCCAATGAAATTTCTCAATTCTATTAGAAAAGGTTTCTAGCCAGCTTTCTGATGACTATTTCGGCAAGATATTTTGAGATGAAAACATTTTAAATTGAATAAAGAAGCTCTGATTCATCGTTTCGCTTAAAAAAGCATAAATAGTCAATTTGTTCTCAGAATCTCATCTACAATATGTCAAAAGATAGATTATGAAATGCACTTTATAATGAAACTAAATTCATTAAAAAATGAATCACAGTAGTGAAATTTATTCAATATTTTCTCTAGGTAGTGAATTGAAAATGTTTCGAATAAAAATAAAAATAAATTTTGCAGAATGAGCTTATTGTAGTTGTATAAATCCGTGAGCGGTTTCCATGTAAAAAGCCCCATAGGAGAGTCTTAATTGGTATTTCTTTGACTTTCATGGGCTTTTGCGTAAAAGGTTCTCTAAACACGTAACTTTGATCCGCAACGGACGATCAAGATGATCTACAGACGGTAGATCTTGTGGTCCAAATCGCACCAAGTGTAGCTATCTGGAGCGGGTGATCAAGAAAGATCAGATGGTGCTGGGCGACTATGCATTGGACGGACGAGATGAGGATCGAGTGGTTGATCCAAAGAAGAATATTGTACGGAATTTGGACGGTCCAGATCGAATGACTGAGGAATCTAATGAGTCCTGTATGGGATGGCGACCTCTTCCTCCGTCATCTCTGTCTGCTTGTACATATGACAACTGCTCATGGATGGGCTACTGATTCTGGAGAATGGCACTTAGATCCAACGTAGTCGATCATGTTGCTTCTCCGGTGGTTAATAGCCCTCCATCATCCGAAGGACCTGCAAATAAAATGGGTGCTCGAGCGAAGCTCGACCCTCGACGTCAAGCGTCGAGGAGAAAAAGGGTGTGGGGTTCCCGATCTAAGGCGAGGGATCATGAGCAGATGGTTGGCAAGAGTTTGCGTGGTGAAGAAGGGAAGGCGTATGAGGTCTCAAAGATGGATATGATATCGATCAAAGTCGAAGGTGTGGCGTTTGATTTGAACGAAAGATAAAACGTGTACTTGACGAACTTGATAGAGAAAATAAGGAAGACGACAGAAAAAAGAAGAAGATTTGGAGCAGGGAGAAAGAAGACAAAAGGGGGGGGGAAGAAGGGCTGTGAGGGTTTACCTGAAGGGAGGTTCGCCAATGGCTGGTCACGCTTGGGAAAGCTTGACTGAGAGGCGTGACTTTGAAGATGCTAGTGGAGGGTATTGAAGCTGGAGCACCTCCTGAGGAGCAGTGCGTAAAGGAGGAGGGTCTTGGGCTCAGATCTTAGTGCATGCAAGTTGTTCTTGGATTCTGTAAGATGTATAGAAGAGAGGAAGGAGGGATAGGATCAGACAGTTGACCAAAAAGTCAACATTCTAAACATCCCCTCTATGGTTTATAGGGAGGGAGACAGAATAAACCGGAACAGTTAATGTTTGGTGGAGAGGAGAGAGATTATGGCTCTTCTCCTATTAGGGTTCCTATGTATGTGGTGAGAACAACTCACCTTTCCGATGGGGGATCATTTATGGTGGTTGGAGAAAGGCTTCTCCTCCTCTTCCTATTGGGATTGTGGTGAATATTTGATTTATATCAGTTATTCTCCTCGTAGGAATATGCCTCCAAATATTTGACTGTTAATATTACATATTCTCTACAAAGAATGAGTCTAATTCATACCCCACCAACAATAAAATGTAAATCATATTTTTATTTATTGATTGGTTAGTATGAATCTAATTCACATTCTAATTAACTAATATGTGAATCGTATTCTAATAATTCCTAATATTACACGTGAATCATATTCTAATAATTCCTAATATTACATGTGAATCATATTTACATTTATTTACTTAAATATAAATCCAATTCATATGTTTCCCAACACATAAAAATGTGAATCTTATTTACATTATTTAACTGGTGAATCACATTCACATTGATGCGAATCACATTCACATCATTCCCAATAGTTGTGAATCAGGTTCACATTAGCTTATATGTGTAAATCCTATTTACACATTACTCCTCAAATTCTCATGTTCTAAAAGTCGTAATCTTACTAGGACATTTGTGCATCACTTGCAAATATTTGAAGATATTTTCTGGGAGATTGTATGGACTATGTATAGTGACTAGATATTAAATAGTCTCTAATATCTGGATTTAAAACATCTTGAGCTATCTGATCAAGTCATATACTAAACCAACTATCTAGTTGACTATGAATCTTTCATATGAATTTCCAACTCTTTGTATTTAGATCTGGTTTCATGAATTGAGATAAAATCTCATTCATTAATGCTCAAAGATGGAGTCACTAAAATCCATCTGGTTTCATCTCTCCCATGAAGTGTTAATTGTCATGGCATACAATCTATTATGTTACATCAACCCAGAGTGTTCCTAATACTACTGCATCCTACATACTTGGAAGACTTTGATTAAATCGAAGTTCTAACCTGTATTTTGGATGTCTCCTTAGGAGATTTATCAAGAAGACATGTGCCCACTCGTGAGACATTGGTGTCAAGACGAAATCCATTGGTGGACACACATACACACATACATTGGGGGACCTTCTAATAGGACATTGTCCTCTATGTGTAAGGAAGGCCAACGGTCGTAGCCATTAAATTTAAATCTAACGGTACCATCAACTTCATTACCCCAAAGGGTATTTTGATCATCCTCTTTTGCATTAATTATGTATACCATTTAATATTTAAAAATACTAAATTTATCTAGATCTAATTTTGATATTTTTTCGTAATAACTTATTTAAATAATATCCAATTTCATGCTGGGCGATGTAACGTGAGGCAGATGTTTGTATCCTCACGTGATTTTTTGTAGAATATATGATTCCTTTTGTAATGATTGCATTTTTTGTAGAATACACGGGTGATTCAAAATTCATGAGCCATTTGTAAAATTTATATGGTTTTTTTTGTAGAATACAATTCATAGTAACAATTAATACATGGTTCTTTGTAACGATTATATGGTTCTTTGTAGAATAAATTTTGTATGGTTCTTTGTAAAAATGTAGTAGACAATTACGCTAAATCAATAAGTAAAATACAAAACAAATATGTATATTACACATCCAAAATGTATAATGTAAATCCAAAATATGTAATACACATCAAATATACAAGATATGAAAAAACTACAATTGTCATTCACACCAAATTGTTATGTAAAAATACATATCAGATATGGTATAATACACATCAAAATTGTATAATACACATCAATATTGTATAATACAAATGAAATATGTAATGGTTGAATGGCCTCCTCGCATTGCCAACACTGTGCTATACACGTTGCGATCTGATCTACGTGTTGTTATCGTCATTTGTGTGAAGAACTTCCCGAAGAGCCATGGCATCATCCCCATACAACTACGCGTGCCACCCACTTCTGCCATGTCGATGAGATCGCGCATGATGTCGTGAACCGCTCCATGTCGAAGGTGAAGACGGAGATGAAGGTGGCGAAGAACCTCCTACCGGCCATGTTGACGGTGAAGATGGAGACGAAGGTGGCGAAGAGGATGATGAGGCTCTATGTCGAGGATGACGGAGATGCGCGACGTCGGAGATGGAGATGAGCGACACCCGAAGGATGCGGAGGCGAAGATGGATATGAGCGACGACAAAGATGGATATGATGGAGACTGATGAGATATTTTAGGTGTGCGTGTGGGATTTTGAAATAAGTGGAAAGATTAGGAGAGATATTAATGAGGAGATAAATTAGGTTGTTACATACTATATTTAGATAATGAATAATAACCAAAATAGATTTTTGGTTAATTAAATAATAATTATAACATGTCTTTCATAACAATTGACGTATTAAATATTGATGCATGGGATAGTTAGCCTTCCTTAGGTATGAAAGGACCATGTCCCATTGGAAAGATATCATATATATATATATTCGGTTCAACAATGTGTGCGTGTCTTGTAACAGTCTTACGAATACATGTCTTAGTTATCTCGATCTCATCAAGCTAACTCTCCAACCTTACTCATCCGATAGCTCCAAATCTTTATTCTATGAAAATGACCTGCATCAAGAGTGTCAATCTATGACAGTCTTTGGAAAAGATTGCCTTCTCTTCACAAACTGGAGATCCTCCTCGAATATCACTTTACGATGGGGGTGGTGTCCTCAATATATCTCCATAGATCTATAGTTATGCATTAACCTCTATATTCTAACCATTTAGGTCGATAGTTTATGATACTCAAAGTGGTCATGGCACATATCCCTAATTAAACTAAGGGACCTTAATTATGTAAATGTAATAAGGTGTTTTATTTTAGATGTAGAGAATGCCCCAAAGGAAAGTTTACCCCTGCAACCGAACGACCCCTTAGGTGTCGTTCGGCTAGAGGGGTAAACCCCTCTTTGAGGGGGTTTACCCCACTTACCCCATATTTTCTCACTCCTATGTGGGCCCCACTTTTTATCTTTTAAAATAAATAAATCAATCAATTCCCCATCATCAATTCCATCAAAAAATAATATACTATACCATCATATCATATAAAAATTATAAACTACTCCACTTCCACTCACTTTTTCAAACTTCAATACAATCACATCACAATAACTACTCATTTTTTCAAACTTCAATAAAATCATATCACAATAAGCCCACTTCTAACTCACCCCCAGTTTAACCCTCTATCCAAACACCAAAACCCAAAAATAGGTTACCTGCAACTAGTTTAACCCACCTAAACCCACATACCAAATCCACCCCTAGGGTTTGGTGGAGAGGAGAGACTATGGCTCTTCTCCTATTAGGGTTCCTATGTATGTGGTCAGAACAACTCACCTTTCCTATGGGGGGATCATTTATGGTGGGTGGAGAAATGCTTCTCCTCCTCTTCCTATTGGGAATGTGATGAATATTTGATTTATATCAGTTATTCTCCTTGTAGGAATATGCCTCCAAATATTTGAATGTCAATATTGCATATTCTCTATAAAGAATGATTCTAATCTATACCCCACCAACAATAAAATGTAAATCATATTTTCATTTATTGATTAATTAGTATGAATCTAATTCACATTCTAATTAAATAATATGTGAATCATATTCCAATAATTCCTAATATTACATGTGAATCATATTTACATTTATTTACTTAATCCAATTCATATTTTTCCCTACACATAAAAATGTGAATCCTATTTACATTATTTAATTGGTGAATCACATTCACATTGTCATTCCCAATAGTTGTGAATCAGGTTCTCATTAGCTTATATATGTGAATCCTATGTACACATTAATCCTCAAATTCACATGTTCTACAAGTCGTAATCCTATTAAGACATTTGTGCATCACTTTAATATTCGAAGATAGTTTTGGGGAGAATGTATGGACTATGTATAGTGATTAGATATTAAATAGTCTCTAATATCTAGATTTAAACCATCTTGTGCTATATGATCGAGTCATATACTGAAACCAACCATCTAGTTGAATATGAATACTTTCATATCAATTTCCAACTCTTTGTATCTAGATTTGGTTCCATGAATTGAGATAAAATCTCATTCATTAATGATCAAAGATGGAGTCAACAAAATCCATCCGGTTTCATCTCTCTCTAGAAGCATAAGTGTCATGGCATACAATCTATCATGTCACATCAACCCAGAGTATTCCTAATACTACTGCATCCTACATACTTGGAAGGCTTTGATTAAACCGAAGTTCTAACATCTTTGGATGTCTCCTTCCGGGGTTTATCAAGAAGATTTCTTAATTGACAATTGGATGTTAATCAAATATTTTCCAAAAGCATATATTAACATTTTTGAATTTGTATCTTGTTTCCCAAACATAATGACTACCGATGGATTTTATCTTGACACCAATGTCTCACGAGCGAGCACATGTCTTCTGGTTCATTACAAATGAACCCACATGATCCCTTTCAAAGATCGTATATCTCATATGTCCTTATACACATACCAATCCGTTAGTATATAGACCTTGTCCGATCATCAACCCATTGGTCTGCAAAATTCGCATACTAAGACATATACATACATACATACATACATACATACATGCATGCATGCATACATACATATATATATATATATCTTCAGTTCATTGATGTGTGCATGTCTTATGAAAGTCTTACGATACATGTCTTAGTTATCTCGATCTCATCAAGCTAGCTCTCCAACCTTGCTCACCCGACAACTCCAAAACTTTATTCTATGCAAATGACCTGCATCAAGAGTGTCAATCGGATGTCAATCTTTGGAAAAGATTGCCTTCTCTTCTCAAACAAGAGATCCTCTTTGAATATCACTTTATGACGCGAGTTATGTCCTCAATATATCTCCATAGATCTATAGCTATGCATTAGCCTCTATGATCTAACCATTTAGGTTAATAGTTGTATGATACTCAAAGTGGTCAAGGTACATATCCCTAATTGTACTAAAGGACCTTAATAATGCAAATGTAAAAAGGTGTTTTATATCGGATGTAGAGATTTATAAATATGCAATAACATTATTTCGAAATGGCTCTCCATGGGCTCATATATTCATGTTTTGCTGCAGAAATGGTTTCTTTATCCATGTAGTTCCACATTACAATGGAAAAAGTTTATGTGATTGTTATATAGCTCATACAGTAAGCCTTATGTTTTTGGATCGATCCATTTATTTTGCATTTTTCGTGATGTGTAGGGTCTACCTCCGTTCACTGATCATCCTCATTGTGGCAGAGAAGAACAAGAATTATGCTCTCGGTTTTGTAGGAGTTTCATTACTCAACATCATACTTGTGAGTACAACATCCATCGAATCAGACTGAGTTCAGGAGGTCTTTTCCATTAGAGACTACACACATCTAATGTAATATTCCCTTATGTTTTTTTGTTAAACCATGCAGACGTATTTTGTGTATCCACATGGTTTCATGTTGCAAGAATTTTTGTCATGATTGTTATTTTTCGTATCAATGTGATTTAAGGAGTTCTACTATGTTGTTCGAATTCCATACATTCTTTTCATGATGGTGAGGTCAAACCTCCATTCATAAAGGTCTAATGAAGAATGCACTAAATGCTCGATGAGATCTAAGACTTATTTTCATCTCTCAGAACTTTATATATGAGAGTTTGACATTGGTAGAGTCGAGATATCTAAGGATCAGTACACATTGGACAATAACCAATTAAAGTGTCTGAAGGTGCACTAGAAGGGGGAGGGGTGAATAGTGCCTTCAAGAATTATATAAATATTTAAAAACTTACGCTTTTCAATTATCAATGATATAATTATAACAACAAGCACAAGAACGAGCAACCTCAATGCATATTGATTTATACAGGTTTGTCCTTCTTTAGGACTTTGCCTTATGCCTAAGTTTCGTATACCTAGATCTTACAAATTCTCACTATAAGAACTACTTCTGGAGTAGTCAAAATCACATAGCTTAACACTATTTATCTTTTGAACCAAAAAGACTTTTACATAGAATGCCTCAAGTACACACCATTAACCAAATTAATCTTCTACACAAGAATAAAGGCTTTTAAGCATAATATCTAAATGATATCTTCGAGGGCTTGTCTTCTATTTTAGAAGAAAGGCATTCACATAAAATACCTCTTAGCCTAGAAGAAAGATAAATACATATTGTGTTGTGATATGACCTTCTCAAATATATAATGCAATACGAATAAGTGAAGGCTAACAAGATGCAACTAAATCCTCAAATAAAATATAAATGCAAATCAAGGATTTTGTAAATAGGGTCTTCGAAAGATCGAGTCTTGAAATCTTCACTTGCACTGTCAGGAATTAATCCGACTCCTTTATTCTTTAGATGCTCGAGGACGAGCATGGTTTAGGTATAGGGATATGATGAATCTCATATTCATCATGCTAAAAAACACATATTAAACCCCTGGCTTAATCAATCCAATAAAAATCTCCATTAATTCTTTATTTTTATCTTGTAATATATTATGAATAATTAACCCTTAATTAATTGTTTATAATTACCTTTATTTTCTTTGTAATTATTTTCTCATCAAAAACTCCTAAAAATTAGGTAGATTATTTGTCCACAACTTCACTAACCATTAAATAGACTAAAAGATACAAAAACATCTCAAAACCAAAAAGTCGGTATTTTTACCCCCTTAAAAATACCCCCAAAAATACTTTTTGTACAAATGACCTCGTTTGGCTTTTTGTCCAACATGAAACTTGTAGATCTCGCCAAGACGAGCAACTTTCATGTTTTGACTTTTTCTTAATTTTACCTTTAACTATTTCTTTTGTATTTTTCTTTGTATTAATATTTTTCTTTGTATTGATATTTCTGAATTTTCTGGAGCAGCCACGTGGCACTCTTTGGAGCCGCCACGCGGTCGCTCATCCTCCCGCCACCAGTCACCACTCTTGACCATCGGATCTGCTCCAATCCGCCTCCATCTCCGTCGTTCATCTTTCGCCACTCCCAACCATCAGATCATACTTCTAAATTAGATCTTAGCCACACTTCACTTCCTAAATCTCAACCATCCGATTGTGTCCTCATCCTCTGGCCACTATCACTCCACGTCACCTCATTCTTCTCCATCGTTCGATCAAACCCACCTTCCCATCAGCACCGTTCACCTCCGCTGTCAAATCTCACCGTTGGATCTGATCTTGATCAGATCTAAGCTGCCTACTCGCGCTAACATCTCAGCCGCCCGATCGTCATACCCTCCAACGCCCCACTTCGTGCCACATCACCCCTCAACCTCCGTCGCTCGATTGCATCTCATCCTACGCCTTTCAAGCCTACACGTCAGACCATCCTTTCACACCGTTGGATCTCCCCCATCTCCCAATCTCCGCCGCTCATCTACGCCTCAACCTCAGCCGATCGATCAGATCCTACGGATCTGATCTGAGCCCTCCAGTCATGTCTCTATCCTAGCCGTTAGATCGCAAGATCCAACGGCTCCCACTCATCGTCCTCCTCCAGCTGCCTCTCTCCCCAAGCGTTACGCCTCGCCGCCCTGTCTCGCCCTTCCTATTTTGGAGCACGTCACATTCACCCCCCCTCGCTCCATAACGTCGCCTCCACGAAGCCCTACCCTCCGTCATCTTCACGTAACCTCCAGCCTCCCTGCTCCATTATTGCCCCGCCTTCTCCTCTCATTCAAACACCCCTCCCCCACCATGTAACCGTCGGATGTCATCCACCTTTAAAAGCCTTCGCCCCGCCTCCAGAACCCTCATCCACCATCTAGGGGGCTATGGCCCAGCCTCCGGTTCTCCGGTGACAACGGAGGGACCATCAATCGAGGCGAAGACGGCCCAGCCCCGGTGTGATCCATGGCAGCTCTGCCATGTCAGCCCCAACCGATTTTTTGTATTTGCATTTAGGTCCCTCCAAGGACCTAAATGTAATAGTTATCATTTTTTTGTATTTTTAGTACAATTATACCCCTGTATTGTTTTCTTCATAACTTGAGCATCGTAGGTCCAAATTGCATGATTTCAGTGTCATTTTGAACCTTGTTTCTTCATCTATATCATGGCATATTAATTTTTCTCATCTGCCACCATTTTAAATGAAGTGAATTTTTGTGTTAGATGATGACTCTGCTCTACTTGTCCTTGCTCTGACTTGATGACTAATCTTAATTTTGTGATCAAAATGACCCTGATTTAAATTTCTATTATGTTGCTCATTTTTAGTGATATTCTTAGGGTATATTTGTAATCTTTTATTCTACATATAAGTTCCCTTGCATTACTACCATGCATCATCCTATAATGGCATAAAAATCAACTAAAAATTGCATGCTCCATTTTATTGCATTATAATCTGCATAGTGCATCATGCATTTTCATAAGACCTGAAATTGAGAATTTCTTCACACTGCTCTTAATTGATCAAAAATCAATCAATAAATAGAGTAGCTCGTGTCCCTGTGTTCGACCTTGGTAGACTTGCCAAGTATAAATACTCCACAACATTCAAAGATTATGGTTTTTGCTCAACCGAATTTGCCTCCTATACTAGGACGATTATCTATTCTTAAAGAGACAAATTTGACGTTCATCAGATGATTCCATTCCGATGGAGTGATGAAACATGTTTGGATTTTAGTGACTCCTCTTGGCAGAGAAGTAATCTAATCTTAGAGCAAATGTTGGTCATTGATCTAAATATGATTCAAATGCATTGAGAAGATTAGATTTATGGTTTTGATTTAATCAAACATCTTTGAGAGATCCTCGAGATCTGGATTTGAGAAATGATCTCAATATCCAAGTCATTATATGTGGAACATACAATCACCGTGTCCTTATCTTCAAGTATCAACAGAGAAAGCGCATTATTCTTGAAAGAGTTCAAGAATAGTTTCATTGTTGATAATATATCTGAGCATTGGTAAATTGATAATTAAATATGATTTAATTATCATGAATAATATGAATATGATTCATATTTAGACACATGAGAATGGAGATCCAAGATAACTAAATATGATTTAATTATCAAGGATATGAATAATTTGGATATCATTGTCCATCTTAATCATATGTATTATAAATATGATTTATAATATATTAGATATAGCTAATTTTAATTGGTATTTATGAATTAAATGTTGATGTGGATTCACGTTGGATAATTAATTGTGAATATAATTTACATTTTATTTTAGATGTATGAATATGATTCATATTTTTCAATGGCATGATTGAAATTATAACAAAGAAATTTATAATTATTTTGTGAATAAATTTGCAATAAAAGTTGTTGCTAATTATGAAGTATTATGTGAGATATAAGATATCACATATTTGGAAGGAGGCCACCTTCCTCTTATGAAGAGTGGACGGCTGCCCTTGAGTCCAAAATAAAGGTGGTTCTCCACTCCATGATTGGAAGGAGGCTTGCCTCCTTCCTAATCCTTCTAGGTTATTAATCTAATTGAATTAAATATATGGCCATTGATTAAAAACACAAAACAATCTAAATCATTAATTTTGTGAGCACATGGATTGTGATCCATGGACATCTAAAATAATATAAAAGGGAGGGTAGCCATAGCCTTTTATTTTACAACATAATTGCAAGAGCAAACTCTCTCCTCCATTCTCTCTACATGCTCGATCTCTCTCTCTCTCTCCCCCTCAAGAGTGGTCGTCAACATGTTTACCTAGAGAGCATCTGAAGGATGTAGAATGATCCTCAAGCGCATCACGGAAGTGTGATGATCGTATCATATACGATCAAGAGTGACTAGTCGCACTAGTTGCTCGGTGCAACAGAATATTAAAAAAATTTAAATGATGAAAGCACATGATCCAAGAACATTTCTTGGATCATTTCATCAAATAACATAAAAGATATAGGAATACCTCTTGGAGTGTGGTTGCGATCGAGCCTCTAAGGGAAGAGACATCCGGTCTCAAGTTCGATCCGTCGGAGGAGACGCTTGCGAGCACGGGGATGAGTCGTGTGCTTCTCGTAATCCAAGTCGTTGATCAAGCAACGGATCTCCTGATCTCGTCTCACGAAATCGAATGCCTTTTTCACGAGCGAAATGCACCAAAGAAGACGGAGATCCAAGAGTAGTCGAAGCGAGAGCCCAACGGCAAGGTGACGACGAAGACGACCTTCTCTTTATGAGAGTAGACGACCACTCAAAGAGAGAAGGGAGGGAGTATGCATGAGAATGAGAGGGAGAGAGAGACATCACAGAGATTGCATAACTCGAAGAGCAAAGGGTGCCTCTTCTTATATAGGGGAGTCCAAGGATCATAATCCATGGACAACACACAATCAATGGATGAGATTGATTTGTGTTTCTTTCAACGGACAAGATATTGTTGTAAAAACACAACATCAAATGATTTAATTTAAATTAATTTACATTGATAAATCAACAAAAATAATTTGAATTCAAATCGCTGTTGACTAAAGAAGAGATAATGAGGAGACTAACCCCTTTCCCTAATAAAGGGGGACGGCTACTCTTCTCCACATGGAGAGTAGTGGCTATCCACTCCTCTTGAGTGGATTGAGTCAATCTCCTCTAATTATTATGAGATCTCATTATTTCATGATACTATGACTCTTGTTGAAAACAATTCACAAAATTAATTCAAATTTATCTTGTGAAAAATTTCAATCAAGCCACTAAAATAATGTGAATCTCATTCACAACCCAAAATTAAATGTAATTATATTTTCAATTAATCATTCAATGTGAATCTAATTCACATCAACAATTAATCGATAAATATAAATTACCAAAAAAGATTTTCTCTCATGTATTATAAATCGTATTTATAATATACATAGATAATTAGATAGTATCATCCACATTATCCATATCCACAATAATTAAATCACATTTAATTACTTTAGATAATCATTCTCATGCATTCAGATAATGTGAATCAAATTCACATTATTCATGATAATTATATCACATTTAGTTATCCATTTCTCAATACTTAGATATAATTCAACTTTGGAATTATTCTTGAACTCTTTCAAGAATAATGCGCTTTCTCTGCAGATACTTGGAGATAAGGACGAGGCGATTGTATTGTTCCAAGTATAGTGACTTGGATATTGAGATCACATCTCAAATCCAGATCTCATGGACCTCATATAGATGCTTGGCTTAATCAAGGCTGCAAATCTAATCTTCTGGTTGTATCTGAATCTCATTTAGATCAATGTCCATCACTTGGACCAAGATTAGATTACTTCTCTACAGAGAGGAGTCGCTATAATCCAGACTTGTTTCATCACTCCCTCATACTGGAAGTGTCATGGTTATACAATCATTTATGATCACATCACCCTCAGGTATTCCTGATACTTGTACATCCTGAATACTGGAAAACCTATGATGAACACGAAGATATAGATCAATTTTACACTGACATATTCATGGTTTCATCATCAAGTTTCTCAATCTTAGTCATTGGGATTTGGTATCGATCACATGCTTTCCAAAAATATATATCATACCTTCAAATTCTTGTCATGCTTCTAAAGCACGACGACCATGCATGGAATTTGATCGATCCCAATACCTCATGAGTGAGCTCATGTCTTCCGGTTCAGAAGTGAACTTGTATGATCCCTTTAAGAGATCGTATTACTCATATGCCCTTGTATGCACACCGGCGCATCCGTGTATAGACCTTGGTTAGGTCATCAACCTATTGGTCTGCCAAATGTACACACTCAGACATATAGTAACACATCTGTCTCTGGTCAAAGGATGCATGCCTATATCGCGACAGTATACGATATATGACTTTGGTTATTTTGATATCATTAAGTCAACTCTTTGACCTAACTAATCCGACACCTCTGAATCTCTATTCCTATGCAGAGGACCTACGTCAAGAGGTCGGCCAGATATCAGCCTATATGAGAAAGGATTTCCATCTCCTACTTAGGCTGGAGATCAACTATTAATAATCATTTGACGGTGCTTGATGAGTCCTCAATCTAACTCCTTAGATATTCATCCAAACACCAGCCTCTATGATTCTATTACGGAATTAACAGATGTATGATTATTAAGATGGCCATGGTACAACAACCCTAATTGTATAGAGGGACCTTATAGTGCATTCATTCATTTAATCTCAGAAAGGGAGTGAAAAAGAATCAATAACTTTTATTGATAAATCAAACATTACAATAACATTTATTGTTGGAATGGTTCGCCTTGGGCTCACATGGCTAACAATCTCCCACTAGCCCTCAGAACCATTCAAGTACAATCCTCAAACACATACTCATTACATGCTGGTCGAAAACCTTCTGTGTCAGAGGTTTGGTAAGGGGATCAGCAATGTTGTCGGCAGAGGCCACCTTGGTGATGATGATGTCACCATGATTTTGAATCTCCCGAATGATGTGGTATTTCCTTTCCACGTGCTTTCTCTTTTGATGCCATCTGGGTTCCTTCGCCTGAGCAATGGCTCCCAAGTTATCGCAGAGTAACGGGATGAGAGTATCAGAGGAAACTACGCCAAGTTTCAGGATGAACTTGCGCAACCACACCGCACCCTTTACATCATCCGATGCGGTAATGTATTCAGCTTCTGTTGTTGAAACTGTTGTAGTATCCTACTTCTTGCTTCTCTAGCTCACAGCACCACCGTTCAACAAGAACACAAACCCTGATGTCGACTTTCGATCATCTATATCCAACTGGAAGTCTGAGTTTGTATATCCCAAAACTTGGAGATCACCATCTCCATACACCAAGATGTAATCTTGCATCCGTCTTAGATACTTGAAAATGTTCTTCACTGCATTCCAGTGTTATTCTCCATAGCAGAACTGGTAACGACTTACCACTCCTACTACATGGTTGATATATGGCCTAGTACACATCATAGCGTACATTAAGCTTCGTACAACTGATGCATAGGGGCATCCAGTCATGGCTTTCTTTTCCTCAACAGTTTGAGGAGCCATCCCTTTAGACAGGTGTATACCATGATGTAAGGGGAGGAAACCTTTCTTAGAACTATCTATACATAAACATTCAAGAATCTTCTTAATGTCCCCATGTTGTATTAATCCCAGCATCCTCTTTTCTCGATTTATGAACAGCTTCAGACCTAAGATGTAAGAGGCTTCTCCAAGATCTTTCATCTCGAAGGTATGAGATAGCCAAATCTTAACACTGGTCATCATCCATGTATCATTCCCAATTATAAGGATGTCATCTACGTAAAGTATGATGAACACAATGCTGCTCCCACTATGCTTCTTGTACACACAAGGTTCATCGGGATTCTGCACAAAATCATAACTCTTTATGCTTTCATCAAATCTGATGTTCTAGCTATGAGAAGCATGTTTCAGTCCATAGATGGATTTCTTCAGCTTGCATATTTTACCTTCCTCGGTTATGAAGCCCTGGGGCTGCTCCATATAATATCCTCCTCGAGGTATCCATTGAGAAAAGCTGTCATGACGTCCATATGCCAGATGTCGTAGTCAATAGATGCAGCTATAGCTAGCAGTGTCCTGATGGACTTAAGCGTAGCCACAGGAGAGAATGTCTCATCGTAGTCGATGCCTTCTCTCTGTGTGTAGCCTTTGTCCACGAGTCGTGCCTTGAAAGTCTCTACTTTCCCATCAGGTCCCCTTTTCCTCTTGAAGATCCATTTACACCCTATAGGTTTTACCCTTTCAGGTGGATCCTCTAGGGTCCATACATCATTCTTATGCATGGAGTAAATCCCTGACTTCATTGCTAGCATCCATCTATCCATATTATGATCCACGAGTGCTTCATCAAATGAAGCAGGATCACTGTCAGTTTCACTTGACACATGGAATCCATACCTTTCAGGTGGTGCAACCACTCTCAAACTTCTTCAAAGAGGTATGAGCGTGTCATCTTTATTTATCTCTTCAGTTTTTGGTTCAGGAAGCTCAGAATCATCTGAGAATTCAATGAGGTCCTCTACTTCATTTTTGTCTTGACCTCTAAGGAAGTCATCCTCCATAAATTTAACATCTCTAGACACGAAAACCTTTTGGGTCTCAGGATCATAAAGCTGATATCCAATACCATCTTTAACATACCCAATGAAGTAGCACTCTCGAGTGTGAGATTCTAGCTTACTTGCATCCATGTTCTTCACATGGACCAAGCAACCCCAAACCCTCAAGTATTTAACACTTGGTTTGATTCCGTACCAAAGCTCATGAGGAGTCTTAGGTACAGACTTGCTAAGAATCTTACTCATGATATATATTGCAGTCTCTACTGCATATCCCCAAAAACTAAGTGGTAAATGTGCTTTGCTCATCATTGAACCGACCATATCCATAATGATCCTGTTGTGTCTTTCAGCAACACCATTAAGTTAGGGGATTACAGGAGGAGTGAGATTGGAGACAATTCCATTCTCTTTAAGTTATTCCTTGATATCATCTGAAAGGTACTCACCACCTCGGTCAGATCGAATCCATTTAATCTTCCTATCGGTTTGGTTCTCAACCAAAGCCTTGAACTCTTTGAACTTGTCAAAGGTTTCAGATTTATGATGTAATAGGAAGATTAACCTGTATCGCGAATGGTCATCAATAAATGTCAAGTAATATCGATATCCATTTTGGGTCGTGGTACTGAAGTGACCACATACATAAATATGTATTAGGTCAAGAATACCTCTGCATCTTGTAACCTTGTTACTAAAAGGCATCCTAGTCATTTTACCTCGAATACAATGTTCGCGGGTAGGCAAAGGTTGAACCTTCAGATAATCTATGGGTCCATCCCTTATCAATCTATTGATCCTATCAATAGATAAATGACCAAGCCTTTGATGCCAAATCATGTTTGAATGATTCCCATTCTCCCTTGATCTTTTAGGGTTTTTCTTAGTGGTAGTAACATTCATGACATGTTCATCAATGCACAATTCATAGAGTCCACCATAAGTCAAAACACCATTAGTAATATATTCATAATGACTTATGACTACTTTATTACAAAAAAGGAATGAATATCCACTTCTAACAAGCTTAGATACAGATATTAAATTCATTCTGACTTTGGGTACATAAAGACAGTCTGTAAGTACTAGGACTCTTCCATTAGATAACGATAGTCGCCAGGTCCCGACGGCGACTGCTGCAACACTTGCGTCAGATCCTATCTGCATGATTGTCTCCCCTTCATTAAGACTCTTAGTTTCCTGAAACAAATGCAATAAATTGCATACATGAACAGAAGCACTAGAATATATAATCCAACTTCCTTTTCGTCCAACGAGAAAACTAGTTTCAATGATGAAAGTAGATTTCATACCTGCTGGTATCGGCCCGACTGGTCAAGTCGGGGGGGGGGGGGGGGGGGAGGGGTAGCCGACTCGGCCAGGCCTAGTCGATCGTTAGTCAGTCCACCCGACTAATCGGCCGACTTTTACAACAACATTTTTTATTTTTTTTATTTTTTTTTTACTTTTTTAAAGCGAACTTGTTCTAATATGCTTAATGTTATATTTAAAGTCAATTACTTATTTTGTTTCATTGTGACGGCATATAAAATGTATAAATATATGTATATATTTAAGAATATATGTATAAAAATGATTTATATATTTAAAATAATTAAAAAATCAAAACCAACTAATGACCAACTAATTTCGATTAGTCGCCTGACTGCCGATTAATCCTTAGTAGGTGTCATGATCCCGATTTTCGGGCCGTCGGATCCTCCCATATCTGGATCCGGTTACTCGTCAATAATTTATTCTGCAATCCCAACTAACATTCAGAAACTAACTGCAATTAAAAATACTTAGAAGGAAGTATTTCAACACTTCTCCATTCACTTAAATACAGTTCACATGATTCATTGCCCAGTACAACCATTACATGTACATCAGCAGGAAGGAAATACACAGAAAAATTACTAACTTCCATACAAAGAAAAGCTATTGTAGCTGGATGGATGTCTACTATGTTAGCTGGCTGGATTACTAAAGTCATTGTGATGGCTGACCGACACCTGTTGGGTTTTCCATAAATCATAGGATAAAAATTAGCGAATGCTAAGTAACGAAGAAGAGAAAAATAAACAAATTGTGTAATTTTTCAAAACTTATTATCACAAAAAGTTTCATTCATTCTCATTAATTTAAGTCATATTCCTTCCTATTCCACGTCAGGGATTAGTCCAGGGAATTACCTCACCACTATATGGACTCTGAAGATGTGGACACTTCGGGATTGGAGATTGCATTGATCTCGATAAGCTTATGCCGTCGCACGTCGCCTCAACCAATCCTCCAATACTACCCTGACAATTTCCTTTTCTTTTATTAATCAGGGTCTCAAACCCACAGCCTCGCAAATAAAGGAGCACATTGTCCTCGAGGGCTCGGTTGCTTAAACCTCAAGCTAACATTTAATCAAATAACCTAGCGGCTTTAAATACATGTTATCGTGACCTGACCGTTATACAACCACCCGTGCCTCCACATGGCATGGCTACATCTTCCGTCGTTCAACACGAAGATATTGGCACCCAGTACCACGCATTTGCAAATTATTTATTTCGTACGCTTTTATCATAACAGGATTAATCGTGTACCACCTAGGTAGGGCTACACCAATACAAAGTCCTTCCGACAAACATACAGGTTGCATGCCCGACTTGTAATTCTACTCCCAGTCATCCTTAACGTGACACACGATCCTTTTTAGGATCCAATTTAATGCACATCAATTCCCATGATGTAATTCTTCTGTTAGGCCTTCAATTTGCATATTCCTCAATGTTGAGTATAGATCCACATATATATATATATATATATTAATTCATATCTATATAAACTCATATTTATGCTTATGATAACTCCCAAACCCTATCTTTCTAAGCCATTGCATCAATTTGATGCTTAACCCTTATTTTAGTGGGAAATCACAAAGCAATTTTTCATATTTTCTTTAAAAAATAGCTAAACTTAGGGTTGTTCATAGCGAAGAACATGAAATCAGGAATTTCAATAATCTCGTATGAAAATCCATCAGCAAAATGAAGGATTTTTTTACCTAATCGAGCTCTCTCCCTCGTATGTAGTGCTTTATCGCGATTCTCTTTCAAAAGGATGATTTATAGCTCCTGAAACGATCGAATTTCATTTTCATATCAAAAACACTAAGAACGTGCCAAGAACGCGAATAACGAACGAAGAACGCAAAGAACACATGAAGAACACGAAGAACATGAAATTTCGAAAGAGCTTCCCCTTATACGTGATTATATTTCTAGGAAAATTTCGGCAGAGTTTCTCCTTATATCGGGACATATTTCTATAAAAATTTCTGCAGGGTTTCCCCTTATAAACTCACTGAAAGGAAAACAACAAGGAAATTGAACATGAATCGAAAACCTAGCTCACGAAGCAAACTAAGAGAGGATCGTACATTCCTCCTCTTCGTTCTCCCGGCAGCGCTTCTCTAGCGCTCCTTCCATGCCTCCTACTCCTCCCGACCTCTCGACCCTAGCCCTTGGGGTGGTGTTGGTAGTGGATATCGTAGAAAGTGAATGGGGGTAGGGGGGCTATTTATAGGCTCCAGAAAACTGCTAACCATGGTTAGAAAACCATGGTTTAGACCTTAACCGCGGTTAGCAGCCCATGGTTTTGGCCCATGGTTTTGGCCAAAACTTATCCAAAACTTAGGGCTTAAGTTAGAATATTCTAGAGGATTCTAGATTCACTAATGACGCCTTTTAAATTTCACTAATCACGCTTTAACTTTCACGGCTTAGGCTTATCTTTTGCAAACTATTGATTTGTATTCGTTAATGGTCATTAGTGGTTTTCAATCTGTCATTAGTTTTTTTAATCATGCTTAATTAGTCTTAATGACAGTCAATATGGGTTAATGACATTTTAAACCTCCTTACTTCTCTTTCTTCTGAAAATCATAACAAATCGAAATGAAGTCCGATTCACACGAAACAAATTCCATTGGTTTCCTCTTGATGAGTTGGATCTTATTATATAGGATCCAAGAGATGCCAGGTTCAAGGCTTTATAGTAGGTGACCCTGCCGATCGAGTACCGACTACCGCTTTCTGCAACCTTGCATGCTGGGGCTTTACCTTTATCGACCGACATCAGGTAATCCGGAGAATTACGCTTCCAGTGTTCTGGCTTCTTGTAGTGATGACAGACATTGATTTTCTTCAATGCTATCAGAGTGGATGCATTGGTAGATGAGTCAACTCCATGACTCTTCTTATTTCTCTTCTGGGTCGGGCCCTTCCAAGAACCATGCTTCCGACCGCGCTTTCCTGTAACATGTGCAACCATTGCACTGCCAGAGGGGCTATCCTTCTTCATTACGTCTTCAGCGGACTTTAATGCAGCTATCCGCCCAACGTTAATAAACTCAACTTTGCTCATGTGGTACATAACCACAAAGTTGTTAAAAGACTTAGGGAGTGACAGCAGAATGAAGTCAGCTTGCATGTCTGCATCCATGTCAGCTCCAAGGGTTTCCAAGTCAAAGAGGTACCCAGACATTTTGAGTACATGTTCGCTGACAGAGGTCCCTTCCCGCATCTTGCAGCGAATAAGTTTTTTCATTACATTGTAACGTTGTGTGCGGTTTACATCACCGAACATTTCTTTCAAATTCAACATGATCTCTTGGAAAGTGTTCATTTCCACATGCTGCTTCTGAAGCACATTGGAGAATGAACCCGGAATATAACATCTTGCCAGATTATGATCTTCATCATATTTTTCATTAAAAGAGATTTCTTCTGGAGTCTTTGGGTCTGTGTACTTGTCCTTCGATAGCATAGGAGACGCGCTCAGCAGAAAGGACAAGATCCAAATTTTGGATCCAATCCAAATAATTTGGTCCGGTCAACTGATTGACCTCCAGGAGCTTGCTAAGTGGGTTCGTGGACTTCATTTTTTGAAATTAAGAATGCACTATATTAGAATATATGAATAATAATATATTCATTTACATTTCTTTGATTAAGGAATTTTTAATCAAATTAGTCTCGCTTTTTCAACTTCGAAAGTTAATTCCCTTAATTACTTTCAAATCAAGAGATATACTTACCGCTATATCTCTAGCAAGATATGGGATCTCCTCTTTATCTTTGTCACATCCCAATAATATGAGAACTTGCAACTCAGATAAAAAGAAGCGAGAACACATTCCGCCTTGCAAGTCCAACTTGCATTTCCCAATTCAGTCTTTAACACCCGGACCCACCACCCCTAAGGTGATGTTGACTCGTTGTTAATTGAACCAACCGTCAACAGGAATACAACTCGCTACGCCCAATCCAATATGGCCCCAATAATATGAGGACTCCATATTGGGGTCACTACGCATACATCCTTACTCTTTCAAGAAGCAAAGAGCCTGATCCACATGACTTGTATGCAGGAGATGCCACTTCGGACAAGCGTCTCCTACATATCTCTGGCGACGAAACCCTTTGCCTTGATGGGAGACCGTGGATGTCACTTATGTGATCTTCCACCTCATATTCAAATTTTAATTAATTACCATGAATCATATTCATATAATTAATTAATTCTTCCAAGGGAAATGCACATCTATTCATAATAGAGTGTTTGGATATAATTAATTTAATCACATTAAATCAGTTATCATTCCAATTCAATCAACAAACTTAATTGTTACTTGAAAATATGATATTATCTCATATGTATTAATTCGAATTTTAATAATTAGAAAAAATACACCGTGATCCTTCTTGAATTATCCCATCCCTACCCGTTGTCATGGCCAGTACTGACGGGAGTGGGACAGACCACGCATGGTGCAACCTACTACCCCAATGCTCCCCGACTAGACACCATATCCACCTTAGGAAAGGATAATGCCAAATTGATCATTGTGTACTTGAGATGATCGTCGATTTTTCAATCGAAATTATACCATATAGTAATAATCAAAACCATTTTTATTATAAGGAAATTTGCTAAACAAATTCCCAAACCTATTCAAGTAACATGTTTGCTGAAAGTGTATCAAGTAACCAATTGATGATCTAGATCATATATAATCATTTATTGGTTGAGCCAATGTCATTCAAACGAACAATTATCATTCAAATAGTTCTCAAATATTATCCATAATTATTCCAAGAAATTAACCATTAATTTCACAAGTTTCGTAAATGACAATCACAAGGTTCATGATTAGGATTGTAATTTTCAGCAGTGACCCTCACTTACTTAAATAGGCATATCTCATTCATTTTAAATCCAAATTATGCAAAACCAGTTTCCAAAGTTTGCTAATTTATTTTAAAAAAGAACCTAGATGATTAGCATGCATTTTCAGGCATTTAGAATAGTATTAACTCCATAATTACGTTATTAATTGCCATCCCCGAAATAGTGGATATATATTCATTAAAATGATCATAACTAGAGTTTTGGATTCCAAATCACGCATACTAAAATCCCATGATTTTCTTAATTAATGAAGAACATTATTCAAGTGATAGTTTTGTGTTTAAACATTTTAAGCAGAGCCGAAATTTATCACAAAACAAGACTGCGAAAATTGAAATGCGAAAAAATTTTCACGAACCCTAACGAGCCCAAATCTTCTTAGGTTAATGGAACGTATTCAAAACCTACAACCTATCTCTGATACCACTAGAAGGATATAGAATGATCCTCAAGCACATCACAGAAATGTGATGATCGTATCATATACAATCAAGATCGGCTAGTCGTACTAGTTGCTCGGTGCAGCAGAATTTTTTTAAAAAATAAATGATGAAACCACATGATCCAAGAACATTTCTTGGATCGTTTCATCTAACCACATAAAAGATATAAGAATACCTCTTGGATCGTGGTTGCGATCGAGTTTCTAAGGAAAGATACCTCCTGTCTCAAGTTCGATCCGTCGGAGGAGACGCTTGCGAGCGTGGGGATGAGTCATGTGCTTCTCACAATCCAAGGCGTTGATTCAAGCAACAGATGTCCTGATCTCATCTCATGAGATCGAACGCCTTCTTCATGAGCGAGATGCACCAAAGAAGACGAAGATCCAATAGTCGTCGAAGCGGGAGCCCAATGGCAAGGTGACGACAAAGATGACCTTCTCTTTATGAGAGTGGGCGGCCACTGAAAGAGAGAAGGGAGGGAGTATGCGTGAGAATGAGAGGGATAGAGAGAGAGAGATTCCATAGAGATTGCGTAACTCGAAGAGCAAAGGGTGCCTCTTCTTATATAGGGTTTTGGGAGTCCATGGATCCCAATCCATGGACAACACACAATCAATGGATGAGATTGATTTGTGTTTCTTTCAATGCCTAAGATGTTGTTGTAAAAACACAACATCAAATTATTTAATTTAAATTAATTTACATTGATAAATCAACACAATTAATTTAATTTTCATATCACTTTTGACTAAAGAAGAGATAATGAGGAGACTAACCCCTTTCCCTAAAAAGAGGGGGGGCAGCTACTCTTCTCCACATGGAGATTAGTGGTCGTCCAGTCCTCTTGAGTGGATTTGGTCAATCTCCTCTAATTATTATGAGTTCTCATTATTTCATGATATCTCCTATGACTCTTGTCGAAAAAAATTTCACAAAAATAATTCAAAATTATGTTGTGAAAAATTTCAATCAAGCCATTGAAATAATGTGAATCTCATTCACAACCTAAAATTAAATGTAATTATATTTTCAATTAATCATTCAATATGAATCGAATTCACATCAACAATTAATCGACAAATATAAATTACAAAAAAATTCTCTCTAATATATTATAAATCGTATTTATAATATACATAGAATTGGATAGTATTATCCACATTATCCATATCCACAATAATTAAATCACATTTAATTGCTTTGGATAATCCTCATGCATTCAGATAATGTGAATCAAATTCACATTATTCATGATAATTAAATCATACTTAATTACCCATTTCTCAATGCTTAGATATAATTCAACTTTGGAATTATTCTTGAACTCTTTCAAGAATAATGCACTTTCTCCGCAGATACTTGAAGATAAGGACAATTGTTCCACATATAGTGACTTAGATATTGAGATCACATCTCAAATTCATATCTCATGGACCTCTCATAGATGCTTGATTTAATCAGGGACGCAAATTTAATCTTCTCATTGCATCTGAATCTCATTCAGATCAATGTCCAACACTTGGACCAAGATTAGATTACTTCTCTATTGAGAGGAGTCACTAAAATCCAGACCTGTTTCGTCACTCCTTCGGAATGGAAGCGTCATGGTGAAATAATTGTTTATGATCACATCACCCTCGGGTATTCCTAATACCTGTATATCCTGCATACTGAAGACCTATGATGAATCCGAAGATATAGATTAATTTTACACTGTCGTCTTCAGGGTTTCATCATCAAGTTTCTCAATCTTGGTCATTGGGATTTGGTATTGATCATATGCTTTCCAAAAACATATATCATACCTTCAAATTCTTGTCATGCTTCTAAAGCACGACGACCATGCATGGAATTTGATCGGTCCCAATACCTCATGAGAGAGTTCTTGTCTTTCGGTTCAGAACTGAACCTATATGATCCCTTTGAGAGATCGTATTACTCATATGCCCTTGTATGCATACCAGCGCGCCCGTTTATAGACCTTGGTTTGGTCATCAACCTATTGGTCTGCCAAATGTACACACTCAGACATATAGTAACACATCAGTCTCCGATCAAAGGATGCATACCTATATTGCGACAGTATACTATATAGGACTTTGGTTATCTCGATCTCATTAAGTCAACTCTTTGGCCTAACTAATTCGATACCTCCGAATCTCTATTCCTATAAAGAGGACCTGCATCAAGAGGTGAGTCAGATATCGAGCTATATGAGAAAGGATTGCCATCTCCTACTCATGCTGGAGATCATCTCTTAAAAATTCATTTGACTGTGCTCGATGAGTCCTCAATCTAACTCCTTAGATATTCAACCAAACACCGGCCTCTATGATTCTATTACGGAATCAAGAGTTGTATGATTATTAAGATGGCCATGGTACAAAAACCCTAATTGTACAGAGGGACCTTATAGTGCATTCATTCATTTAATCTCAGAAAGGGAAAGAAAAAATCAATAACTTTTATTGATAAATCAAACATTACAATAACTTTTATTGTTGGAATGGTTCACCTCGGGCTCACATGGCTAACAACATCGTCGTCGTCGCCATGTTATTGTAATACCATATCGACTGCTCGTGGATCTCCGTCTTCTTCACTGCCCCTTACTCTTGAAGAAGACGACGGATTACATGAGACGAAATCAGGATATTCATTGCTTGTATCATCAACTTGGATTACGAGAAACACATGTCTCGTCCATGCGCTCGCAAGCGTCTCCTTTGTCCAATCGGACTTGAGACAAGAGGACTCTTACTTTAGAGACAATGATCCCAGCCACGCTTCAAGAGGTATTACTATAAATTGTGTGTGATCTTGATGAAAAGATTTGATAAGTGTTCTCAAATCATGTGATTTCATCTCTTAATTTTTTTAAAAAATTCATATTGCCTCGAGCAACTAATATGACTAGTCACTCTAAATCGTATTTCATATGATCTTCATGCTTTTATTATGTGCAAAGACCCTAACTCTAGATTTCAAGTGGTATCAGAGTCAGGTTAAAGGTCTTTAATGTGATCCAAAACCCTAAGTGAATAAGGTTTTGTATATCGGATGCATGGGGACTCACTGTTTTTGTATTAGATGCAAGTTTCGAATTATTTTTTCGTTAAGATGAAAAGTCCGTTTTTATGCACTGTTTAGATGGATTTTTTAGATAATAAAATGTATTTAGAATGTCTAAATATGTCCCCAAAACAGTAGACAATTGTTGGCACCAAAAGTGCATGCATTAAAATTTAAAAAGTTACCGCAGTATATTATTTTTGCATGTATTTACGTATATGTAAAAATTAGTTTTTACTTACTATTTTCCGATCATGAAACATTAAATAAATACTTTAATTAAGTAGATAATTAAACCAACAAATCGCTTGAATTTATTTCGCATGATTCTGACTCCATTTGCCATAGATATTCCATATTTAGTAGAGATGGGTCGGATGATGATTAAATCATCAATATTAATTTTTTAATGTATTTATTGTTCAGTGAAAATCAAGTAAATTATGAATTTCCCATGATTAATTGATGCTTAATATTTATTAGATAATTGATTGAACATCAATTGCTATTGAATAATTGTTTCATGATGAAAATCCTACTTTATCGTACAATAGTTGTAGGACAATTTTTACATGCAAAACGAAGAACGTGTTTGCTTGACATGCTTAGAAATCTAGGATCTCAAAAGTGTTTTAAGATGCCTAATATTTATGAGTGATTACTATATAGTATAATGCCGATCATCAAAGTTGATCAATAAAACCACAAGTATATTGATCCAACAATTATTGTTCTTGAGTCGTTATGGTGATGGTGTCTAGGTCACGAATAGGGGTGCACATGGATCGGATTGGTATGGATTTTAGCTTAATCCGTATCCAATCCAACCTTAACGGATTTTTGCTTTTTAGAATCCAATCCAATCCATTAGATTTCTAAATCCAATCCGATCCAATCTATCGGACTACGGATTGGATCGGATTGGTTCGGATTTTATACTTACAATTTCCCATCTAATAGTCTACTTTACATGTCTATACTTTACAACAAACTAGCCATTGAATGTCCGAATAATGACTTAAAAATTGATTGTATGAATAGAAGTAAAGAAAAGAAAAAATACATATCAAGTAAAAGTTGAAGAATTCTATTAATCCATTATTGTAAAATCCCGTATTTTCGTTTTCCAAAAATCCGGAGTATTTAAGACATCCAAAAAAATTCAAATAATCATGCCTCTTCGTAGATTTCGTCGAGATCTTTCCAACGAGCCCAAGAACATCAAATTCTGACATTCCTAGCCCAAGATATCAATGTTTTATGATGGACGGTCGAGATCCATATGTGGATCCGAATCGGATCGGAAATTTGATCCATTTACACCCCTCTTTCTATAAATATACTATGATAGGTTGCCCTCTCCAAAGCCCTAGCCACCATACCCTTCCCTCTCATTGGAGCACCGCCATCCTGGTCAGTCTGGTCATCGGAAGGCCGTCGTCGACATCGGAGAAGGAGCTCCAATCGAAGATCCGCGACCACCATCACGTAGAAAAACTCGAGGTCACCGTGGTGCACGCCTCCGCACTGCGATCGAGCGACGGGAATACCATTCCGTGTGAGAGGAGATCCCGAGGGAACATCCTCGGAGGTAACGAAAAAATACCTCCCTCTTGCTGTTGGGTTCCACATATTTTTTTTATTCTCGTATATTTGAACATGCTCAGAGCCATGGTTTTCTCTTGATGGGATTCATATACTAGTAACGATAAATACCTTCCTCTTTGCTGTTGGTTTTTACGTATAAATCTTGGTCCTATATTCTTTTGAACAACCACGAAACCTTATTTGCTATAGCATGGTTAAAATATTATTGTTGGTGTCATATTACATGAAGCATATTCCATCGGTTATATTATCTCAATTTTTTTTACTGCCTTGGTGTAGAAACAAGAGAAACATTTTTATTTTACGTCTATCTTAAGTCACCGATATACTCTACACCTATACGCATAATTAACAGGAATATATTGAATTAGAATATGATACAACGTAATTGTGTGTGACGGAAACTGTAAACATATTTTTGAGAGTAATCGGATATTAGTAACATATCTGTCCTAACTAATCTCCAATATCCTGAGAATACCTTGGCCTTTGATCGTGGCTTTTAGTGTTCCTGCGATATGGTGGAGATGCATAAAATATGGCTTATACCATTAAGCTATAGCCAATATTATTACTCACGTAGTAAACTTGTAACAACAATCCACGATTTCAAAGCACACGTATAATGCCAATTTACATAAATGTTAGATAATAGTAACGGTTGTCCTTTTGACTTATTTTATAATGATTAATATTGCTTATTAATTCTGTGCATGATTCAAAATTGGATAATGCAATCTTGTACGTTCCTTATTATATGGTAATCATATCTCATAGTGGGCATTACAATCACATCTCATAGTGCGGTTATTGTTGTTATATGCTTATTAATTTCGTGCATAACTTCATGCATAACGTCAAGGCGATTGATATCGTAGTTCTTTACACGGCATTACACGTACAGAGATTATATATGTACATATGTAGAAGTGTGTAAATGAGACTGGCATGGATCATTCACTTCTTAACCTTGAACATATGCTGTCACGAATCCTAACCGTAGGGACTGAAATATTGTTTGAGTATCGAACTCGTGTATTAATAAAAGTTTGTAAGCGTATTTTGATATCACTTAAAGTGGTCAGTTTAAAGATTACTCATCACATACTACTTGAATTTTCAGATGTATGTAGAACGTCACTTAAATTAATTGGTACATTTTTTATTATCATTAACTAATCTCATTTTTTGGAGAATGAATAATAATCATCCTTTCCTAGCAAATTCCAAAAAAATAATAAGTGCATAATTTTAGCACATGTATTGTTGTGGTAACATTTCGGTCAAATCACCATTAGTATATAACCGATGATCATTAGTCAAGAAGACCTTCTTTCAATGGTCGCTAAAAATGTTGGTTAAGATTGATTACTTCACACACACGACGCTCATGACAATCAGATAGATGGAGATAGGCGCCTCAAGGGATTGGGCATGCACCCTTGGGCCCCGGGGAGATGCCTTGAAGGTCGACCCCAACGGACGAGTTGGGTGACGCGTTGCACCTAGCAGCCCGGTAGTATCCGGAGTCGCTCGACGGAGTAGGCAGGTGGCGCGGTTGGCGTTCTTGGTTTCGCACTTATACACGATATTAGTACTCGGAGTAGAATTGGGTGTGGCCGCATCAAATTCTATTTCAAGTAATATTATTGTGAGGGGTGTTCCGGGATGTGGTTTGAAGTTGGAGAATGAGGTTTTGATCTATTCCGTTTATATTTGAAAAGAGGATCTTGAGGGTTTACTCAAGATAGATAACAAGTTCCCGCTTAGCGGAGGCCTGCGAGTCGCGTACTCGCGTGTGCTAAAATAATACGAGTAATGATCAATGATCGAATACTGGAATCTGAAATTGCAACCCATTATGGATCATAATCAACTTGTTGAAATATCAAGACCGCTATAGTAGTACACAATTATCAATAAATAAATAAATAAAGTTGGTTGTTGTATGATCCGAGGTGAATTGGAATAACTGGGTGACCTTTTCGCTTTCTACCTTATATGCTTACGTTTTTAGATAAGTTGAGCATACATCCCTTGCTTCCTCCTACCTGAGTTACTGTAGTATTTGTCTCGTTACCGGGCAATTGCTCATAACGTTACCCTTGTGTGAACCCAACAGGTGTAGCTGAGCAGCAGCCGCAACAGTAGCGGCTTTGAGGAGATCAGACTTTGCTTCGTTATATTTGCATCAGGCAGGGTGCGTCCTACTTAGAGTAATTTATTTACTTCCACTTTATTTTATATTATTACTGAGAGACATCGTAGTGAGATATGTGGAGAGTTTTTCTACAAAGTTTGAGATTTTCTGATGTATCTCATATCCTGGACATGGACTTCATGAGTATTGATGAGAATGGATGTTGCATTTTTCTTTCTATTTCATATTATTCTCATGTTGTTATTTATATTTCAAATGTTAATCTAATGTGCATAAAATGGTTTGCTGAGTATCATAGATCATGGGCGTATTTGGACCGTAGGTCCGATGCTCCCGTCTCGTCGGTTTCAGTAGCCAGAGGGACGGGACGCCACAGATGGTATCAGAGCCCGATACTCCATTCTCTCTTTTGCATATTAGAATTGTTAACAATATTTGAAATATAAATATAGTGACAGAGTCTTTTGACCTTGTCGTTAGTAAGGAGAATAATTAAAGTCATGTTTAAAGTGTCCATTGTCTCTCTAACCATAGAAATAATTTTTAATATAATGATTCTCGCAGGGAATCATGCCGCCTCGTGTTGACCCTGATATTGCACAGCAGTTGGCTTTGCTAGTTCAGGCCGTACAGGGTATACAACAACGTCAGGAGGTATTGGAGCAAAGGCTCCTCCAGCAGGATGATTCCTCGTACCAGCCCTCTCGTGAGGAGGAGGGCAGTGTTCATCCTTCGGTGTCTCTGGACCCGGAAGGATCCGATGACCTAGAGACGCTGCAGAAACATTAGACGACCTACGCAGCATATCAGAGATCTAAGGTGCCACAATTCTTTGGCACCGGCACGCCAGATGAGGCTGAGCTATGGCTGGATCACGTATCTAAGGTGTTGAGGATGATTCATGCTCCTGAAGAGTCTTGGCTTACATTTGTGGAGTTCTCACTAACAGGTTATGCTGAGCGTTGGTGGTTCGCCACCAAGGAACATCTGGAGGACCCCATAACATGGTAAATTTTTCTTGATGAGTTCCGTAGTCAGTTCTATCCTGATCACTGGGTTGAGGATCAGAGGAGGTTATTTGCTGAGCTGAAGCAGGGGTCAATGACGGCCCAAGAGTATCTCATTCGTTACACCGAACTCTCCCGCCACTCACCAGCGACTACTGCTTTTCCTGAGGAGAATTTACAGAAGTTTATCCGGGGACTGCGTGATGATGTGCAGCACCAGCTATCTGCATTAGATTTCACTTCCATCAAGGAGGTAGCTGCTAAAGCTACCAAGATGGAGGCAACCCAGAGTCGGCTTCAGGGGAGTCCATCACATTGTCAACCACCTCAGCCCGCGAGATCTTCTCGTCGAGATTTCTACAGAGCTCGTAGAGAGCGTCGTTTCCACCCAGTGGCTACTACTCCTACCGTTAGCAGATTTTCCCCTACACCTACTTTGGGGCAGGGTTTGGCGAGCCGTGGTACTACTTCCTTCCGCTCTTCGACACACTCGCAGAGCCGTAAGACAGGAGGTGCTAGCCTTGTCTCAGGAGGCTCCTTCTCTCAGCCAGGAGATCACAGATGTTTCCACTGCCAACAGTCGGGCCATTTCAAGGCCAAGTGTCCTTTACTTTCCAGCAACTCAGGTGGCCACCCACCAAGTATACGACCAACTTTCTCTTCTGCACAGTCACACGGATCAGTTTCCCGTCGTGGGGGTCGAGGTTTTCAACGTCCTCCACCACGACCAACCTTCAGTGCTGCAGGTTCTAACGCCCCTCCACAGCCTCAGGGACAGTTGAATGCAATCACACAAGAGCAAGCCCATGCCTCAGGAGCTGTAGTGCGAGGTATGATTTCAGTACATGGTATATACTTACACGCCTTATTTGATTCGGGAGCTACACACTCTTTTCTAGCGCATCGCTTAGTATCCAAGTTAGATAAAGAACCAGTTTGCGTACCATCTCTTTACTACATCAAGGGTCCAGGGGGCCAATTATTCATAGTGCGACAAGCGATGGAGAAGGTAGCAGTGCAGATTGGCGGGCACCTAATGCCTGCATATCTTTTACTCATTCAACTAGAAGATTTTGATGTCATCTTAGGTATGGATTGGCTCGAGCAACATGACGCATGCCTTGATTGCTTCGAGAAGACGGTAGTGTTCTGTATCCCAGACATACCTACCTTTCAGTTTGATGGACGCGTCTCAGATAGTGAGGTCTTATATGTATCGGTATTGAAGGCCCAACACTTACTCGATCAGGGTTGCATAGGTTTTCTCGCCTATGTTGTGGAGTTACCTGCCGAAGATTGTATGATTGAAGATGTCAAAATTGTACGAGATTTTCCTGATGTATTTCCAGAGGAATTACCTGGACTACCGCCAGAGAGGGAGATCGAGTTCGAGATTACTTTGATACCTGACACGCAACCGATCTCCATACCTCCATATCGAATGGCACCGGCCGAACTCATGGAGCTCAAAGTACAACTGCAGGAGTTGTTGGAAAAGGGATTTATCCGTCCCAGTACATCACCTTGGGGAGCACCGGTCCTCTTCGTAAAGAAGAAGGATGGGTCTATGCGTTTATGCATCGACTACAGGCAATTGAATAAAAGGAACGTGAAGAACCGTTATCCACTTCCACGAATAGATGATCTTTTTGATCAATTACAAGGAGCAGCGGTATTCTCACAGATTGACCTACGATCGGGCTATCATCAATTGAGAATTAAGGACACAAATGTGCTTAAATCTGCTTTTCGTACCAGATACGACCACTATGAGTTTGTGGTTATGCCGTTTGGACTCACGAATGCACCTGCCGCGTTCATGGACATGATGAACAGAATTTTCCATCCATATTTAGATCGGTTTGTAGTGGTGTTCATTGATGATATCTTGATCTACTCACGTGATGAGCATGAGCATGAGCAGCACCTTCGTATTATTTTTGAGACACTCAGAGAACACAAGTTGTATGCAGAATACAACAAGTGTGAATTTTGGCTTACCGAAGTAGCTTTCCTCGGTCATGTAATATCAGGAGCAGGTGTGGCAGTTGATCCAGCCAAGATAGAGACTGTCATGTCCTGGGAGCAGCCCAAGACAGTTACCGAGATACGCAGCTTCTTAGGCCTCGCCGGCTACTACAGACGTTTTGTTAGGGGCTTCTCACAGCTAGCTCTTCCACTTACTCATCTAACACAGAAGGATGTTCCTTTCATTTGGAGCGACAAGTGCGAGCTGAGCTTTCGTACGCTGAAAGAAAGACTGACCAGTGCTCCGATTCTCACCCTTCCTTCAGGCCTCTTAGACTTTACAGTGTATACTGATGCATCAAAGGAGGGTTTAGGAGCCGTGTTGATGCAACGTGGTCATGTCGTGGCATATGCATCACGACAATTAAAGAATCATGAACGGAACTACCCTACTCATGACTTGGAGTTGGCAGCTATAGTCTTCGCGTTGAAGATATGGCGTCACTATTTATATGGGGTCATGTTCGAGATTTTTACAGATCACAAGAGTCTCAAATATATCTTTGACCAGCGAGAGTTGAATATGAGGCAAAGGCGATGGATGGAGCTATTGAAGGATTATGACTGCACTATCTCTTACCATCCGGGTAAGGGGAATGTAGTAGCAGATGCTTTGAGTAGAAGAGCACATACCGAAGGCACCGCAGGATGGCTACATACTTGGGATATGCTCGTAGCACTTAGTGAGTGGCACCCCTTTGATAGTACTATAGACGTTGTAACTGTACCTGCCAAGTATAGTGGACTATGGGATAGGATTGTGCATGGTCAGCAAACAGATCAGAAATTACAAGACTTATTCCATCGATGCCAGAAGGAGGAGTTTGATGGATTCAGAGTCTGTGAGTCCATCTTATGGAAGGGGGACCGTGTCTGTGTTCCTGATGACGGTGAGTTAAGGAGAGACATCCTAGATGAGGCTCACTGTTCTAGATTATCCATCCATCCAGGGAGCACCAAGATGTATAGAGACCTCCGTCAACACTTCTGGTGGGAGGGGATGAAGAGAGATGTTGCAGAACATGTTAGTCGATGCCTTACGTGCCAATTGGTGAAGGTAGAGCACAAGCGTCCTCCTGGCTTGTTACAGTCGCTTCCTATTCCGTTGTGGAAATGGGAGAGTATCTCTATGGACTTCGTGACATCCTTACCTCGTACAGTAGGTGGATATGATGCCATTTGGGTTATTGTGGACAGGTTGACCAAGTCCGCACACTTCATTCCCGTAAACATGACATGCACTCCGGTAGATCTGGCCAAGTTATATATTCAGCATGTTATTCGCTTGCATGGGATTCCCAAGGAGGTTGTATCTGATAGAGACTCTCGTTTTACATCGCATTATTGGGGAGAATTCATGAAGGCCCTAAAAACTGAACTATGTCTTAGTTCAGCCTATCATCCGCAGACTGACGGACAATCAGAGAGGACAATTCAGACCCTTGAAGACCTACTCAGAGCATGTGCCATTGAGTGGCAAGGATCTTGGAAGGATCACCTTCCTTTAGTGGAGTTCACCTATAACAACAGCTACCATGCTAGTATTGGTATGGCACCTTTCGAGGCATTGTATGGGCGAAGATGCACTACTCCCTTGTGTTGGCAGGAAGTGGGTGACAAGGGTATTTATTCCACTCAGATAATCGAGGACACGACAAGAGCAGTGGAAACGGCTAGGAAGAAACTATTGACAGCACAGAGCCGTCAGAAGAGCTATGCTGATCAGAGACGTCGTGATCTTGAATTTGATACCGGAGATTTTGTATTCTTAAAAGTATCTCCAATGAAAGGTATTCAGAGATTTGGTGTCAAGGGCAAGTTGGCACCACGGTTCGTTGGCCCTTTTGAGATTTTATCTCGTATTGGGAAGGTAGCATACCGAGTAGCACTCCCCCCTCACTTGGCAGGCGTGCACGATGTATTCCATGTGTCAAACCTCCGGAAGTATATTCGAGACCCTCGACATGTGATTAGCTATGAGGATCTCGCGGTTGAACCAAATTTGTCTTTTCCTGAGGCACCCGTGCAGACTTTAGACCGGGCAGTCAAGAGGTTACGACGGAAAGACATCCCTTTAGTCAAGGTATTGTGGTAAAGTCAGAATGTTGAGGAGGCTACTTGGGAGCCTGAGGCAGATATGCGACAGAAATACCCCTATCTTTTTGAAGGTATCTTCATGAAACCCCACTTCAATCCTCTTTAAGATTTTTATGGATTCCGTTCTCTTTAAGATTTTTATGCCTGAATCTACACCAAGTTCAAAACTTATACGTTAAATCCTACATCTCGAGGACGAGACTTCCTTTAAGATTTTTATGATGTAAAATCCCGTATTTTCGTTTTCCAAAAATCCAGAGTATTTAAGACATCCAAAAAAATTCAAATAATCATGCCTCTTCGTAGATTTCATCGAGATCTTTCCAACGAGCCCAAGAACATCAAATTCTGACATTCCTAGCCCAAGATATCAATGTTTTATGATAGTCGAGATCCATATGTGGATCCAAATCGGATCCGAAATTTGATCCATTTACACCCCTCTTTCTATAAATATACTATGATAGGTTGCCCTCTCCAAAGCCCTAGCCACCATACCCTTCCCTCATTGGAGCACCACCATCCTGGTCAGTCTGGTCATCGGAAGGCCGTCGTCGACATCGGAGAAGGAGCTCCGATCGAAGATCCGCGACCACCATCACGTAGAAAAACTCGAGGTCACCGTGGTGCACGCCTCCGCACTGCGATCGAGCGACGGGAATACCATTCCGTGTGAGAGGAGATCCCGAGGGAACATCCTCGGAGGTAACGAAAAAATACCTCCCTCTTGCTGTTGGGTTCCACATATTTTTTTTATTCCCGTATATTTGAACATGCTCAGAGCCATGGTTTTCTCTTGATGGGATTCATATACTAGTAACGATAAATACCTTCCTCTTTGCTGTTGGTTTTTACGTATAAATCTTGGTCCTATATTCTTTTGAACAACCACGAAACCTTATTTGCTATAGCATGGTTAAAATATTATTGTTGGTGTCATATTACATGAAGCATATTCCATCGGTTATATTATCTCAATTTTTTTTACTGCCTTGGTGTAGAAACAAGAGAAACATTTTTATTTTACGTCTATCTTAAGTCACCGATATACTCTACACCTATACGCATAATTAACAGGAATATATTGAATTAGAATATGATACAACGTAATTGTGTGTGACGGAAACTGTAAACATATTTTTGAGAGTAATCGGATATTAGTAACATATCTGTCCTAACTAATCTCCAATATCCTGAGAATACCTTGGCCTTTGATCGTGGCTTTTAGTGTTCCTGCGATTTGGTGGAGATGCATAAAATATGGCTTATACCATTAAGCTATAGCCAATATTATTACTCACATAGTAAACTTGTAACAGCAATCCACGATTTCAAAGCACACATATAATGCCAATTTACATAAATGTTAGATAATAGTAACGGTTGTCCTTTTGACTTATTTTATAATGATTAATATTGCTTATAAATTCTGTGCATGATTCAAAATTGGATAATGCAATCTTGTACGTTCCTTATTATATGGTAATCATATCTCATAGTGGGCATTACAATCACATCTCATAGTGCGGTTATTGTTGTTATATGCTTATTAATTTCGTGCATAATTTCATGCATAACGTCAAGGCGATTGATATCGTAGTTCTTTACACGGCATTACACGTACATAGATTATATATGTACATATGTAAAAGTGTGTAGATGAGACTGGCATGGATCATTCACTTCTTAACCTTGAACATATGTTGTCATGAATCTTAACCGTAGGGACTAAAATATTGTTTGAGTATCGAACTCGTGTATTAATAAAAGTTTGTAAGCGTATTTTGATATCACTTAAAGTGGTCAGTTTAAAGATTACTCATCGCATACTGCTTGAATTTTCAGATGTATGTAGAACGTCACTTAAATTAATTGGTACATTTTTTATTATCATTAACTAATCTCATTTTTTGGAGAATGAATAATAATCATCCTTTCCTAGCAAATTCCAAAAAAATAATAAGTGCATAATTTTAGCACATGTATTGTTGTGGTAACATTTCGGTCAAATCACCATTAGTATATAACCGATGATCATTAGTCAAGAAGACCTTCTTTCAATGGTCGCTAAAAATGTTGGTTAAGATTGATTACTTCACACACACGACGCTCATGACAATCAGATAGATGGAGATAGGCGCCTCAAGGGATTGGGCATGCACCCTTGGGCCCCGGGGAGATGCCTTGAAGGTCGACCCCAACGGACGAGTTGGGTGACGCGTTGCACCTAGCAGCCCGGTAGTATCCGGAGTCGCTCGACGGAGTAGGCAGGTGGCGCGGTTGGCGTTCTTGGTTTCGCACTTATACACGATATTAGTACTCGGAGTAGAATTGGGTGTGGCCGCATCAAATTCTATTTCAAGTAATATTATTGTGAGGGGTGTTCCGGGATGTGGTTTGAAGTTGGAGAATGAGGTTTTGATCTATTCCGTTTATATTTGAAAAGAGGATCTTGAGGGTTTACTCAAGATAGATAACAAGTTCCCGCTTAGCGGAGGCCTGCGAGTCGCGTACTCGCGTGTGCTAAAATAATACGAGTAATGATCAATGATCGAATACTGGAATCTGAAATTGCAACCCATTATGGATCATAATCAACTTGTTGAAATATTAAGACCGCTATAGTAGTACACAATTATCAATAAATCAATAAATAAAGTTGGTTGTTGTATGATCTGAGGTGAATTGGAATAACTGGGTGACCTTCTCGCTTTCTACCTTATATGCTTACGTTTTTAGATAAGTTGAGCATACATCCCTTGCTTCCTCCTACCTGAGTTACTGTAGTATTTGTCTCGTTACTGGGCAATTGCTCATAACGTTACCCTTGTGTGAACCCAACAGGTGTAGCTGAGCAGCAGCCACAACAGTAGCGGCTTTGAGGAGATCAGACTTTGCTTCGTTATATTTGCATCAGGCAGGGTGCGTCCTACTTAGAGTAATTTATTTACTTCCGCTTTATTTTATATTATTACTGAGAGACATTGTAGTGAGATATGTGGAGAGTTTTTCTACAAAGTTTGAGATTTTCTGATGTATCTCATATCCTGGACATGGACTTAATGAGTATTGATGAGAATGGATGTTGCATTTTTCTTTCTATTTCATATTATTCTCATGTTGTTATTTATATTTCAAATGTTAATCTAATGTGCATAAGATGGTTTGCTGAGTATCATAGATCATGGGCGTATTTGGACCGTAGGTCCGACGCTCCCGTCTCGTCGGTTTCAGCAGCCAGAGGGACGGGACGTCACAATTATAAAAAGTTGAAGACCACACAATCAAACTAAATGATTATAATGAATTTGAAATTTATTTTATTCTTTAATAAATAATGTAGTAGTTTGTTTTTTGCAATTGATTTCTACCAAATGATTCCAATAAAAACAATATAAGTTATCAAATAAGGATACAAAGATAAGTTAGATAAATAAAAAATGTGATCTCTATGATGGGATATTGATGAATTCCATGATTGATTTAGAATATTAAGTTATGTCAAATCCAATCACTCACAAGAACATCCTTCAATGCTCTATAATATACCATTAAAAATGAGAATCGTAGAACATTCATACTCGATTGAGTATGCAAGACAAAAATAACTTTAATCTAGCCAACCAATTAGGCATCATTCTTCTCATTTAAAATGGTCTTGAGCTGGAATTTATTTGTAAGATTATATCTATAGTCAAAATATGCATATTCTATGAAAACATGAATAAAAAATATATATCAAATTAAAAATGAAAGGAATTAAAATAATGCTCATTTCTTCTTAGATGGGTGTATGTCATTGATTCGATCACTAAGATAAGACTGCAATCTAGAGCAAGTAAAAGGTAAGAAGAAAATAGAATAAAAACATCTAACGAATGTACCAGCAACTATCCCAAATCTATTGTCTTTTAACGAAGATAAGAAGAGTGGCAGCATACGTAGGCCAAATGGTATCACATGGGAGGAGATTATTTTGTTTGAGACAGGTAGCGACATCACGGGGAAGGGGGCATGACAAAATTGTGTTGGGGAGGAATAACATTGTGCAAGAGGGGGGCATCATCGAAATGGACTGAGAGGGAATCGTAAGGAATTTTGGTGGCCAATAGTGAAATGAGAGAGAGAGAGAGAGGGAACTGGGAGAGGAACAACAAAACATGGATTTATAATTTTACAAGTTATATGCATAATTTATTATTTTGAAAATTTAACATTTGTCTTTCAAGAGAGAAGAAAGGGTGATATCAAGAGGACTTATATCTAAGATTGATATGAAAAAAAAATGTATGAATAACATTGATTATGTCCTTAGAGAGAATTCGAAATAGGTGCACATAGATATTATGTATGTATGTATGAATGTATGTATGTATGTATTTATGTTTGTATGTATCTACATGCACACATGTGTGTTAGCGGATTAACGGATTGGATCGGATCGGATTTGGGTAAAGATTTGATCCAATCCATATTTTAACAGATTTCAAAAATTCCAGTCCGATCCAATCCATTAGAACGATAAAACCAAACCGATCCAATCCAATAGCATCGGATTGGATCGGATTATGGATTTTATCTGATCCGTGTGCACCCCTAGTCACGGATATGCTAATGAATTAACTAATCGGCACCCTTCGAGGAATCACTTCCTATTAGTATTATTTGTCCGACCTGGCTTGATCCATTTTGATGAGAGGGTAATATGAGTAAATCAAGGTGTACTCTAATTACTAAAATCAAGAATACTACGTACTTGTGAGAGCTAATACTACATATTAATATCAAGCAAATTCAAATTGTTTATTGGTTTCATTGGATTGATAATTGATTTAATATCATTAAATAAATTAAATCCAATTAAAATAAATATTTTATTATGAATGGAGATGTAATTCCTTTAGAAAAATTAATTATGTGAATATGATTGTTGAAAATCAAGAATAATTCCGTTGTTGAAAATATATATGAGCATTAGGAAATTGATAATTAAATGTGATCTAATTATCATGAATAATATGAATATGATTCATATTATGAGGTACATGAGAATGGAGATCCAAGATAATTAAATATGATTTATTTATCAAAGATATGAATAATGTGGATACTATTGTCCGTATTAATCAGATATATTATAAATATGATTTATAATATATTAGAGATAGTTAATTGTAGATAGTATTTATGAACTAAATGTTGATGCTAATTGGATTTACATTGGACAATTAATTGAAAATACAATTTACATTTTATTTTGAATGTGTGAATATGATTCACATTTTTCAATGATATGATTGATATCATCACAAGATAATTTAGAATTATTTTTGTGATTAAATTTGCCATAAAATTTGTTGCAAATAATGAAGTATTATGCGAAATATAATATCTCACATAATTGGAAGAAGGAAAACACCTTCCAATTATGGAGGGTGGGCGGCCACCATTGACTCCTAAAATCAAGGAGGTCGTCCACTCCATTATTGGAAGGTGGTTAGCCTCCCTCCTAATCCTTCTATGTGTATTGATTTAATTCAATTACAGTATATTAATGATTATTCAATATATTTAATTTAAATTAAATTGATTATTGTTGCAAATGTATGCAACAAAATTATGACCACTGATTAAAAGCACAAAACAATCACAACTGTTGGTTTTGTAAAGCACATGGATTGTGATCCATTTACGTCCAAATTAGTATACAAGAAAGAGCAATCCTACCTCTTATTTTACAGGAGATAATGGCAAGAGAAAACACACACTCTCTCTCTCATTCACATCACATCCACCCCCCCTCTCTCTCTCTCTTAAGAGTGACCATCCACCTCTTGACCTAGAGAGACTCATCGTTGTTGCTATGCCATTGTGTCGTCGCATTGACCGCTCGTTAATCTCCGTCTTCTTCGGTGTCCCTCTCTCATGAAGAAGGTATCTGATTTCGTGAGACAAAATCAAGAGATTCATTGCTCGGATATTTGATTTGGATTGCGAGAAGCACGCGTCTCATCTACACGCTCGCAAGAGTCTCCTCCGTCGGATCGAACTTAAGAAAGGGGTCTCTTACTTTGGAGAAAACAATCACAATCACACTTCAAGAGGTATTCCTATATATTCTTTGTGGTCTTGATGAAACGATTTAAGAAGTGTTCTCGAATCATAGGGTTTCATCTTTTTAAAAATTTTAATTTCCTCTGCCCCAAGCAACCAGTACTCACTCTTGATCGTATATGATGCGATCTTCAAAATTCTATGATGCGCTGAGGCCTAAACCCTATCTTTCTCTGGCTACCTCAGTCATAACAAATTATTTTCATCTTCCTTCTAACTTTGTTTCTCAACCAAAATTACAAAATCTTTGAACATTTCAAAGGTTTCTAATGGATAAGGAAGAAACCACATACCCAAAATAATCATCAATGGAATCACGTATCATTAATATTCATTATGGTATAGATGTTCCACATGCATCAATATGTATGAGATCTTGAATAGCATTGCATCTTACACCATTCTTATAGAAGGGTGTATTGAACATTTTACTTTGAATATAATATTCACAAATATGTAGGTTTTGAACTTTCAAACAATCTAAAGTTATATCTATTACTAGTCTATTGATCTCATTAATAGACCTATGTCCTACAATTGATGCCAGATCATTGTCAAATGATCTTCATCATCCTTTTAACCTTTTAAGATTTGGTTTCAATATTAGAAATGTCAATGAACCATTCATTAACATTATAATTTAATAGATCCCTCTAGATATTAGATTACTTTCTTAAATATATCCATATTAACTCTTTATGATAAATCTATCTCAGAATGTATGTCTATTCCAATAAGTTTACAAATAAACAATGAATCTAAGCTAATATCTAGGTCATAGAGATATTCTCTAAGACTAAGGGCTCTCCCACTGGAAATAAGTACTCTATATATCCAATGGATATTGTTGCAACAATTGCATCAAATCCCATATGGATGATTATAAACTTTATGATCAAGTTTCTGCTCTTCGAAAACATGTGAAACCAATTAAAAGTATTAGTATAAGAATGAGATACAATTATTGGACTTTAATCTTATATAATGAGTAAGTATATTTCAATGATGATATGTAGATGTAGAAGATGTCGATGCAATATTTGAGTCCTTCTCTAAAGATTCTATATAATCCGGATAGTTGTACTATCAATATATCGGCTTGTTGCAGTATTGACATTTATCCAACTCGTTACATGTCGTAGGTGGAGAAGTACATGCAACTATTTGACTCTCCTTCTTACATGGGCTAGACCCATGCTTCCATTGTGTCTCCTTTAATGCTTAAACAACTATTGCTTAAGACAAAGGGCCTCTTAAATTGAACATGACCCCAAGGGACTTCAATATAAGAGTATTTCAACATTTATACTTGCTTCATCCTATTCATATAATATGAATTATGAAGCTTCATAAAAGACTTGAGTATATATAGTAGAATGATTACATTCATCATATCTACATCCATCTTAACTCTTAAAGACTTTGGTCCTGGCAGGTACTGAAACATTTTGAGTACATCATCTCCTATAGAGTTGTCATCTTGCATAATATATCATATGTTTGCCAAAACATCTTCCTCAATTTTAGAATGATCCAGGCATTTACGATCATCATCAACGTGTTACTTCCAAAGCATGCTTGATGAGAGATCGGACTGTAGAGACATACAAACCCTAGGTTGATGTTCGTTATCTATTTAATTATCAATTCTCATTATCATGAGGAAACTTATACAGTACAATCATATACATTATGTGTTCAACTGCAAGTACTACACCTTGATCATGGATCCAATCCATGATACTTGTTATGATTGAGTATAGTTTTGAGTGGGTTTAATGAAGGTTATCTAAAATAAGATAATTTCGATAAATATATTTACTTTGATTAAGATTATTATTATTTCGAATCAAAGTTGTCTCATGTTTTATTACCTTGAAAGTCCATTCCCTTTCGAACCTTCAAAGCATGAGATATACTAACTAAAGTACCTCAAACAAGATCTGAGATCTCCCTTCCACCTTTGTCATACCCCAATAATATGAGAAAATGCAACTCAGGTGAAGGAAGCAGGAACTCATTTTGCCTGGCAAGTCCAACTTGTATTTTCCAATTTGTCCTTTGACACTCAAACCCACTGTCCATAAGGTGATGTCAACCCATTGTGAATTGATCAATCATCAACAGAAATATCACTCGATATGTGTAATCCAATGTCACCTTAATTATATGGGGAATAACTTCGGAGTCGCTATGCATACGGCCTTACTCTTTTGAAAAGTAAAGAGCTCGATCCATGTGCGCTTGTATGTAGGAGATATGACTTTGCATAGGCGTCTCCACTATACAATCCATGACGACGAAACCCCTCGCCTTGCCGGAAGGCCATGGATATCTTCTTATGATCCTCCATATCCCATTTAAATTTTAATTGATCATATGAATCATATTCTCATGATCAAACCTTCCTAGGAAAATCTAGTCTTATTAAATATAAGCAACCTATTTTAACTATATTATATTCATTTAATCATATTAAAATAACCATCAATATAGTGCAACTAATAAATAATTTATTTGCTTGATATTATATATAATACACGCCCTCGTATAGTACAAATTCATTATTCTAATTAGTTGCCAGTGTACGCCTTAACCATGCATCATGTTATATTTCCTTGAAATAGATCCAACCAGACACTCGAGTTATGCTAGGAGGGAGCATTTCCTTGACATGCAAGGCGCTAATTATGGAACTAAGCCAGCATAGCCGTCTAGACACCATCTCAATTCCAATTCAGAACAACACAATTGGGTTTATTTGTACTATGAGGTCTTATCGATCATTTGCTCTTGATGACAGGAATGATAGTATATAATAATCACTCAGAAGTTTAGGCATCTTAAAGCATTTTTAAACATCCTAAATTTCTATTTATACCAAGTAAACAAGTTGATTTTACATGTAAATATTGAACTACAACTATTGCAGTTTGGAATCTAGGGTTTTCATGTCAAGAAGCAATCATTCAATGTTGTTGTTTGTCATGTATTTCTCTAAATAAATGATACAACAGTTAATAGAGATAAATTCTAAATTTTATGATTATATTTGAATGATTAAATACATTAAAATATGTCAACAAGATGATCTAATCATCTTCTGACACATCTCCACTAAATATCACATATCTAGGACGAACGGAGTCGGAAACATGAAATAAATTCGAGCAGTTTGTTAGTTTAATTCTTAACATAAATAATATATTTTTAACATGTTTCATTATAGGAAACAGTAACCGAAAAATATTTAGTCACAGATTCAAGTTTACATGCAAAAACGACACTACGGGAAATTTTCAAAGTTAAAACAATGTCCATTCGATGCCAACCATTGGCGAATATTTTAGAGACATGTTTATATATTCTAAATACATTTAAGTATCCCAAAAATTCATTCAAATATGCCATAAACAACATTTTTTTATATGAGCAAAAAACTATACGAAAAATGCATCTACGTAAAAACAATAAGTCCCCGCGCATCCAATATCCAAAATCTTGTTCCCTTAAGATTTGAATCACATACAAGACCTTCGACAAAGTTCTGATATTACTCGAAGGGATTTAATTATATAAAAATTGACTTGCATATTATGGAAGTGTAAAGATCACACCGTATGCGATCTAGGTCGACTAGTCGTACTAGCCGTTATGGCATCATAATTTTAAAAAAATTTCGATGGAATCACATGGATTGGGAATATTTCCCAATCCATCCCATCAAGATCACACAAGTATTAGACATACCTCTTGAAGCATGTTTGTGATCTTTTAATATCCAAGCGACGAGACTTTTTGTCTCAAGTCCGATTCGATGTAGACAGCACTTTGCGAGCACATGTATGAGATGCATGCTCCCACAATCCTAAGTGACGATCTGAGTCGAGAACCTCCTGATTTCATCATACAAAATCCTTTGTATTCATCACGAGCACATCCATCGAAGAAGATGGAGATCCACGAGCAGTCGATTCGGCAGCACAATGGCAATGCCGATGGCAATGCTCTCCACAAACCATGGAGTGGACGACCACTTGGGGCTGAAAAGGAGAGCCTATGGATGTGTATGAGAGAGCAATATAGAGATATTTTGTTTCTTTACTTGTGTGTTGAATTTTTTAGATAAGAGCGTAGGTTGGCTCTTCTTTTATGCAAACTTGGATGACTAGGATGCACTCCTAATTGAAATCAATGGTCTAGATTTTATTGCAATAATTTGTAATAATAATTAAGTAATTTAAAATAAAAAAATAAATTGAAGAAATTCTCCATCATATTAAATTAAATTAAATTAATTCATTGTCATGAATAAAGAATATAGAGAGACATCTTCCATGTAAGGGGAAAGGAGATAGCCTCCTTTCCCTTTTGGATGGATGGTCTCCATCCAACCTCCATCTAATTTAATCTCATTACATTAAATCTTTATTCATAGAATTATTTCTCAATAAAACTTCACCAAATAATTTGTAAATTATTTGTGATAATTGCAAACAAACCATTGATTAATTATGAATCATATTCATCCATCCAATATTAAATGTAAATCATATTTACATTTAATTGTACAATGTGAATCCCGTTCACATTTAATTGTATATTGCGAATCAAATTCACATTAACTTATAAACTACAAATTATATTTACAATTAAATCTCTTCGTGATATTATGAATTACATTCACAATATTTATGATTATTGTGAATAGTGCAATCAACATTAATCTTATCTATAATAACTAAATCCATATTTAATTATCTTAGATACCTCTCTACGTATGTTCAAATAATGTGAGTCATATCCATATTATTAATGATAAGTAAATCATTATTAATAATCAATTTTCCAATGCTCATATTGTCAATTATAGAATTACTCTTGAACTCTTTCAATAACAATATAGTTTCTCCACAAATATTTAGAGATAAGAACATGGCGACTATATATTCTATTTATAGTGACTTGGATAGTGAGATATAATCTCATATCCAGATCTAGAAGACCTCTCAGAGATATCTGATCGAGTCAGACAGAATATCCAATCTCCTCACTGCATCTGAATCATATGCATACTAATGTCCAATACCTAGATTAAGATTGGATAACTAGTCTACTGAGCGGAGTCACTAAAATCTAACCTTGTTTCATCCTCCCTCGGAATGGAAGTGTTATGATTATACAAACGATTAAAATCACATCACCTTCAAGTATTCTTAATACTCGTACATCATGCATGCTAAAGACCTAGAATAAATATGAAGTTCTGATCTTATTTGAATTGTCTCCTTCAGAGTTTTATCGTTAAGTTTCTCATTCAATCATCGGGAGTTGGTATCGATCATATGCTTTCCAAAAGCATATATCATTCCTTCAAATCATGTCTTGTTTCAAAAACAAGATGACAAATGTTGGAATTTGATTTATCCTAATACCTCATGAGTGAGTGACAAACCTAGAAATCTACCCTTTTAATTGTGTCAAATTAAATTAAATGCATTGTGATCAGATATTCAAGGTTGGTTAAAAACCACAAATTTAATTAGTGTCAAATAGAAGCAAGCGGTCAATTTTTTTTACTTGGGTAAGTCCAAGGTCAAACTTAGGGAGGCAACTGTCTCCTTAGATTGGATTAAAGTTGATCACGAAATTAGGTTTTTGAAGAAGATTTTTTTGGTATTTTTAGATGCAATGAATGAGGCAAATGCAATTTTGGCAAGTTCAGGGGTTAAATTGTAAATTATGATCAAACTACGTTAAAAAAATCCTCAAACATGGCTAGAATGTGAAATGCAATGAAATCAGGCTACTACAATTTTTTGTAATTTTTGGATGCAAAATGAATCTTCTGTAAATAAAATAATGTGAACAATGAGATTTTTAATAATTAATTATAATAAATATTAAATCTAGTTATTTTCAGGAAATAAAATTATCTAAGATATGTCATTAGGTGATCTATCTCAGAAAAATCCTAAACTCTAAAAATTTTGGATTTAATACCTATTAAAAATTAATTAGTGAAATGCACAAAATAATTTTTAGAGAGAAAAATCTGCATGCAAATGAAATTTTTTTGGTCACAAATTTAAATATAATTAATCCTCGAATCCGTGAATTTTCAGCAATTTTTTATTCTATGGTTGATTAAATATGAATTTCTAAGCAGTAATGGGTAAAATATTCAATTTTCTGCAAGAATAATAATTATTAATTAACCGCAAAGCATAAAAATATCATGAGCTTGCCACAATGTAGAGAATTAATTTAAGAATAAAATGCAATTTTTGAAATAATAAAATGATGATAAAATGAGGTTCAAAATAATAGAGGAACACAGGGTTCTGAGTGCAATGTTACAAAATATAAAATAAGAAAGAATGCAGTGAAAGTACTGAATAGTAATACCTATACCGTGTTGGTGATAATGCAAAAGTTTCCACTTGGGCAGCAAGGTCTGTTCTGCAGTTAGGCAGACCTCCGAGGGATGTGGCGCAAATAACCCTCCCCTCACGTGCTGCCTAAGTGAGAAAGGGTTTTGATCTCCTTGCTGCAGAGACGGAGGACTTTATACGTGGGGTCTGAGAGAGGAGAGCAGGGTGATCGACCACGGGGGATGAGAAGCGGACGGTGCGAGCGGGCTCGCGGCGAATCCTAGCGGTCGGGGGTCATAGGGACTGCTGGAGGTGGGGTGGCTAGTGAATTGCGAGGAGGTACGCGAGGTGGCATTGTACGCAAGGGCTGCAAGACTCGCTACAGATGGAGTCGAAGATCGCGCAGCTTGCGGCTGGGCACGCGAGGAGTACCACAAGGCTGCGGTACAGGAAAGCGTGGCCAGGCACCACCGTGGAGGCATGGCCGTACGACTGTTGGCAAAGTTGCAAATCGGTGGTTATCGATGGCCGTGGAGCGTCGCTCCTGTGGCCAACAAATGATCGGCGGATGTCGGGAAAGCGAGGCAGGACCTGGTGCAGATCCCAACTGCTGATGGAGGAGCTCCGCGCAAAGGCGGAGGTGGCGGATATGATGTAGCACGAGGAAGATGAGGGAAACATGGAATTTGTGGGGAAATAGAGGGAAAAAATAAAATAAAAGGAAAGGGGAGAAGAAAGTCGCTTGGAGGTTGAGGAAGGAGATGCCCTCCTTTGTTCTCGCCTCAGCCGTGGGCGGAGCGCGGCGAAGCTCGAGTGATCTCGTCGGAGGAAGTCTCTACCCAAGATGGGAGGCCCCTGTCACCGACCTCCCTATCTAACTCTCTCTTTCTCTCCTAGGATTTGGTGGATATGGAACACGTTGAGGATGAAGAGTTTTTATAGGGGAAGGGTTTGGCTGGCGAGGGGATAGGGTTGGTTGATTGGTAATGGATGCGTAGAGGATAGAGAGAGGTTACACAGTCGGTGGTTGCGCAACTGCCGAGGAAAACTGGCGCGAGGGGTGGAGTACGGGCACTGGGTAGGACCACTGGCGGAGAATACAGAGACAGTCTGTTGACTTGGAAGAAGGATGAGAGGGCCTCACGTGCGTGGCACGTGAGGCGAAATTTATTATCTTTATATAATAATAATTATTATTTTTATTTTTTTATTTTTTTTGAAAAAGCGAAATAAAGGAAATAAAAAGGCTAAAAATGAGTGACACGTGGCAGCTCTAGAGCTACCACGTGTCAACTCTATAAAAATCTGAAAATCAAAATAAAAGATAAATCCAGAAGAAATAACAAACGATCTCGGAACAAAAAGTACTCAACACAAAAATTGCTCTTCTCGATGAGATCTATAACTTTCATGAAGGGACCAAGATCAAAAGAGGTCATCTGTGCAAAATGATATTTTTGGGGTACTCTCTATATATATAATACCTTGATTTTTTGGATTTTGTATTTTTTATGATTTTTAATGAAGAGAAAAATCAAGAAAATAATGATAAAATCAAAGATAAATATCTACACAAAAATCTATTTTTTTAGTAAATAAGAAAATAGGGAAATAAAATAAAGAAGAAAAAGTGAGAAATTTGTACAAACTCGCAAAGGACACTTGGAATCGGTCAGTTTCTTTGATTTCAGCCTTATTTTCAATTTAGATTTTTGTGAATTTTATTAAAACTTTATTCAAAGAATATAGATGAAAAAGAAATAAAAGAAAAAGGGTTAATTATGTACAAAAAATATTAGGTCAAAATCCGCAAAAAGACAAAATGCGCAAAAGAGGCCCAAAACCCAACTTTTACATACGAGCTCCGATTTTATGAAATTGGTCTTATTTTGAAGGTCTTTGAATATGTATTCCTTTAAAAGTGAGTAGACCTAAATCGAACATTGTATGAATAAGATATGAGCGTTTTAGTCTGACTAGTCTGAAATTGCGGTTTTATCTCATGGGCCAATTATTTGAGTTAGTAATTTTTTGTATTTTTCCTTTAATCTTGTTAGTAATATGTGCACAATGGATGTGGTTTGAGGTCAATTGGAGTTAGAATGAATTAGTTAAAAATGCATGAAGTTGGGTGCAAATGCGAAGATGATTATGAATGCAATTCGTAGTGTTAAAATGCAAATATTAATTTTACATGCATGAATGATAAAAATGCAGAATAAATGGTGAAACACAACAAATTACTCGGAAACAAAGCTCTATTTTCATCTTTTAGTACGATGAATCGTGGATTCATCAACCCCCTATGCTTAATCCTTGCTCGTCCCTGAGCAACTAAAATGAAATGCAAAAGTGAAATGATTTTGGGTTCTATACAAAAGTCATGAATACAAGGTGAAAATGGAGCTAGACCCAGCCTTTGGATTAATAGTGTGGCTGAACTTCTGTGAGACTTAGGATTTTAAAATCAACAACCCTCGAGTTCTACATATCATTGAAGTAGTTTCGGCTCAGAAGTCATCTTAGATCAATCCTTCTCCCAAATTATATCCCATAAACATTGAACAACAATCTCAGATGTGTGAAATATTTTACCTCTCCCCATCAAGAATGTCGGACTACCATGCAAACTCCCCTCTAAGTAACTCGTCCTCAGGGAGTCAGGTAATTACTTCTAAGGTCTGTCGCGTTGTGTTCGCAATCGAAAGGGGGAGAAACTAGAAGAAGGGGGAAAAGAACTGGAGGGTGACCAGTGTAGTCACCTCTCCTTGTGAAGCCGGCCAGTTTAGCCAAGTCTCCACAAGATCTGTAGGTTTTCTTGAAGCTTGGACCTTTTTGGTCAGATATTTATTTGGTAATTTGGCTTCTTTTTTGTATGATTTTTTGGTGACTTTGTATGGATCTTTTTGTGCCCCTACGGATATGGAATCTTTTTTTTTCGTACATGTTTTGGGGTCTTAAAATAATTGTGCCCAGTCGTCCATCCCTTTTCCAAAGCTTTATTTCAACCCACACTCTGGTCTTTAGATGCCCAAGCAATCAAAAAAGAGACCTGCATAGTCTTCCATCATCCCGTCTGAGTTGAGCTAAGTGCATAGTGCGAGAGAACATGTTTATTCCCTACACAAAAGCTATACCCAGAATTATGCGACCATGTTAGATACTAAGAGTCAAAGGTTGGACATTGTCATGCAGAACTCGAAGAATTAAGTCAAAAGGCCCGAAGCTTCTAAAATCTTCTTTCTTGGTGAAGTTCCTATGGAAATTAGGTAGATTAAGGCCAAGTCAAGACCACTTTCCACTTCTACTCACAACTTGGTTCATAACCCAATATCTTTTCACTTTGCATATGTTAGATATGCAAAATGAAATGCAGATGCATGAGGTGCAAGATAATGATTTTTTTGTATGAATGCAAGAATGATATGCAAGAGTAAAGAGATTTTTTTGTTTTTTTATGCAAGGATGATAAGAGAGATTTTTTTGTTTTTTTTATTTTTGTGTTTTTTTACTTTTACCCATCCTGTAATTATTGCATAAATATAAACAAAAATATGTGAAAGTACGAGCTATGGGTAAAGTATATATGTAATATATACAAGCTCCCCTATACTTAGGGTGTGTTATGCCCACATAGCACAAGAAGCGACAAGAAGACATAGCTCGTGCTAAGCGTAGAGAGAAAAATAAAAAAAAGAGGTAAAGAAGTCAAGCGCCCCTTATACTCGAGGTCAAGAAGAGAAATTGGATGAATATATACAGGGTGGGCATCGATCCCCCCTATACTTAGGCTCTGGTCATCCTAAGTATAGGACATGAGTGAGTATGAGAACTGATGAGATCGGGAGAATATACAGATTGAACGCGGAGTAGAATGATGAATAAATACAGATGGCATCGGTCCCCCCTATAATTAGGCCTTGGCCTAAGTATAGGTAGAAAATATACAAGGAAACCGAAGGGGGCGGGGAAAAGGTTGATCGATGATTAAGGTTGTTTACGGCTGATCTTTTTCATGAAATGTGGTGGAAGGGAATATTGATTGGAAGAAGATGCAGAAGAATCCCAACCACCGTTGGAGCTGTCATTGGAATGATAATCAAAAGTCACGTCACTCCAACTATTCTTATTTTTTAGTTTTTTTTCTCAGAGCTCACACAGTTTTCGGGTCAACCTTTTCTTCCTTTGAATATTCAGATGAACAAGTGTCAGTCTGGTCGTAACGTATTGTTCCAACATATTGAATGAGACCAGGGGAATCAGCCTTAGACGAATAATAGGGAGGAATAGGGAAAGTCCGATGTGGGTTGACATATGACTTCTTGTTCTGATCAGGCTGTAGATTCTCCGAACTGAGCTCTCTCATACTGCTCTTATCCTCCGAACTTGATGAGTAATCCTCAAGAGATACTTTTTCTGAAATGTTGAACGTGACATTTTCAGTCGGTTCACGAAGTGTTCTTTGTGAGGTGCTGACCATGGGTTCCCTATCAGATGTCTCCATATAAATTGTAATATTCTTGTAAAGTCAACACACGTCCTGAGTATTTATTCTCTATTGGGTTTTCCTGTGTGGACTCAAGGAAATACGACATAATATTGTCCGGTTGTGGTGAATTGGGTGTGTCTCGTTTGATATCATCCACCTTCGAAGGATCGTCAGCCATTTCATAAGATGTCTCTCCTTCATTTGAGTGTGTGATAAGTGGAGAGGTCTAAACATATGAAGATTATTCTATGTCACGACTGGTAGTTTTTGGTTCGGTTGTCTCAATGTATGGTGTGTCCTCGAGAATTTGATCAATTTGGTTTGTGTTAGGAAAAATAATATCTTGAGCCTCACAATTAATAGTCGCTCTAGCGGAAGCTAAAAATGCCTTTCCCAAAATAATGGGAGACTCATATATATCTCCTCGGTGTTCAATGTCCAGGACAATGAAGTCCACTCTATGTGCATCACCTTGGAAATTAATGTCGACGGAAAAGATTCCTCTCGACCTTTTTGTGGATCGATCAGGGAATTGAACGATCACTCAGGTTTTTTTGAGCAGTCCGAGTTCGAGTCTGTCAAACACAGACTTCGGGCGGATATTCAGTGTAGAATCGTCGTCAATCCGAACATTATTAAACTCAATATTCTCAATTTCACAGGTCTCCTTGGTCAACCATTTAACTTTCCGGACCTTGTTTGTTTGGGTCAACACCGTTGAACTAGCCATAGTGATTGCATGATATTCTGTTCGAGATCTTTTCTTTCCCGTCTTCTTAGGTGATAGTCGACTCTTCACAAATCTCTGAAGATTGGGAATATACTCTATGGCCTTGATTAATGGAAGCTCTAAGATCAGACTTTTGTAAAATGCTTCCTTATTGATGTCATCCTTTTTTTTGAATTTTCTGAATTTTTATTTTTTTTGGAATTTTCTCTAAAGTTAATAGGAGGGTCAGTGGTCTGTGGTGTTTGTGTGTGGGTATCAGGCACATTATGAGTTTCGGGTTCGCTCTGTGATTTTCTTGACTCCTCTTGGTTGATTATCATATCTTTGACTATTTGGATGACATTATCAAATTGTTCAGTCAAAACCTCGATCCTCTTATTGATCCGAGCTATGTCATCCATTATCATCTCATGACTCGGAGATGGGTGACTATGCTCAGTATGTCGCGACATTGGCATTTTCTCCTGAATCGAGATATAGTCAGTCTCTGTGATTATAATTTTGTCATGAGTCCTATTTCCTTGACTTTGGATGTCATCTATGTTGTCAAAAGAAAAGTGATCATACTCGGGGTATGGATCGTCCCGAGTTGAGGATAGTTCAAACAGTGAATTTTCATACGTAACCGGAAATTGTGTTCCTCTATCCTAGACGGTTACGCCAATATTCTTCCTCGAGTCCGCTCACTCCATTGTGTCTTCATATAACATGATTGGTTTTGTGAGCGGTTCGTATCTTGAAGTTTCAACCAAAGGTGGGTGGGTGAAGAGAATGGTGGCTGGGAGAAACTACCTCAAAGAGAGGGTTCTTCTGAAAAGAAGGTGGATACGAAGATTGGGAATTTGTCATGTGAGTGCGACCCATGGAGTCTGGGTATGAATGCCAATATTCTGTCATCTTCAAATGGAATGAAAAAACTTGATTCGCAAAACCACGATCTTTGTGTGCAAGTGCACTATCACACAATTCAATACACAAATGCAAACCCTGATTTCACCAACTCAACTCAGTGAAGGCCCCGAAGTTGGGTCCGATTAATCTGGTTGGTTTTAAGTGTGATATTCAAGCAAAGTTAACAAGGATTACGTAATGGCCTATAGGGGAGTTGTCTCAATGTCGGCTGCGTCTCCCCTATTTAACCTGTCGTCTAAAATACCAACGTCCTTCCTCTCTTAGCTCCTATCATCAGCTTACTCGGTTAATACCGATAAAGTTCATGAGTCTTCCCCTATCTACCTACCGAAGTTCGTGGGTTACTAAGCAACTTGTCGCGTCGCACTGTTGCTTCGCCCCTATCTACTTGCCAAAGAAAGCGGAGGCTACTTGATTCTGGTCAGTCTAACTTCGAATACTTCAGCCCGTGATATTCACTAAGAGCGGGGTACTTTGATATGGAAGACGAGGATTTGAGCTCAATCTTAATGTGTACACACACTCTTTGTACCCTCACTCAGCCTGAAATCAAACAATGACGGGATTGCTCTCCCAAAAACAATGATTTTCAATTTTATCTAATTTTCATTAATCTATAATATTAGCAGTCCCCTTGTTTTAATTCGATTATCACTTTGATTTTGAGTGGGGATCAATGCACGTCTACACGGGGATTTCAATTTCCTTTATTCCTATGTGAATGAAAACCAAGTGAGAATCGAAAAAATCGTGTATCGAGAAACACGATGATGAATGCTAAGTTAGAAATACTTATAGTGCTTCTCGCAATCTTCGTGCAATATGCTAGACAGAATTGAAATTTCCCTAGAAAAATAAATCTAATGCATGCACGGGAAATCATACCTAGAACATGAATTCCTATTAGTGAGTGCTAGAACAACTTAATTTGGCTAAATGAGAGATGATCTAGTGCATCTAATTTAGTGAAAATGTGGTCCTAAATTACGAAGGGCACAAACAAATTTGAATTTACACTACTATGTGCCTATCCTAATTTCGCCACTCAAGTCGGATCCCACCCTCATTGGAGGGTGAAACATGCCGACACACCATAGAAAAGTGTTCAGTTTTTTTACACATGTGAGAACCCAATCGGAAACCGCTGGAAATTAGCAGATAATTAAAAAATCTCTCTTTAAAAATTAAATTCGGGCGGTCGGTTGCTTTGAATTATGTCGGCTTCCAAGAGAGTCGCTCTACGTTCACCGGGTACCTCGTACAAAAAATAAGAGATCAAATATTTAGAGAGAGGTTCACTGAAAAATATACAAAATAAAAGAAATAAAAATATTGAAAAGATGGGAAAAATAGAGAAATAATTACTAGAAAAATCGAGTGTCAGACTACCCGGGGGATGGAAAACCTAAAAACTTGATTTTCTTAAAAAGACCAAAGCCGTGCCTTTCGGCAACGACACCATTTGACAAACTCGGAAATCTACCCTTCTAATTGCGTCGCATTAAATTAAGTGCGTTGTAGTCGGATAAATTCAATGTTGATAAAAAACGTAAATTTTATTAATATCAAATTAAAGCAAGTGGTCAATTTTTTTAACTTGGGCCAGTCCGAGGTCGAACTCAGGGAGGTAACTATCTCCTTAGATTGGTTTAAATTTGATCATGAAATTAGGTTTTCGAAGAAGAATTTTTTGGTATTTTTAGATGCAATGAATGAGGCAAATGCAATTTTAGCAAAGTTCAGGGGTTGAATTGTAAATTATGATCAAACTATGTCAAAAAATGCTCAAACTTGGTCAGAATGTGAAATGCAATGAAATTAGGCTACTCTGTTTTTTTGGTAATTTTTGGATGAAAAAAATTTTCTGTGAATAAAATAATGCAAATAATGAGATTTTCAATAATTAACTATAATAAATATTAAATTGAGTTATTTTCAGGAAGTAAAATTATCTAAGATATGTCACTAAGTGATCTATCTCAGAAAAATCCTAAATCCTGAAAATGTTGCATTTTAATACCTATTAAAAATTAATTAATGAAATACACAAAATATTTTTTAGAGAAAAAAATATGCATGCAAATGAAATTCTTTTTGGGAACAATGTTAAATACAATTAATCATCTATTCCGCTGATTTTCGGCTTTTTTGATGCTATAGTTGATTAAATATGAATTTCTAAGCGCTGATGAGAAAAATATTCAATTTTCTGCAAGAATAATAATTATTAATTATCCACAAAGCATAAAAAGAGCTTGCTACAATGTAGAAAATTAATTGAAGAACAAAATACATTTTTTGGAATAATAGAATGATGATAAAATGATGTTCAAAATAACAGAGTAACACATGGTTCTGAGTGCAATGTTACAAAATATAAAATAAGAAAGAATGCAGTGAAAGTACTGAATAGTAATACCTATGCTGTATTGGTGATAAAAAGGCTAAAAATGTTATTTTATTTTATTTTTGTAAAAACAGAATAAAGAAAATAAAAAGGCTAAAAATGAGTGACACGTGGGGCTCCAGGAGCTACCACGTGTCAACTCCATAAAAGTCCGAAAATCAAAATAAAAAATAAATCCATAAGAAATAATAAACGACCTCGGATCAAAAAGTGTTCAACATAAAAATTGCTCATCTCAATGAGATCTACAATTTTTACGAAGAGACTAAGATCAAAAGAGGTCATCTGCGCAAAATGATATTTTTGGGGTACTTTATCTATATAGAATACCTTGATTTTTCGAATTTTGTAATTTTTTTGTGATTTTTAATGAATAGAAAAATCGAGAAAAATAACGATAAAATCAAAGATAGATATTTACACGATAATATATTTTTTTTGAATTTTTAGTAAATAAGAAAATAGGGACATAAAATAAAGAAGAAAAAGTAAGAAATTTGTACAGACTCGTAAAGGGCACTCGGACTCGGTCAGTTTCTTTGATTTCAGTCTTATTTTCAACTTAGATTTTTGTGGATTTTATTAGAACTTTCATCAAATAATATATACGACAAAGAAATAAAATAAAATGGTTAATTATGTACATAAAATATCATGTCAAAATCTGTTAAAAGACAAAATGCGCAAAAGAGGCCCAAAACTCAACTTTCACATACGAGCTCCGATTTTAATGAAATTAGTCTTATTTTGACGGTCTATGAATGTTTATTATGTTAAAAGTGAGTAGACCTAAATCGGACACTGTATGAGGAAGATGCGAGCATTTTAGTCTGCCTAGTCTGAAATTGAGGTTTTGTCTCTTGGGCCAATTATTTAAGTTAGTATTTTTTTTATATTTTTCCTTTAATCTTGCTAGTAATATGTATACAATGGAAGTGGTTTGAGGTCTATTGGAATTAGCATGAATTAGTTAAAAATGCATGAAGTTGGGTGCAAATGCGAAGATGATTATGAATGCAATTCTGAGTGTTAAAATGCAAGTATTAATTTTCCTTGCATGAATGATAAAAGTGTAGAATAAATGGTGAAATGCAACTAATTACTCGGGAATGAAGCCCTATTTTCATATTTTAGTATGATGAATCATGGATTCATCAGTGAGCTCATGTCTTCTAGTTCAGCAGTTAACATGTATGATCCCTTTTGTGAGATTGTACTACTCATATGCCCTTGTTTGCACACCAACTCACTGGTGTATAGATCTTGATTAGGTCTTCAACCTAATGTTCTGCCTAATGTACACACTTAGACATAGAGTAATACATCTGTCTCCGGTCATATGATGCATGCCTATACTTGATAACATACAACATAGGTCTTAGTTATCTCGGTCTTGTTAGGTCAACTCTTTGACCTAACTCATTCAACACTTTTGAATTCTCTATTCCTATGCAAAGGACCTGCATCAAGAGGTCAGCCTTTGGAATAAGGATTTGCCCTCCTTCTCAGGTTGGAAATACCCCCTTGATAATCACTTGATGGTGTGGTTGAGTCCTCAATCTAACTCTTTAGATATTCAACCCTACACCGGCCTCTATGATCCAACCTTTGGATCAACGACTATATGATATCAAGTACGACCATGGTACATAATCCTAATTTTACCATGGGGCCTATTATGCAAATTAGTTACTCTTCATTTTCAGATTAAGGAGTGAATTACAATAACTTTTTGACTTTGCTCATCCAACACCTCGGAATGTCTTTTCCCATGCAGAGGACCTGCATTAAGAGGTTAGTCGGATGGCAATCTTTGGAGTACTGATTGCCATTTCCTTCTCAGGATGGAGATCCCTTCTTGATAAATACTTGACAACGTGGTTGAGTCCTCAATCTAACTCTTTAGTTATTCAACCCTACACCAGCCTCTATGATCCAATCTGTCGATCAATAACTATATAATATCAAGACGACCATGGTACATTATCCTAATTGTACCAAGGAACCTATTATACAAATTAATTATTCTTCATTTTAGATTAATGAATGGCTTTTAATAATTTTTATTGCATAATGCTCGCCGTGGGCTCATATGTCCAATATGTTTCTCTTTGATGCACCAACAAACAAAGAACATGTTGGATGTTCATGGTAATTGACATCTCACCAAGCTACTTTCCTTATTCAAATTATAACGATGAAACATGCTAATCCTGAAGCCGCATCCAAACGGAATCATTACAGCTAGATCAACCTATCAATCTATAGTAAATAGAGGAAGAACAATATCTACTGAGCACATTGCAAAGTGCAAATTACTATGGCATCATAAGGAGCCACATCACCGGATAAAGTTTTTTCATGTAGCGAGTGATCAACGATAATATACCTTTTGGTTATCTATTAGCTAAGTGTATACCAAACTTTAAGGATAATTGCTACTTCTGCAACCAACATTTGGAAGACGTATTTTGCAGAATGTAATTTTGAGAGAGCAGTATGGTTCAAACTAAAAATTCATTCAGACTTCTTGTCGCCGGTCATTTTAAGTTTTGTGTTTTCAATTCAAGAAATGAGGAGTCTGATTCCCTTAACTTTCAAGAGGTTATGTTCTGTGCTTCATAAAATTTGGGTGGCTCGGTGCAATCTAAATTTTAAAGGTCAGGCTCCAAGCCCAGTAAGGACTACTGAAATCTCCCTTTACGAAACTTCACGTTCCAATCAAAATTCAAGGTGCGAAACTCCACACGAGTAAAAACTATGAAATTACGACGGAAGTGGATGCAACCTTCTCCAACGAACTCTCATGTTGTGGAATTGCTCTATTCAACGATAAGCGGGATTTTTTGGAAGTAAAAAACACTCATCATAAGTGCCGAATCACTTTAGAGGCCGAAATTTTGACCATTAGTTCCGTTATAGCATTGTCTAGTGATCTTGATACTTATTGTACACTAATTATATTAGACTGCATAATAGCTATTGATCAGATAAATAATCAGAGCACTCCAGACCAGAAAATTCAGAGAAACGTGGAAGACTGCGAAATGAACTGCGAAGTGCAAAGTTCATCTATTTGGAATGGCAATCGCTCAAAAATGTGGATCATGCTCATCATTTTAGTTTCTTTTTGTAAAGCCATCAGAATTCATGGACCCCTTGTATAATGTAGTTTGATTGTGAATGAATCGTTCAGAAAAAGAAAAACTCTTGTGGAGCCAATTGCAACTTTCTCACTAAACAAAGCTTGATCCATGAAAGCCTCCACCATCAAAAGGGACAACATCTGGGTCCAACTACCGCGGGTGACCAGACCACACCTTCTCCCTCGTCCCACAATCTTTTCCCCCAAAACCCTACTCCTCGCCTCCGGCAAAACGTCAATTCATCAAGAAGATGATCCCGTTCTCCCGATTGCGGTGTCTGAATCCCACCAGAATCAAACCCCTCCTTTCTTCTCTTCGATCCTTTTCCCTCCCCGCCGATGACCCCGGCGAGGAAGATCTCGAGCCCATCGACCAGCGCCGCCTCCCAGCCGACTACGACCCCTCCACCTTCGACCCATCGGAACACCGGAGCCCCCCCACCGCCCGCGTTTTCCGCCTCGTCGATGAGGTCGCCGCCCTCACTCTCTCCGAGGCCTCCGAGCTATCCGCCATCCTCATGGAGAAGATGGGCCTCAAGGACCCCCCGGTCATTGCCGTCATGAAGGCCGGCACGGGGGTGGGAAGGGAGGCGACGGTGGCGGCACCAAAGGAAGAGAAGAAGAGCGAGAAGACAGTTTTCGAGCTGAAGCTCGAGTCCTTCGAGGCTGCGTCGAAGTTGAAGGTGATAAAAGAGGTGAGGGCGCTGACGGATTTGGGGCTGAAGGAGGCAAAGGAGCTTGTGGAGAAGGCGCCGGCGGTATTCAAAAGCGGGGTGTCCAAGGAGGAGGGGGAGCAGATTCTCGAGAAGATGAAGGCTGCGGGTGCTAAGGTTGTCATGATTTGACGGAATGGACAGGAAATGTAGAGGTAATCTTCATTTTTTTTTTGCTTTTTTAATTGCTAGAATTGCAGTTATTCATTTATTTTATAGATGCTCAAAATGAAAAAAAGAGATCGATGTTGATGGTTTGAAGTGAAGTGCCCCAGTTGCCAAACCCAATAGGATATCTACAAATCGTACAGTTCAAAGGAGTTTTGATTTGTTTGTATCTAACTCCAAACAATCTAAGCTTTTATGGCGATTTGGAACACGGTGTTGCTGTCTTTTTTACTTGACAGATGGGGAGTCCGGTGAGGATTTGAATTCAAAATGAGCGCGAATCATGGAGTTATTGGTGGCGATGAGGTGCATGCGAGTGAGATGAATGATCGGGCGAAAAGAATGGAGAAGGAAGCGGGAGAAGTTAGTAGAAGGCGCAGGCTCGCAGCTTCTTTGATGGTGATAGTTTTGGTTTCTTCCCTGAGTACTATGCTCCTCCTCTAGGTCCTCCTCCGCAAAGATCTTCTCCTACTCCGTTGTCGTCATCCCGAGGATCTCAAGCTAGTACTTCGCAGCCTCGACATGTACCTCGTGATACTGGATCTAGCGATGCTTATCCTCTACTCGGGATACTCATAGGGATTGACTACCATCAATACATGCAGTATATCATGGATTATAAGGCCATGTACTCATACATGACATGGGAAAACTATCGTGAGTTCATTGAGTCCGCAATCCGCTATGAGAGACAACATGACAGAGGGCAAGGCCTTAAATGTCGGTTTCGATCACCATTTCGGTACCGACCAAAACAGAATTTCGATGGAATTTCGGTGGAATTTCGACCGAAATTTCGGTCATTTCGGTCATTTTTTGTACTAGGACCCCCATATTTCGGTCATTTCGGTTGAATTTCGATTTCGATTGGATATCGATATTCGGCAGAAATTCGACCGAATTTCGCTGAAATTTGAGGCCATGACAGAGGGTCGATTTAGATCCGTCGCGGAATTCTTGATTTTAGGTCATCTCTTTTACAATATTACATTGATTTGTATATTTTTCATTTATTTTTGTAAATAGATAAATCTTTATGCCAAACAAACATTGTCTCGTTAATCATTATTGACATGTATGATTTAAGAGAGTAGGAGTACATTTGTAAGTTATTTAGTGATCAAAGAACTTGGATGAACTCCATTTTCAATATATAGAGTAGGTCAACAACTAACAATATCAATGACATGTTCGCTATGATCGATATGTGCAATATAAGGATCATAGTCCTCATAAATGATCTATATGTGTTATCTAAGTGTATATTTGTAGTATTTCATGTTATAAAAACTTGAATGAAATCCATTTCCAATATTTATAAGTCAAGAATCAACATTAACATTGATATGACCGATATGTGCGATATGTGGTCTATAAATGATCGATATGTGATATAAGTGTATATTTGTAGGTTATTTATTGTTTCAATATCTTGGATGATCTTAATTTCTGAAAAATAACAAAAAATGGCTTTTTTGAGCCATTTTCGATATTTCTACCGATATCGTCGATATATCGGTGATATATCCTGATATTTCTTTTTCCAGGCGGACCGAAACGATATCGATGTCGATACAACCTTCCTTGATTCCTCCCAGCGGAGCAGCCTTCATTAGCCCGACCTCCAAGCGGAAGCCCTCCAGGCGCGGGCGACGGTGGCAAACGATGAAGACCCGAGAGAGGGTTCCCCAGTTGGGAACCCTAATATAAGCCCTAGTGGGCCATCGCTATTAAAAAAGGGACAAGTATAGTTTAGGCCTACTGTGGGCCGAGAAATTTTGTTAAAGAAATTTATGAAGAGCAGAAAAAAGGGGGAGAGAGAGAAGATTGGGCCCAAGCGGGCCGAGAAAAAAAGTTGTTTGTTTTTTTTTCAAAAAAATGCATATACAATAAAAAGTCGTATGCAAAAGATTTGCAAAAAAGGAAGGCTGTAAGTTTCAAAAAAAAGAGGGAAATGAAAAGCCGGAAAAAATAACGGCTTATTTAAAAAAATTGTTGTGACGACTATTAAAAAATGATGATGAAATATCTGAGAAAAAATGATGAAGAAAAGATGAGAAAAATGTAGACAGCTTATGTGATGTTTTTCTCCTCATCTTCATGTCTTCTCTCAACTTGGTCGATGATCGCCATTCCGACCAGTATGAGAGAAAATGGGAGTATTGTGTAGAGTTACAGGCTACATTGACAGATTCTCCAGATTCTAGATTCAGATATTCTAGACCAACTACATGTTCCTGATTCTATACCTACAGTTTCTCAGATGTTCAGACTCGACGTCAGATGTTTCTGAATCCTCAGTTTCAGACACACACATGTATGCGATTTTCTTTTCAGATGTGAACATATTTGCCATCATTGTTTGTGGTCCCCATCATTCTTGTTTTGTCGGTTGGAGTTTTAATGTGATCCATAGGGACTCCAGAGTATAGATCCTATTCCTTATGCCGTGTGGGTTAGGGTTTTCATGTGGTTCATAGGGACTCTAGAGTAGAGTACCATTCTCCGAGCCAGATGGGAGAAACCCAGTTCTTCGACAAGGAGACTTGTCAGACTCCATTCTCCAGTGTTCGTGAACTCCATTACGAGATCCTTCCCAGGTTCCTATGATAGAGAACCCACTTCGAGATCCCTATGAGAGAGACCCATCTTCAGAGATGTGCGTATGGATAGTTAGTGACGTTATTCGGCCCTTTCAGAGATAGAGCAGTTGTCCACATGTTGTGGTGGGCCATAGTGCTTCGACGAGGAGACTCATTTCAGTTGCAGCGACTCCGACTGGCGCAATACATAGCACATGCTTTCCGACGAGGAGATTCAGTTGATTCACACTCCAGCCCGCTCGTTCTCCTCACCTGCACGACATGAGAAGCAACGTCCTCGACAACAGCTGACAGATGTGTGCGTTGAGTTGATATTATCTATAGTGTCTTATAGCATGAGTTGAGATTTCTTTCTGTTTGTTTAAGCTGAGCATTGCTTGCTCCAGCTTGAGGAGGAGTGTTGGAGTATCTGGTTGTGCGTTACTTATATTGTAGATGGGTAAATAGATCTCTTCAGGATCCATTTACCTCATCCAGAGTTTAGTCCCACATCTACCGTCTGTGGGATGTGTAGACTCAGTGGGGGCTATATATAGACTCCCATACCCATTGTATCTGATTGAGAAAAGCAATAGAAGCATCAGCCCTTTGTGACTTTCTTCCGTGGTTTCATCCCGTTCCTTAGGGAATATGTTTCCACGTAAAATCTCTTGTTCTTCATGTTTTATCTTTTTCTCCGCTTCCGCTTCCGCATTCCTATTTTTTAACAACCTTCATATAGCATTCCTGGATTTAGAGACATCTTATAATGCTGTGATCCAAGAAATAATGTGGAGAATTCTAAAGAGAAGAGTTCTTGACGCAATTTGAAGTTTCAAGGGGAAGAATGGGCTTGGAAAATGAGAGAGGATGTAAAAAAGAATAAAAAATATGCTCGTTGTATGATGTATAACATGTGATGAGAGAGGAAGCATACCCAACATATGGGGGGGAGGGGAAGAAATAGGGAACACGAAGGGGGTTGGAAGGTAGAAGAGAAGAAAAAATACAAGGTGAAAGAGTAACAAAGACAATGTATAACCCAAATTCATTCATTCTATCTATCTCCCTTTACAAAAACATATGCGCCCTATATGGAGTCAACGCAATCAATAGACACACTTGTTGCACCAAAAGAAGCATTATTGCAGGAAAAGACTATGTCTCTACTATTATTAAATAAATTGCATAAAAATAGCAAAAGAAATGGCGTGGGTTTCATACATTCTCCATGTTTTAAGAATTCATCTTCGGACGAGTTGGTCTCCATGCATTTAGTTTTGATAGTAGGGTGTGCTCCATACTGCAAATATCATGAGCTCCTTGTTGAAGATGAAACTTATTTGTTGATATATTTGCAATTGCATGATCATTTTCGTTAGTTTCTTTTTTTGAGCCTTCTTTCAAGGATAGACTTCTTGGATTTTTATTGCATTTTTTCTATTTTATTCTATCACCAGTAAGTGTTGAGAATATATCATGGCTGCGAAGGGGGGGAGGATTTTGAGGACGACCTCCATGGCGACCACTGATATATGTTGATGTTAAGGACAAGTGTCGATGATACACATAAACTTGTAAATACTTGGTGTTTAAAACTGAAAATATTCTTTTAATATTCTGATTTTAAGAAGAAACATCTTAGATCTATACATTAGGGTCTTAGATCTATAGCAATAGGGGACCATTTATGAGAAAAATCATCTAAGAGACAGAAAAACATGTAAAATAATGCATAGATCTAAGGTTTGATTTTCAGAATTATTCAATTTTTAAATTTCATTTACAAAAAAATCGAATCATGTTTTCTACATCTAAAACTTAAGATCCGAGTTTATCCTTTAAAAACTCATCAAGATTCCACATTAAAAAACAAAAACACCAATTTTCTATTACATAGATCTCACAATTTGTTTCCAAAGTATACTTTACATGTTATACACGAGCCGAGATTTTACGTGGAACCCTACTTCTTAAGGAGCGGGATGAAACCACGAGAGAAGGCCTCAAAGGGTCATATGCTTCATTGCGTTTTCTCTCAATGGATACAGGAGGTCTGCGACTCCTTATATAGCCTCCACAGAGGCTCCAAGTCCCACCACTGGTAGATGTGGGACTAAACACATGGATGGGGTAAATGGATCCTGAAGGGATCCATTTACACCTATTACATAAGTGATGCATGCTCCAAATACTTTAACACTCCCCCTCAAGCTGGAGCATGCAATGTTCATCTTGGACAAATAGATTGGAACTCAACTCACAATACATGACACTACAGACAATATCAACTCAACGCGCATAACTGTCAGCTGATGTCGAGGACGTTGCGTCTCATGACGTGCATGTGAGGAGGACGAACGGACTGGAGTGAGTCTGGAGAAGTCTCCTCGCCGGAGAACTGGGTCTCTCCCATCTGTCGCATAGAATGGTACTTTACTATGGGGTCCTTATGATATACCACATGAAAACCCTTGCCTCCATAGCATAGTGAATGGTCCTCTACTATGGAGCCCTATGGCTCACATGAAAACTCTATCCGAAACAACAAGAATGATGGGGACCGCGAAACTGAAGAAGACCGTGCATCTTGAATTGCAGACTAGGAACCTGACGTCGAGTCTGAACATCTGACAACTGTAGAGTATGGAAGAAACTAGCTGGTCTAGATAATCTGACTGGACCTGTGACTCTACACAATATTCCTCCTTTCTCCCATACTAGTCGGCATGACATCGACTATGTTGGAGAAGACAATAAAATGGGGAAAACATGAACTTGCGGCTTTTCATCATTTTTTTTAAAAATAGACGCCTTGATTTTTTTTTTGAAAATTTTGTTTAAGCCGTTTCACCCTTTTTTTACAGCTTTTTGAACATTCTCTCTCTTTTTTTTATAATTTTTCTTGGCTTCCTTTTTTTAATAGCCATCTCTTCTCTCATTTTTTTGTAATGAGCCGTTTCAACGTTTTTTTGTATGACTTTTGCAACATTTTTTTGAACTTCGGCTCACTTGGGCACATCACTTCTGTTTTTTTTCAAAATATACCATCTTCCTTTTTTTATGGCCTTTCTCTCTCTTTTTTTAATATAAAACATCCCTCTTTTTCTATCATTTTTTTTATAACCGTAGTTTTATTGCAATAGATAATATGTTGTCATCAAAGTACAACTTTCTTGTTATTCAGACATCAGGAAAAGTGAAAAACTAAGAGAACAGAAAAGAGCAACGCCTTGAGTAGTTTCCAGTAATCATCTTTGGATCGAGAGCAAGGGTCTGATCAGATCAGCTGCCGCAACTTAACAGTTGCAATAACATATGAGGAAGAAACGACATTCACCGCCATTGAGCTATCCCCTGTTCCTGCACTTCGCACCACATATATTGTTTTTGCATGGGAATGTGGTGAAATGGTACTTGCAACGATCTCCTGCGGCCGTTGATACACCATCCTCATGGATCCGCGTACCTATGCATGCACCTGAAACCAAAAGGAGGACAGGAAGAAACAAAAAGCGACCCGGAGCCATTTAGTAAATCCTCTCACTCTCTCTTATCTCTCTCGCTAGAAATAGTGAATATAATATTTTTTTCTTATACTGACTCTGATACCATGTTAGAAAATAATAACATAGCTCTGATACCATGTTAGAAAATAGGTATACGGAAGCGTATCAGAGAATAAATAAATAAATAAAACTTGGAGAACATCGGGATTTTACGTGGAACCCTATTCCCTAAGGAGCGGGATGAAACCACGAGAAATGACCTTAAAGGGCCATATGCTTCATTGCATTTTCTCTATGGATAAAGGAGGTCTGGGGCTCCTTATATAGCCTTCACAGAGACTCCAAGTCCCACCACTGGTAGATATGGGATAAACACATGGATGTGGTAAATGGATCCCTTCGGGATCTATGTACCCACCTATTACATAAGTGACGCATGCTCCAAATACTCTAACAGAGATCCGAGTAAATACATTCATAAATCATCATTATTGCACATTAAAACACAAAATCCCTAATTTTGACCTCCAAAAATCAAGTTAGATATTCAAAATCTCTCAAAAAAATACCACACCAAGTGAGATCAACATCTTAAGAACAAAACTCATAAAAAATCGAAGAAGTTGATGAAGATTTGTCCAATTTTGGCTTACTTGAAGAAATGGGTGAAATATGGGTTTGGAGAACCGTGGAGGAAGTGTCCCAGCAACAAGCAGAGAAAGTGGGGGCGAATTGGAGGGATTTCGACCGAAATTTATTTATCTCACCAAAACAAAGAATTTTAATACTAGATTCGCTATTTTGGGGTGATATCTCGAGATGGGCTGATATCTCGTGAGATTTTGACCAAAATCTTGGAAATCGACAAATATACTGGTTTCAATATCCGGACCCCATCGAAATCGAAATTTCAGTGATATTTCGTCAAAATTTCGTGAGATTTTGGTCCATGGCCCTACTTATATGAAATCCTTTAGTCTCCAATGCATGTCTCCAGACCTCAAGCTTCTCATTTATTCCATCTCTGGTCTCATCAATCAACATAATATCATCGACGAATAATATACACCAATTTACGTTATCCTGAATGTGACTTGTCAACTCCTCCATAATCATAGTAAAAAGAAATGGACTCAAAGATGAACCTTGATGCAGACCAATGTTGATGTCAAAATAGTCAGTCTTCCTAGACTGTATCCTTACACAAGATGAAGACCTATCATACATATCCTTTATGAGGTTAATGTATAGGACATACTTGTCTCTTCTCTAAAACTCTCCACAATTCTCTCGTGGAACATAATCATAAGCCTTCTCCAAATCAATAAAAATCATATGGAGATTTTTCTTTTTAGCTCTATAAATCTCCATTGTTCTCCTCAGCAAGTGGATGGCTTCAGTAATTGAGCGACATAGCTTGAATTCAAATTGGTTTTCTTTTAATTTGGAAACTTGCCTCAACGTTCTTTTGATCACACGTTCCCAAATTTTCATAGTGTCTCATCAGCTTGATAACTCTAGAATTTGGACAACTTTGAATGTCTCTTTTGTTCTTATAAAGGGCACCACGATGCTTCTCCTCCAATATTCATGCATTTTCTTTCTTCGCCAAATAACATTGAATAAATTTGTAAACCAAGTCAAACCATGCTCACCTAAAACTCTCCATACTTCTACATAAATATCATCATATCCTACGCTTTTCCTAGGTTCATAACCTTCAAAACCTCCTCTACTTCCGTTGTATTCGTCTATAGCTTGCACGATTCAAGTAACTTCACTACTAGCTAGATCTCCCATGTGATCTCTCTATTTCCTTCCCCAATGAAAAGCTTATGGAAATATTGATTCCATCTCGTCTCTATATCCTTACGAGTAACAAGCACGTGACATTCCTCATCCTTAATGCATCTCAATTTTGAAAGGTCTTAGATCTTTCTTTCTCTTGCTTTAGCCTACCTGAATATGTCCTTCTGGCCCTCCTTAGTCGAGATTTTTGTACAAAACTTCATAAGCTTTTGACTTGGCTTTGCTTACAGCCTTCTCTGCTTCCTTCTTCGGTATTTGTAGTTCATGACAGTTTCATATGTTCTATCCTTAGACTTGGTTTTAAAGCATGCTATTTTAATTTTGAGCTTCTCTTGCACCTCTCCGCATCACCACCAATCTTCCTTTTGACCTGGAGCTCCTCCCTTTGACTCGCCTAGCATCACTTTGGCTACCCTTCGGATATAAGATGTTACCGCCTCCCACATCTCATTTGAACTTCCGTTACAATCCCAAGATAAGTCTTCTAAAACCTTCTCCCTGAAGCTTGATTGCTTCAATTGAAGATTCCACCATCTAGTTCTAGTGATCTTGGAAACCCTCATTTTCTTTACCGGCCCTGTTATTCGCTCATCCATGACTAATAAACGATGTTGGGTTGTCAAACTCTCTCGTGTGTTACTTTGTAGTCTTTGCAACACAACCGATCTCTTCTTAATGCAAAGTAATCTATCTGTGTTCTAGTCAGGCCACTCTTATAAGTAAATTAAATGCTCCTCCCTCTTCTTGAAGAGAGTGTTTACTATGAAAAGATCATAAGCTATTACAAAATCCAAAATAACTTTTCTCCCTTCATTTCAAACCTCGAAGCCATGGCCTTCATGAACAACCCTGAAGCATCCTTTCCCACATGTCCATTAAGATCTCCACCTAGGCAAATCATCTCTCTTTGTGGGATTCCTTGCATAATCTTATCCATATCCTCTTAAAAAGCTTGTTTAATACTTTCATCTAAACTAATTTGCAGTGCATAAACTGAGATGATATTCAGAATTTCTTCTTCGAGCACCAAAATAAAATGTACTAAGCCTTCTCCCACTATAAGTAGGGTTGGCTATATGGATTCTTGCTCAAATCCTTGTTGAAAGATTCGACTATTTTTTACGCTGGCCATCGACTACCTAACGCAACCCCTGCAAGAGTGAGATTTGAACCATGGTCTTTTGTATGGTAGACACATTGTACTACCACTAGACCATTAAGTGGGTACACTTTTAGCAAAATAATCCGATCCCCAAATCTTTGCACCTCAACCAAACAATCCTTCAAATCCTTATGAACAACCACTCCAACACCATTTCTGCCCTTATCTTTACCTGAATACTAAAATTTAAAGCCTGTCTTCTCGATCTGCCTTGTTTTCCCTCCAACCCATTTTGTCTCTTACAGACACAGTATCCGAATCTTTCTTCTTTCCATCATATCTAGTATGTCCATCAATTTGCCAGTCAAAGTGCCAACATTTCAACTACTTATCTGCAACTTCCCTTGCAATATCTTTTGGACTAACTTCTTTACTCGCATGCATCCATCATGCAAGAACCCTTGCAAATTTTGGGATCTATCCGGGCGACGATGCAACGGAACTAGCTTATTTAGTTGCATGTGTTTCTCATGCGAGAACTCTTGTAAATTTTGACCTACATCCGGGCAGTAATGTAGCGGTCCTTGCCAACTTCTCATTGCATTCGGGCCATGCAATGCGTCACTAGTAAGGAACGCCCCAACAAAATTTAAATGTTTGCTTAAATCAATGTTGAAAAGATCCAAACTTTTTTGAGCAAGAACACTATTTAGGAATTTGTCTCTCTTGCGCTGGTTATCGGGTACCTAATGTGCAACCCTCCTCAATTTACTTGGGCTTGGGACCGGTTATGGCTGAATTATTGGTATTTCATCTCATGTTGGTCAAAATCTGAAGATTATAGTACAAATTTTCCCATATGCCGATCAATATCGAGTGATATCATCGATATGGGTTTGGTATTGCTTAATTCACTTTTAAATTTTTGGTCTATTTAAATTTTTGGTTTATTTATTTAGGATTTTGCTTCTATATATATTCCTAGTATTAAAAATATATTATGATTTATATTTATTTTTGGATTGGCACATCTGATCTAGGAATGCATGCATACATATATGTTATTATGCTCATTAGCTTGTTCCTATCATATTCGATATAACTTAGCATATTGTTTATATATAATATGTAATGTGATGTAGAGTTAATGTGCTAAATACACCTCCTTGATGTCTCTAAGTTATCGTTTGGATTTCATCATTTCCCTTCTAATATCTCTTAACATGCAACAATCAACATTTAGCATTGACAACAGTAATATATGCGATATAATGTGTATTTATATGCTAAATACACATCATTCTTGCATATAAGTATGTATTTGTATGTTATTTATTGTTTTAAGAACTAGTATGATCTTAATTTGTGAAAAAATCACCTTTTTACATCGTTTCTGAGATTTCCATCGATATATCTCGATATATCCTCAATATATCCCTTTTCAAGAATCAGAGGTTCTACTATGAGAATGTTGTTTCTCACTTCAAGGCCTTATATAATTTTTGGGCCTCTTCGTAATGTAACCCATATTTCCAAATTTTAATGCAATCTGTGATGACTCCCGACTCGGGAGCGCACCCCTTTTCTCATGTCAAAAAAATATCCCTTTTCAGTCTGACCGATACGATATCGATATTTTAAACCTTGTCTTCAGCTATATTGGCGGAAACATTATCCGCGACAATCCGAACTACATTTTCCACTCCAACTTCATTCAGACAATCATCTATCACCTTAAAGATATACTTTGCAGTATGTGTTTAATCGGAGGCATTTATGGATTTCAAAAATGAATTACACAAGGTGCAATTGACACAGAAGTTCACGGTGCTCCTTCGCATATCCGTCCATGCATCAATCATTAGAGAGCATCTGAACTACTTTCACGTATCTCGATGGCATTGCAATTCATCGTTGTCTTCTTAAAAAATGGACCGTTGGGCTCATACCTTGTGGGTGCCTTTAGCCCAGGACCATACTTCCCAATTGCCTTTACCGTGCATTGAAAGGAATTGTTGATGTATGTGCCCGGTTGCATATATAAGAGGCAACTCTTTCTCGATGGTCCTTTGAGAATGCATCTTTTATGGTCATCTGACATGATGATCCTTTTACTACGATGTTCTGCTACATGGAATTGAATAATTGTGATTTTTTTGCCGATGCAACTTCTCCAGTAATACCAATCTCAACTCTCATCTCCTCAACTTTAGCGACTTTCTGGTTCTTCTTCCTGGCAACAACATATAGGTACGAGGTCATCTTCTTCTTCGTCTCTTCGTCCACCTTGGGACATGCAATCATGTTGCGTCTTCGGTATGCTAGATGTTGCTTGAACCTATAAATCTCTCCTTTCACCACCTTCTTGCACAACTTGCAAGTATCTGTGTTCGGATCGGCACGGTTCGAAACGTATCCGTATTGCCTTGCATGATCACTTGATTTCGGTGGCACATAAAACAATGAGTCGTTACCTGAAATAGCATTCGCCAAATGTGTAGTCGTCTACATTGTAAAAAACTCACAACATAATCTACACACTATTGCATAAATTGAAATTTCCATAAACAAGTAAAACATAAATTATGAGACGTTAACCTAGGATACCTAGTTACTAACCAACATAAGCTAAACTTTCCATTAACAAGGCTGATAGCATAGTAAATCACACAAGAAGATGCAAATTAACCTAGATTGTAGCATAAATGACATAAAAAGGGCACACATGAACATGTAAATGAACATATGAATTGTATCATGTAAACAATTTAAATGAACATGTAAAGACACAATTACCACATGTAATCAACTTAAATGAATATGTAAATTTCATACAAAAGACACAAATTACATGATAGATTGTAGCATAGCAAATTACACAAAACACAAGCCATAACATAATCTAATGTTCTGATTCTAGCATAGATTATAGTAGAATAAGGATGAACTGATGGAAATGAACATAAGAAAGGTTGATGTACTCGGAAATACAAGAAAAACCTTAACCGATTTGGGGGCGAGTTGGAGAGGACCTGCACGTCGGAGCAGCTAGAGCCTACCAGCGGAGGAGCAGAGCAGCAACGTGTTAGCTTCAGGAGCAGTGACAACGGCAATCGGGGGAGGAGAACTTTGGTGGAGGGGAGGGTTTTCGTGGGAGGAAATGTCGGCGGGAGGGGGCGGGGGGGGGGGGGGGGGGGGTTACTGCCCGACAGTAAGCTCCAACTTGAAAGTAATCAGGTATATGGAAATCGGTTCTCGGGTCAAAAGCTTCATGCAAAAATCGGCCAAATAGTCAGCCCGATTAGTTGACCTGATTGACTATAGGCTGATTGGTAGTCGAGTCGGGCACATGGTTGAGTCGACTAATCGGCCTAGTCTGATTTTTGTAACCCTGATTTTGTTTAAACATATGATATAAATTTTGGCAGGAAAGCCATCCAACATAAATGTTTCTTTATAACATGCAAACAATATGAGAGAGCAAAAGTTAACGAAAGATCCGATTTTTTAGGAAACTGGTGTGAGATCTACTTTGTTTAATAGGGAAACATTTTAGTTGAAACATGCCTAAAAGTTCATTCTATATTGATAACACTCATGTATCACACGAAATTTGTCATGTAAAAACTTCATGCATATTAACTAAAGGTCCTTGCTAATATTAGTAGAGTTTATATTGAGCTCGTTTGAATTAAAAGAATGATACTTATTGACTGATTCTCAATGACTATTACAAGTTGTTAAAATCAAGCAAGCAAAAGATACACTTGAAATTTTACGTAGATAACTACTAAGGATCTTTGCACATGTTTAGATGGTTGCACTAAGTTCTATTCCCATTACAGCAACAATAAAAAAAACAGTCAGAGTCTAACCATATGTATACATAAACTCTACTAATATTTACAAGGACCTTTAGATGCTTGAAGTTTTTGCATGACAAATTTCATGTGATACATAAATGTTATCCGTTGACGCATATAGAATACCTGTACCTCTTTGTTATTTTATTTTTCAGTTGTCTTCTTTATGTAATTTACCCATAGGCTACTCTCCTATATAAGAGAGCCTAGGGCTTATGGAATAGATTATCTCATTCATTTTTCCCAACATGGTATCAGAGCGACGGTCCTAGACCGGAGTTCTCGAAACCCTAGCCCTAACCCACCCCACCCGCCGGCCCTCTCTCTCTCCTTCTCTCTCTCGATCGGCGCGCCTCCAACGCCGCCTCTCCTCCTTCGTGCGCCACTGCTCGCGCACCTTCTCCAGTGCAGCACGCGATCCCCCTGCGCATCTTCTTGCGCACGATTGCGCGCACCTGCGCCTACACCATCATCTTCAGCACGCGCCTGCGCCATCCTCTCCTGCGCACGATTGCGCACCTGCGCGTGAATGGCACCTGCGCATAGCGCCTTGCAGCACATACCGCCAGCACGAAGGGCACCAGCGCGTGAAGGGCACCAGCGCGCGTGAGGGCATCATACAGTGCCTTGCGGCACATACCGCTGTGCGCATAGCGATCATGTGCACACTCAACTGCGCGTAACAGTGCGCCAGCCCACTGCACGCGTGCATCTCGGCGTGCGTCTTCGTCATTCCTGCGCGTGTGCAGACCGTAGCACGCACATATTCATAGGGATAGTTGCTTGAGGTCTACACATGCAACTAATTGAAGGATATGGAGAGATCCTCAAGCGCATCACGGAAGCGTGAGCGTCGTATCGGATACGACGAAGAACGACTAGTCGTACTAGTTGTTCGGTGCAGCGGAATTTAAAAATTTTATTCGATGAAACCACATGATCCAAGAACCATTCTCGGATCGTTTCATCTATAACCACAACAAGTATAATGCAATACCTCTTGAAGCGTGGTTGATCGAGTCTCTAAGAGAAGAGACCTCCTGTCTAAAGTCCGATCGTCGGAGAGATCGCTTGCGAGCGCGGGGATGAACCGCGGTGTCCTCGCAATCCAAGAAGTTGATCCAAGCACGGTTGCTCCTGATCTCGTCGCACGAGATCGAACGTCTCCTTCGTGGGCGAAGCACTCGAAGTAGACGGAGAACCGCAGAGCGTCGAAGCGGCAGCGCGAAGGCGAGGGCGACGACGTTTCTCTTCACCAAGGTGGACGACCACCAAGAGGAAGAGGGAGAGAGGGCTGTCGAATATGAGAGAAAGAGAGAGAGTTTTGCTACAATAGCATGTGTAAAGAGAGAACCAAGTGTGCCTCTCTATTTATAGGGTTTTGGGATCCATGGATCTCAATCCATGTGTCATATAAAATCAATGGTTGAGATTGATTTATGACAATCCAATGGTCAATATTGTTGTTGGTAAAAGCCAACAACTTGTGATTTAATTTGATAAAATATATTTGATAAATCAAATAAATATTAATACCAAATCTAAATCAATCAAATAAGGAGAGAGAAGGCAAAGGAGATGCTCTCCTTATTTGGAAGAGGGGACGGCCACCAATTCTCCAAGGGAATTGAGTGCCGCCCCCCTCATTCCTAATGAGGAGTGCAATCTCATGATTCCCATGAGATTGCACATCTCCTTATTTTTCTCTCTACTTATTTTCCAACAACAATTTGTTGGTATTTTAATTCACCAAAATAATTGTCAATTAATTTTGGGAATATTGCAATCTTGACATTGGAATATTGTGAATCAAATTCACAACCCAAAACAAAATGTAATTTACATTTTCAATTAATTAAACAATGTGTATCCAATACACATCAATAATTAATCTACTAATATAAATTATATTTAACTCTCTAATACATTATAAATCACATTTATAATATATTAGGAATAATTGGATATTACTATCCACATTATTCTTATCCATAATAATTAAATCTCATTTAATTATATTGGATAATTTCTCATACATCATGATAATTAAATTACATTTAATTATCAACTTCTCTTTGCTTAGATCTCATGGAATTGTTCTCAAACCATTTAAGAACAATGCTATTTCTCCTCAGATACTTGGAGATAAGGACAGTGCGATTGTATTGTTCCACGTATAGTGACTTGGATATTGAGATCACATCTCAAATCCAGATCCCATGGACCTCTCATAGATGTTTGATTAAATCAAGACCGTAAACCTAATCTTCTCATTGCATCTGAATCTCATTCAGATCAATGTCCAGTAAATGGACTAAGATTAGGTCACTTCTCTAATGAGAGGAGTCACTAAAATCCAGACCTGTTTCATCACTCCCTCGGAATGGAAGCGTCATGGTTATACAATCGTTTATGATCAAATCACCCTTCAGATAATCCCAATACCTGCACATCCTGCATACTGGAAGACTCATGATCATCATGAAGATAAAGATCACTTTTACACTGTCATCTTCATAGTCTGATCATTAAGTTTCTCAATCTTGGTCCTTGGGATATGGTACAGATCATATGCTTTCACAAAGCATATATCTTAACTTCAAATTCATATCATGCTTCTAAAGCATGATGACCATGCATGGAATTTGGTCAATCCCAATACCTCATGAGTGAGCTCATGTCTCCCGGTTCACAAGTGAACCTGTATGATCCCTTTGAGAGATCATATTACTCATATGCCCTTACATGCACACCAGCTCGCCGATGTATAGACCTTGATTAGGTCATCAACCTATTGGTCTGCCAAATGTACATGCTCAGACATATAGTAATATATCTGTCTCTGGTCAGAGGATGTTTGCATGTGATGTGACAGCATTCATCGTAGGTCTTTGGCTATCTCGATCTCGTTAAGTCAACTCATTGACTCAACTAATCTGACACTTTTGAATCAATATTCCTATGCAGAGGACCTGCATCAAGAGGTCGATCAGATATCAGTCTAATGAGATGGGATTGCCATCTCCCACTCAGACTGGAGATCACTACTTGTTAATCATTGATGATGCTTGATGAGTCCTCTATCTAACTCCTTAGATATTCATCCAAGCATCAGCCTCTATGATTCAATCATTGAATCAACAGCTGTATGATCATCAAGTTGGCCATGGTACATAACCCTTATTGTACAGAGGGACCTTATAATGCATTCATTCATTCAATATCAGAAAGGGAGTGAAACAAAACATCAATAACTTTTATTGATAAATCTTTTATTACAATAACATTTATTGTAGGAATGGTTCGCCTCGGGCTCACATTGCTAACAATCTCCCACTAGCCCTCAGAACCATTCAGGAACAAGCCTTAAACCCATACTCATTACATGCTGGTCAAAAACCTTCTGTGTCAGAGGTTTGGTAAGAGGATCAGCAACGTTGTCGGCAGAGGCCACCTTGGTGATGATGATGTCACCACGCTTTTGAATCTCCCGAATGATGTGGTATTTCCTTTCTACGTGCTTGCTCTTCTGATGCCATCTGGGTTCCTTCGCCTGGGTAATGGCTCCCGTGTTATCACAGAGTAGCGGGATGGGAGTATCAGAGGAAACTACGCCAAGCTCCTGGACGAACTTGCGCAACCACACCGCCTCCTTTGCAGCATCCGATGCGGCAATGTATTCGGCTTCTGTTGTTGAATCTGCCGTAGTGTCCTGCTTCTTACTTTTCCAGCTCACATCACCACCGTTCAACAGGAACACAAACCCTGATGTCGACTTTCGATCATCAATATCCGATTGGAAGTCAGAATCTGTATATCCCAAGACTTGGAGATCACCATCTCCATAGACCAAGATGTAATCTTGCGTCCGTCTTAGATATTTGAATATGTTCTTTACTGCATTCCAGTGTTGTTCTCCATAGCAGGATTGGTAACGACTTACCACTCCCACTGCATGGCAGATATCTGACCTAGTACACATCATGGCATACATTAAGCTTCCTACGGCTGATGCATAAGGACATCCAGCCATGGCCTTCTTTTCCTCAACAGTTTGAGGAGCCATTCCTTTAGACAGGTGGATACCATGTCTTAAGGGTAGGAATCCTTTCTTGGAACTATCCATACGGAATCGTTCAAGAATCTTCTTAACGTATCCATGTTGTGACAATCCCAATATCCTCTTCTCTCGGTTTCTGAACAGCTTCAGACCCAAGATGTAAGAGGCTTCTCCAAGATCTTTCATCTCAAAGGTATGGGACAACCAAATCTTCACACTGGTCATCATCCCTGTATCATTCCCAATGATAAGGATGTCATCTACATAAAGCACGACGAACACAATGGCGCTCCCACTAAGCTTCTTGTACACACAAGGTTCATCAGGATTCTGCACAAAATCATAACTCTTTATGGTTTCGTCAAATCTGATGTTCCAACTACGAGAAGCTTGCTTGAGCCCATAGATGGATTTCTTCAGCTTGCATACTTTGCCATCCTCAGTTATGAAGCCCTGGGGCTGCTCCATGTAGATATCCTCCTCGAGGTATCCATTTAGGAAAGCCGTCTTGACGTCCATCTGCCAGATGTCGTAGTCAATATATGCAGCTATAGCTAGCAATGTCCTGATGGATTTAAGCATAGCCACAGGAGAGAATGTCTCATCGTAGTCGATGCCTTCTCTCTGTGTGTAGCCCTTGGCTACGAGCCGTGTCTTGAAAGTCTCTACTTTCCCATCAGGTCCCCTCTTTCTCTTGAAGATCCATTTGCACCCAATGGGTTTTACCCCTTTAGGTGGATCCTCTAGGGTCCATACACCATTCTTATGCATGGAGTCAATTTCTGACTTCATTGCTAGCATCCATCTATCCATGTCATGATCCGCGAGTGCTTCATCAAATGAAGTAGGATCACTGTCAGTTTCACCTGACACATGGAATCCATACCTTTCTGGTGGTACAACCACCCTCGAACTCCTTCGAAGAGGTATGAGTGTATCATCTTTATTTACTTCTTCAGTTTCTGGTTCAGGAAGCTCAGAATCCTCAGGAGATTCAATGAGTTCCTTTACTTCATATTTATCTTGACCCTTAAGGAAATCATTCTCCAGAAATTTCACATCTCTAGAAACAAAAACCTTTTGAGTCTCAGGGTCATAGAGTTGGTATCCAATACCATCTCTAACATACCCAATGAAGTAACACTCACGAGAGCGAGATTCTAGCTTGCTTGCATTCACATTCTTTGCATGGACCAAGCAACCCCAAACCCTCAAGTGATTAACACTAGGTTTGGTTCCATACCAGAGCTCATGAGGAGTCTTAGGTACAGATTTGCTAGGAATCTTATTCAGGATATATATTGCAGTCTTTACTGCATATCCCCAGAAACTAAGTGGTAAATGTGCTTTGCTCATCATTGAACGAACCATATCCATGATGGTTCTGTTGTGTCTTTCAGCAACACCATTAAGTTGGGGAGTTCCAGGAGGAGTGAGATTGGAAATAATTCCATTCTCTTTAAGGTATTCCTTAAATTCATCTGATAGGTACTCGCCACCTCAATCAGATCGAATTCATTTAATCTTCCTATCGGTTTGGTTCTCAACCAAAGCCTTGAATTCTTTGAACTTTTCAAAGGTTTCAGACTTATGACGTAATAGGAAGATAAACCCATATCGCGAATGGTCATCAATAAACGTCAAATAATATCGATATCCATTTCGGGTCGCGGTACTGAAGGGACCGCATACATCCCTATGTATTAGGTCAATAATACCTTCACATCTTGTAACCTTGTTACGAAAAGGCATCCTGGTCATTTTTCCTTGAATGCAATTCTTGCAAGTAGGCAAAGGTTGAACCTGTAGAAAGTCTAAAGGTCCATACTTAATTAATCTATTGATCTTATCAACAGACAAATGACCAAGCCTTTGATGCCAAATCTCATTTGAGAGATTTTCATTCTCCCTGGATCTTTTAGGGTTTTTATTAGTGCTTGTAACATTCATAACACATTTATCAATGCACAATTCATAGAGTCCTCCAGAAGTCAAAATACCATCTGCAATATATTTATCATAACGGTTTATGACTAATTTATTACAGAACAGGAATGAATACTCACTTCTAACTAACTTAGATACAGATATTAGATTCCTTCTGACTTCAGGTACATAAAGACACTCTTTAAGTACTAGGACTCTACCACTAGATAATGATAGTCGACAAGTCCCGACGACGACTGCTGCAACACTTGCATCAGATCCCATCTGGATGACTATCTCCCCTTCTTCAAGCTTTCTAGTTTCCTAAAACAAATGCAACAAATTGCATACATGAACAGAAGCACCAGAATCAACAACCCAACTTCCTTCTCGTCCGACGAGAAAGCTGGTTTCAATGCTAAATGTAGATTTCATACCTGCTGGGGCTTTACCTTTGTCGATCGACTTCAGGTAATCCGGGCAATTTCGCCTCCAGTGCCCCGGTTTCTTGCAGTGGTGACAGACGTCGGTTTTCTTCGACGCCATTAAAATGGATGCATTGGAAGATGAGGCAACACTTTGTCCCTTCTTTCTCTTCTGGGCCGGGCCCTTCCGAGAACCTTGCTTCCGACCGCGCTTCCCTTTGACCTGTGCAACCATTGCAGTGCCAGTGGGACCATCTTTCTTCATTACGTCTTCTGCAGACTTTAATGCAGCAAGAAGCCCAGCATTTGTCAGTTCCAGTTTATTCATGTGGAATGACACCACAAAGTTATTGAAAGATTTGGGCAATGACAGCAGAATGAAATCAGATTGCATGTCTGCATCCATAGTTGCCCCCAGAGTCTCAAGCTCCGACAAGTACCCAAACATTTTGAGTACATGCTCGCGGATCGAGGTCCCTTCCTGCATCTTGCAGCGAACGAGTTCTTTCATAACATTGTACCGCTGGGTGCGGTTAATGTCACCAAACATATCCTTTAGATTCTGCATGATATCCTGGCAAGTACTCATCTCCACATGTTGCTTCTGAAGAACATTGGAGAGAGAACCCAAGATATAGCACCTAGCCAAGACATGATCTTCATCATACTTGTCATTATATGCTTTGTCTTCCTTAGATTTAGGGTTTTCAAGTTTGTTTTCAGAGAGCACATAACTGATGCGTTCTGCCGAAAGCACAAGCTCTAAATTACGGATCCAATCCGAGTAATTTGGTCCGGTCAATTGGTTGACCTCCAGAAGCCTGCTCAGTGGGTTCATGGCCTTTATTTTCTGAAATTGAGAATGCACTATATTAGAACATATAATCATATATTCAATTTAATTTTATTTGATTAAGGCATTTTTAAATCAAATTAGTCTTGCTATGTCAACTATGAAAGTTTATTCCCTTATTCACTTTCAAAGTAGGAGATATACTTACCGATATATCTCAAGCAAGAACTGTGATCTCCTCTTTATCTTTGTTACATCCCAATAATATGAGAAACTGCAACTCCAATAAAGAGAAGCGGGAACACATTCCGCCTTGCAAGTCCAACTTGCATTCCCAATTTGGTCTTTAATACCCAGGCCCACCACCCCTAAGGTGATGTTGACCTGTCATTAATTGAACCAACCGTCAACAGGATTAGAACTCGCTATACACAATCCAATATCGCCCCAATAATATGAGGATCCGATATTGGGGTCACTACGCATACGACCTTACTCTTTCGAGAAGCAAAGAGTCCGATCCAGATGCGCTTGTATATAGGAGCTGTCACTACGTACAGGCGTCTCCTATATACAATCCCTGGCGACGGAAACCCTTCGCCTTGACGGGAGACCATGGATGTCACTTATGTGATCCTCCACCTCTTATTCAAATTTAATTAATTACTATGAATCACATTCATATAATTAATTCTTCCAAAGGAATCATTAACTCTAATCATATTAGAGTATTCTCAATTGGATATAATTAACTTAATCATATTAAATTAATTATCAATCCAATTTAATCAATCAAACTTAATTTTATGCTTGAATATATATATGATATTAATCTCAAAGTACGTATTAATTCGTATTTTAATAATTAGAAAAGTACATCATAATCCCTCGGACATTATCCCGGCCCTACCCGCTGTCATGACCAGTACCGACGGGAGTGGGGCGGACCACATACGTTGCAACCCGCTGACCAGCGATCCCCGACTAGACACCATATCCACCTCGGGAAAGGATAATGCCAAATTGATTATTTTGTACTTGAGATGATCATCGGTTCTTTAACCGAAATTATACCATATAATAATCAAAACAATTTTGATTTTAAGGAAATTTGCTAGGCAAATTCCCAAGTCCTATTCAAGCAAGAAGTTTGATGATTGTAATTCCAATTAAGGTTTAGATCAAATCTAATCAACTAATTGGTTGGGGCCAAGTCAATTAGGCAAATAATCATGTTTCAATATTTCACAAATATTTTTCAAGATTATTTCACGAAATTAACAATTAATTTCACTAATTGACAATCACTTGGTTCTAGATTAGGAAAGCAATATCAGCAGTGACCCCTACTTACTAAAATTGGCATATCTCAATCATATTAAATCCAAATTAAGCAAAGTCAATTTCTAAAGTTTGCCAATTTGATTTAGGACAGAACCTAAGTGATGTTTCACGCATTTCGAGGCAAGTCTAAACAGTAATTAACATTTTAATCACGTTCAGATTCACAGTTCCCGCAACAGTGCATACATGTTCATTAAAACGACCATATCTCGAGCATACGAAATCCGATTTACGCAAACTCAGATCCTATGGTTTCCTTATTTAATGGGGAACATAATCCAAGTATAAAATTCGTGTTTAAACAGTTTAAACAGTGCCGAATTTATTTACTAAACAGATCTGCGAAATCAAATGCGATGAAAACTTTCGCGACCTTAGCGAACCCAAGTCGTCCTTGGTTAACGAATCACTATTCGAAAACGTCGACCTAAGGCTCTGATACCACTTGAAGGATATGGAGAGATCCTCAAGCGCATCACGGAAGCGTGAGCGTCGTATCGGATACTACGAAGAACGACTAGTCGTACTAGTTGTTCGGTGCAGCGGAATTTAAAAATTTTATTCGATGAAACCACATGATCCAAGAACCATTCTCGGATCGTTTCATCTATAACCACAACAAGTATAATGCAATACCTCTTGAAGCGTGGTTGATCGAGTCTCTAAGAGAAGAGACCTCCTGTCTCAAGTCCGATCGTCGGAGAGATCGCTTGCGAGCGCGGGGATGAACCGCGGTGTCCTCGCAATCCAAGAAGTTGATCCAAGCACGGTTGCTCTTGATCTCGTCGCTCGAGATCGAACGTCTCCTTCGTGGGCGAAGCACTCGAAGTAGACGGAGAACTGCAGAGCGTCGAAGCGGCAACGCGAAGGCGAGGGAGACGACGTTTCTCTTCACCAAGGTGGACAGCCACCAAGAGGAAGAGGGAGAGAGGGCTGTCGAGTATGAGAGAAAGAGAGAGAGTTTTGCTACAATAACATGTGTAAAGAGAGAGCCAAGTGTGCCTCTCTATTTATAGGGTTTTGGGATCCATGGATCTCAATCCATGTGTCATATAAAATCAATGGTTGAGATTGATTTATGACAATCCAATGGTCAAGATTGTTGTTGGTAAAAGCCAACAACTTGTGATTTAATTTGATAAAATATATTTGATAAATCAAATAAATATTAATACCAAATCTAAATCAATCAAATAAGGAGAGAGAAGGCAAAGGAGATGCTCTCCTTATTTGGAAGAGGGGACAACCACCAATTCCCCAAGGGAATTGAGTGCCGCCCCCTCATTCCTAATGAGGAGTGCAATCTCATGATTCCCATGAGATTGCACATCTCCTTAATTTTCTCTCTACTTATTTTCCAACAACAATTCGTTGGTATTTTAATTCACCAAAATAATTCTCAATTAATTTTGGGAATATTGCAATCTTGACATTGGAATATTGTGAATCAAATTCACAACCCAAAACAAAATGTAATTTACATTTTCAATTAATTAAACAATGTGTATCCAATACACATCAATAATTAATCTACTAATATAAATTATATTTCTCTCTCTAATACATTATAAATCACATTTATAATATATTAGGAATAATTGGATATTACTATCCACATTATTCTTATCCATAATAATTAAATCTCATTTAATTATATTGGATAATTTCTCATACATCATGATAATTAAATTACATTTAATTATCAACTTCTCTTTGCTTAGATCTCATGGAATTGTTCTCAAACCATTTAAGAACAATGCTATTTCTCCTCAGATACTTGGAGATAAGGACATGGCGATTGTATTGTTTCACGTATAGTGACTTGGATATTGAGATCACATCTCAAATCCAGATCCCATGGACCTCTCATAGATGCTTGATTAAATCAAGACCGTAAACCTAATCTTCTCATTGCATCTGAATCTCATTCAGATCAATGTCCAGTAAATGGACTAAGATTAGGTCACTTCTCTAATGAGAGGAGTGACTAAAATCCAGACCTGTTTCATCACTCCCTCGGAATGGAAGCGTCATGGTTATACAATCGTTTATGATCAAATCACCCTTCAGATATTCCCAATACCTGCACATCCTGCATACTGGAAGACTCATGATCATCATGAAGATAAAGATCACTTTTACACTGTCATCTTCATAGTCTGATCATTAAGTTTCTCAATCTTGGTCCTTGGGATATGGTACAGATCATATGCTTTCACAAAGCATATATCTTACCTTCAAATTCATATCATGCTTCTAAAGCATGATGACCATGCATGGAATTTGGTCAATCCCAATACCTCATGAGTGAGCTCATGTCTCCCGGTTCACAAGTGAACCTGTATGATCCCTTTGAGAGATCATATTACTCATATGCCCTTACATGCACACCAGCTCGCCGGTGTATAGACCTTGATTAGGTCATCAACCTATTGGTGTGCCAAATGTACATGCTCAGACATATAGTAATATATCTGTCTCTGGTCAGAGGATGTTTGCCTGTGATGTGACAGTATTCATCATAGGTCTTTGGTTATCTCGATCTCGTTAAGTCAACTCATTGACTCAACTAATCTGATACCTCTGAATCAATATTCCTATGCAGAGGACCTGCATCAAGAGGTCGATCAGATATCAATCTAATGAGATGGGATTGCCATCTCCCACTCAGACTGGAGATCACTACTTGTTAATCATTGATGATGCTTGATGAGTCCTCTATCTAACTCCTTAGATATTCATCCAAGCATCAGCCTCTATGATTCAATCATTGAATCAACAGCTGTATGATCATCAAGTTGGCCATGGTACATAACCCTTATTGTACAGAGGGACCTTATAATGCATTCATTCATTCAATATCAGAAAGGGAGTGAAACAAAACATCAATAACTTTTATTGATAAATCTTTTATTACAATAACATTTATTGTAGGAATGGTTCGCCTCGGGCTCACATTGCTAACATTAATCCCATCTATGGTATTGTAGACAAAACACATTGTTTGTCAATCGTTCCAGTCTTCATTTTTTCAATATGTCGGAGAGCAAGGCAGATATCCCATCTATTGGCGCATTCCGTGGTCCAGCGCCTATTGTCAAGATGGACGGTACCAACTATGAACTGTGGGCAATGCAGTTCATGAGAATGATGAAGCCTACGGGTAAGAAGCACATTCTTACCGAATCGGAGCCTGCTGAGAAGACTGGAACCTATGCCTCCTGGGAGGCTGATGACGCATACGCCAAAGTCTGGCTATCTGGCACGTTGGCAATTGAGATTGCCAATGATATCCTCCATCAACCCACAACGAAGGATATGTGGGACATTCTGGCGGCCACATATTCCCAGGCGAAGAACGAGACAAAGATTCTGCAACTCCAGCATGATATCTTCACCATCAAGCAGAATGGTCGCCCTCTACATTCTCTCTATACATCACTGAGAGGGATGTTTGAGAAGCTATATAGCTTCATGCCCTTGACAGCCACGCCAGAGCAGCAGAAGACATACAGGAACGCTACTATGGTGGGCGTGTTCCTAGCTGCACTTGATCCTGAGTACGAGGCAACACGATCACAGATTTTGGCCGATTCTACAATTCCGCCAATGGAGGAAGCCTTCCATAGACTGAGTCGGATTACAGTTCCCTCAACTGCTGCAAGCCAGAATTCTTCAGCCATGGCAGCAATCAGAGGTCGCGGCTATCATCACCAGGGCCGTGGACGTGGACCCCGTGGGAGGGGTGGCCGCACTAGGCCAACATGCACCTACTGCCACCGTGTTGGACACAACGAAGATACATGCTATTCAAAGCACGGATTTCCTGCATCCGCACGAGCTGCTGAGCAGATAGAGCCCCCATCTGTTGCTACCTTAGATCAACGGTTTGATGATTTAGTTGCCCGTCTGAGGGGCATTATCCCACCATCTGGTCCAGCACCGACTACAGAGAATCATTATGATGCCGCTGCCTCTGCCTCTGCATCTACTAGTGCTTCAGGTAGTATACTTGCACTCCATAGTAGTAGATCTGATACACTGCCATGGATCATGGACTCAGGCGCGGCACATCACCTATGTGGCGACCGGAGCCTACTTACAGGATACACCCAGATCCCTCCAGGACGGACAGTAGTGATTGCCAATGGCACACATTCCCCCATCACTGGTCAGGGGGAGATTATACTGACATCTTCTATGCAGCTCAAGAATGTGCTTCATGCACCTGATTTTTCAATGAATTTGTTGTCAATTAGTCAGATTACGAAGGACCTCCATTGTCGGGCAATTTTTGATCCATCTTCTTTGATTTTTCAGGACATCCGTACGGGCAACGTGATTGGTCGTGGCTATGAGCAAGGAGGCCTTTACCGTCTGAATCAGACCCCATTTGCCGGAACCACATCCTCTCCTACTGGACAAGTATCTCCTCTACTGTGGCATCTGCGTTTTGGTCATTTACCGCTTCAGAAGTTGCGTCGAGTTCTACCCTATGGTCTTTCTCACACACCTATCCAGTGTGAGGCATGTCAGTTGGGAAAGCATCACAGGTCGTCTTTTCCCAGTAGTCCAGGTCGGAGTAGTAACTCCAAGTTTGAGTTGTTTCATGTCGATGTCTGGGGTCCGAGTCGTGTTCCCGATCACCAAGGACACAGGTTCTATATTGTATTTGTGGATGATTTCTCTAGAGTGTCATGGGTGTTTCTGATGAAAAATAAATCTGAAGCAGGAAATATTATTATCCACTTTCTTAATGAAATTCAAAATATTTTCTCCACATCTGTCAAGCTTGTGAGAAGTGATAATGCTTTAGTGTTGTGCACCAACATTCTAGCCAATTACTACTCCTCAAAAGGGATTATTCACCAAACATCGTGTGCTCATACATCTCAACAGAATGGGATTGCTGAAAGAAAACACCGTCACCTTCTTGATGTCACAAGATCACTTCTTATTCAGAGTCATGTTCCCTACTCCTACTGGGGTGATGCAGTTCTTACTGCATGTTACCTAATCAACCGTATGCCTTCGTCTGTCTTGAATAAACAGATTCCTTTTTCACTCATTTACCCTGACAAGGATTTGTTCACTCTTACTCCTCGTGTGTTTGGGTCAGTTGCATTCGTCCATCAGTTGTCGCCTGGTACTGACAAGCTCTCTCCTAGGGCTGTCAAGTGCGTCTTCGTTGGGTACTCCAGAACTCAAAAGGGGTACAAGTGTTTTGATCCTGTGCGTCGGCGGTATATGATCAATGCAGATGTTACATTTTTTGAATCTGTTATGTATTTTTCAGAATCAGGAGACAAGCAGCTACCATCTATACCTCCTGATGCCATTTACATGACACCACCACCTCAGATATAGACACCGACGCCACCACCACCACCACCAATACCACCACCACCGCCACCACCACCACCACCACCGCCACCGCTCATCTCACCACTACCATTCCATTACACCCGTAGGCCTCCTCCAGCTCATGGTCCTGACCCGTCAACTAGCTCGCCTATGGTATGTAATGAAAACATTAATGTTGATGGATCTGACGACATTTCTCAGCAGGATGTATTGCAGGAGCCTGATACAGATGATTTGGATGTTCCAATTGCTCTACGGAAGCCAAAGAGAAGCTGTGCCAAATATCCATTATCAGCAGCCGTGTCTTTTGAGAGGCTATCTGGAGACTTCAGGACGTTTGCATTGTCCCTTTCAGCTACAGACATTTCAGGAATCATCATGATGCTTTGCAGGATGCTAGATGGCGGCTAGCAATGGAAGAAGAAATGGCGGCACTTCAATCCAGAGGAACCTGGAGCTTGGTTCCTATACCTCCAGATGTCAGCCCGGTGAGTTGCAAATGGGTGTTCACAGTGAAGCACAATGCAGATGGCTCCATTGACAGGTACAAGGCACGCCTTGTTGCACGTGGCTTCACACAGACATACGGGGTAGATTACCTTGACACATTCTCGCCTGTGGCGCGTCATTCCACTCTGCGGATCCTGTTATCAGTTGCAGTTGCTAGAGACTGGCCACTTTATCAGCAGCTGGACGTGAAGAATGCATTCCTGTATGGCGACTTGCAGGAGGAAGTCTATATGCAACAGCCACCTGGTTTTGCTGTTGAGGGGGAGTGTTCCAAGGTATGCAGATTACATAAGGCCATCTATGGCCTTAAGCAGAGCCCCAGAGCGTGGTTTCAGAAGCTTTCAGATCTTTTTGAGAAACAAGGATATAAACGCTCCAATGCTGATCATTCCTTGTTTGTACAGAAGACGGCTAGAGGTATCATTGTAATCATGGTTTATGTTGATGATATCTTGATTACAGGAGATGATGAGCAGGGCATTAAGCAGGCAAAGGAAAGGCTGGGGACCGAGTTTGTCACCAAGGACTTGGGAGTCCTTAGATACTTTATGGGGCTGGAGTTTGCTAGAAATCCATATGGATTAGTAATGTCGCAGAGGAAATATGTTACAGATCTATTGAGTGAGACAGGTATGCTAGGGTGTCGACCTGCTACGACACCAATGGATCCCAGCATGAAGCTTTATGATGATGACACAGAAGAGGTGGACAAGAGAAGGTACATAGAACTGGTAGGCAAACTACTGTATGTCACGATCACTAGACCTGATATATCATTTGCAGTGAGTCGTGTGAGCCAGTTCATGGAGCAACCACGTCAGGCCCATATGGATGCAATACACATGATTCTGAGATATTTAAAATCATCTCCAGGTGCAGGCTTGCTATTTAAGAAAGGAAATGAGATCTCTATCACGGCATGTGCTGATGCAGACTATGCAGGATGCCCCAAGGACAGGAAGTCCACATCAAGATTTGCAGTCTATGTTGGAGATGCTCTAGTCTCGTGGAGAAGCAAGAAACAGACAGTGGTAGCTAGATCCAGTGCTGAAGCCGAATATAGGGCTATGGCCCAGGCTAGCACAGAAATGATGTGGGTGAAATCTTTACTTGCAGATCTATGTCTTGATATACCTCTTCCTATGATGTTGGAATGTGACAATCATGCCGCCTTGTTCATTGCAAACAACCCAGCCTTTCATGAGAGGACCAAGCACATTGAGGTTGACTGTCACTACATACGTGACATGGTTCAGAAGGGGTTCATTGCTACGTCTCACGTCACATCAGAGAATCAGACTGCGGATATTTCTACCAAGGCATTACTTCGAGGCCCATTCCAGAAGTGTGCGTCCAAGCTGAGCATGATTGATATCTATGCTCCATCTTGAGGGGGAGTGTTGACGCATATAGAATACCTGTACCTCTTTGTTATTTTATTTTTCAGTTGTCTTCTTTATGTAATTTACCCATAGGCTACTCTCCTATATAAGAGAGCCTAGGGCTTATGGAATAGATCATCTCATTCATTTTTCCAACATTATCAATATAGAATGGACCAAGGAAGGCCGTATCGATATCGATATCGTTTCGGTCCACCCGGTTCTGGATATATCGGTATATATCGCCGATATATCGACGATATCGGAAATGGCTCAAAAAAGCCATTTTTTGCCATTTTTTTCCGAAATTAAGATCATCCAAGATATTAAAACTACAAATAATCTACAAATACACACTTATGCCACACATATCGGTCATTTATAGCCCATATATCGCATATATCGGTCATCATATTGAACATATCGCTGTTAATGTTTATTCCTGAGCTTTAGATATTAGAAATGGATTCCATTCAAGTTCTTATAAGTTATAACATTAAATAACTTACAAATATACACTTAGATGGCACATATAGATCATTTTGTGAAGACTATGATCCTTATATTGCACATATCGGTCATATCGAACATACCGCTGGTAGTATTAGTTGTTGACCTATATATATTGAAAATGGAGTTCATCCAAGTTCTTAGATCACTAAATAACTTACAAATATGCTCTTAGATCACAGATATCGATCAATCTATGAAGCTTATATCGCATATATCGATCATTTTGAATATATCGATATTAATGTTTTGCTTCTTGACTTATAGATATTTTGTTTTGAAGAATTGACTTATAGATATTGAAATGGATTTCATTCAGTTCTTACAACATGAAATAACTTGTAAACATACACCAAGTTGAAGAATCTTTGTATGCACCCTCCTGTCGCACCATACCCTACCAGTACGGGGGTCTCGTTGCCCGGTCAGTGAGCCTGGGGGGGCTGGGGAGGCGCAGGTTGGCCCCCCCTTGCGGGTGTGCGGGGGCAGCGCCCCCGACCCGAAACAAAACATATATAAACCATTGTATGTTTTAATACTATGTGTAGCTAGATATGTATTTTAATACTGGGTGTAGCTAGATAAATAGTTGAATCAATCTTGCATGTATAATAACATGGATATATAGAGATATCGACGAAATATCAACGATATCGATCGATATCCGGGATTTTTTGTACTGAATCCAGTCATTTTTGACCGATATGAGCCGATATGACGATATATCGACGATATATCGCTGATATCCCTGTAAAAAGATATATAGGGTAATATCGAAACCCCTAACTTGTCGAAACTGATATATCGGCGATATATCGCCGACATGGCCTTCTATGGAATGGACTTCAAGGCATGTTTGATTAATTAATATGTTCCAAAAGCAACACAAAACCAATTTAGATTTATTCTAGGCCGTTCAACTATGAGAACACTGGAGATTTATAGAGGTAAAAGAAAGAACCTCCATATGATTAATATTTATTTGGAAAAGTCTTGTGATTCAGTCCCACAAGAGATATTGTAGAGACTTTTAGAGAAGAGACGAGTACATGTCCTATACATTAACCTCATAAAGAATATGCATGATGGGGCTTCTTCTTGTGTAAGGATCCGGTATAGGAAGATTGACTATTTTGATATTAACATCGTTCTGCGTCAAGGTTCAACTTTGAATCCATTTCTTTTTTTCTTTGATTATGGACGAGTTGACTAGTGATATTCAGGATGAGATACATTGGTGTATGTTTTGTTCGCCAATGATATTGTATTGATTGATGAAACTAGAGATGGAGTAAATGTGAAGCTTGAAGTTTGGAGACATGTCTTAGAGACTAAAGGATTTTTTATAAGTAGGGCTAAGACTGAATATATGGAGTGTACATTTGATGGAAGTAAGATGGATGTGTGGACATACATGTAAAGATCGGATTCGGAATGATGCAATCAGAAAGAAAGTTGGTGTAACTCCGATCGAGGATAAGATGCGAGAAAACCACTTAAGATGGTTTGGTCATTTGCAAAGAAGATCAACTGATGCACCGGTTAGGAGATGCGAGTGTTGTGATGTTGAGCCGGCTAAGAGAGGGCGAGGACGGCCCAAGAAGTGTTGGAAAGAGACTATACGAAGGGATCTTAGTTTTTTGGATATAAATCCGAGATTGACCCAAGATAGATCTGAATGGAGGCGACGAATCCATGTAGCCGACCCTACTTAATTGTGGGAAAAGGCTTTGTTGTTGTTGTTGTTGTAGTGTTGAAGGAATTGAGGTGAAGATTCGAGACGATAACATTTATGAGAAAGTTTCTTTGAGATACTTGGGATCTATTTTGCAACATGATGGGCAAATCGATGGAGATGTTACTCCTAGAATAAATGCAAGTTGACTAATGTAGAGAGTAGCTTCTACTGTTCTATGTGATAAGAAATTTTCTTTGAAAAATCAAAGGAAAGTGCTACAAAGTAGTCGCGAGACCTGGTATGCTCTATAATCTGAATGTTGTCATGTGAACCATAGACATGTGTAGAGAATGTCAGTAGCATAAATGAAAATGCTAAGGTGGTTGTCTGGTCATACACGAAAAGATCAGATTCGGAATGATGCGATCAAAATGAAAATTGTTGTAGAATCGATAAAGAATAAGATGAGAGAAAACCGCTTGAAATGATTTGGCAATTTCAAAGGAGGTCGGTTAATGCACCGGTTAGAAGATGCGAAATTTGGGATGTTGAGCTGGCTAAGAGAGAGCGAGGAAGGTCCAAGAGGTATTGGAATGAGACTATCCAAAGAAATCTTAGTTATTTGGATCTAAGCCCCAGAATGACCTAAGATGCATTTGAAAGAAGGCAATGAATCCATGTAGTTGACCCTACTTAATGTGGGAAAAGACTCTGATGTTATTGTCAATGTACAACTGATTTTAGATCCAACACTTGAAACAACAGTTCTAGTTTTGTAGTGATTTAGAAGATTAGAATATTTGAAAACAGATAAGTTTACGCTAAAAGCAAAAGCATAAAAAACGGATCATGGCAAGTACGGTGTGCACCCACGATCTGCAACCGACCCCTTCATAGTCATAGGCAGAGTAAGCCATAATGTCGCAAGCTACAGGTCTTCTGTCGTGGAACATTGCAGGAGGGGCTCTTCACCGAAGGTGAGAGGATGCATGGATCTCCTCGTCGTAGATGAACAACTTGATGAGGCAGGCAGAGACGGAGAGGGGGGGGGGTGCTTAGCACCCCCAATCCATGGAAATTCCAATCCTTTGATACATATTAGTTCATAGATAGGAGAGTTAATCATGTCCAACATGGCAAATTAAATTGTCATTACTTCCTACAAGGATTGGGGTTCATTAATCACATAGCATTCATAGTTTAAAAATCGGACCGGACCAACATGTCAGATCGGTTGGATCAGGAATTGATGATCGGATCATTTGGTTTCATATAATTAATTTTAAAAATAAGAAAATAAAAAATCGATTCCAATCGATGGTCGGATCGGGTTACCCGGATTTACCCAGATTTGATGATTGGGTAAATTTTCAAAAAAAAGTGTAAATAATTAAAAATAGGATTTTTTTCATTAGTGCCCTTCTTAACTTCTGTAATATCAGTTATGCCCCTCTTTTTTTAGTATATTAGTTTGCTCCAACCTTCTTAGAGTAGTTTTCTATAAGCAACTATATATAAATGATTACAATATTGTATTCATGTACAATGTTAGAAATGTGTCTAACTTTTGTAGAGTTTTATTCGAAATAGACAATCTTGTTATTCTATTGGAAGATTTGACATTTTAAAGTTAAACGATTATTTCATTGACATATACATACATACTAGTATCTGGTTTTATCAGTTTATGGTTCAACATGTCGAGCCAGTAAATTAAGCATGATCATGTTTTTTCTGAGTCAATAGAAATGATGACATCACACTGACATCATCACCGGTCCAATCGGTGGACTGATGGTCCGAACCAGTTGGACTAAATCGAAGATAGACCGGTTCAACATCCGGTCCAATTTTTAAAACCTTTCATAACATATTTGGTTTTTCATCTATTACGGGAACGATGAGAGGCCATCACGCCAATTTCTAGGGAGTCATTGCCTTTCTAATCCCGACATAATTTATTTGTCTCTGTCACCTTTATATTGGTGAATCTTCGCTAAACAATCATATTTACTCTCCTCTCTTCTTTAAAAATCATTCTCTCCTCGATCGACATTTAACTCATAGCTCGCAACACCAATGTCATGCTTCTCGTTGTTCAACCTCCAGACTTTCATCCTCGTCCATCCTATTGGTTACTGCCTGGTTATCCCCACTTATGCAAATCTGATATGAAATCGAAATAGATTGAAATGATTTCCACGTTCGCTCCCATATTTATTATGTCATTATTTCATTAGTTAATACCATTAGTTGATTTATGTATTTGATATATTTATGGTGAATGAAAAGATTGGCATTATTTCCTTTCAGAATTTCGTGCATGACATCCTTTAACTTTTTAAGTTACTTTGAATAATATGAATAACAAAATTGAACATATCCATTTATAAATCTTAAATCTTGTGGGATAACTATAAATATTAAAATATAACTTTTGAAGTTAAATTGAATTGTAAATGTTTATTATTCTATAAAATTAATATCAATCTTCGTGGAAAAATCTAGCTTCATAAATGGAGATATCTTTTTTATTTCTATTGATTTCAATGAAACATCTACACGGTTAGTATATCTTAATTATTCTGTCACAAAAGTACTAGTGAGAATGTTAATATAATTTAAAGAAAAATATTCCGTAAAAGTCATAATTAAAATCAATCATTAACGAATTTGATTGCAAGTCATGCCAAGCACCATTCAAGAGACAGTGGCGCTCTTTTATTCTATTTTTAAATATACCTCTATTTCTTTTCAAATATACCTCTTTAACATAATTTTTCATAAAAATACTAGAAAAGTATCAAAGAAGTACATTGCTTGATAAAAAAGTTTTGTGATCAAATTTTTATTTTGTGTAATCTAATTATAGAAATGCATGTTTTTATTTTGTCTCGTTCAAATTATTCATCAAATTTATAGCGAAATTATTCATTAACATTATGATTACTTCAAGTACAATTTTAAAAATACTTTCACAAAATGGATCCATATTAAATATGGGTTAACCTCTCCAAATGTTAAATCCTGGCTTCGTCACTGGAGGCAGGTGGTGCGAGCACTGAAGGTGAAGGGATAAGGGTCGATGGTTGGCAACATGAGATGGGGAGGCGATGTGGCGCGGGGGTGGGCGGTGGCACATGCTAACTGCTTGCTAAAGGTGGGTGCATGAAAGAGGTAGAAAGATGCGCAACGATTCCGTGAAGGGAAGGGGCATGGAGGCGCTTGGTTGTTAAGCCTAACATGGGCAGAGAAAGGGCACTCTGCTACATTTAGGATTGGAATTTCTAGTGAAAATGCGCGGCAGAGGAGTTGGATGAATACGAATCCAGTAGTTGTGGTTCCTGATGCATACTCATCATTCCCTCTCTCGCTATTTATATATAAATGTATGTGTGTGTGTAATATAATATCAATATATTTACAAAATGGATCGGATTGGATTTTGATGATCCGATCCAATCCCCAGTTTAATATAATCTAAAAATTCCAATCCGATTCTATCTATTAGAATGATAAATCAATCTAATCCAATAGCAACAGATTGGATCGGATTACGGATTTTATCCGATCCGTGTGCACCCCTACTGTTCTCTGTAGACATGCAAAGAATGTCTGTTGCTGAGACGAATATGCCCATTGCATAGAATAAGAGCCACATAAGAGAGGTTGGGGATGACCTAAGAAGAATTGGAAGGAAGCTATTAAGAAGAACACTCTTTTGTTGGATTTAAGCCAGGATATTGTCCACATTCGATCTTCAAAAGCAAAGAATCAATGTAGCTGACCTACTTAAAGTGAGGGGGCATGGTTGCTGTTTTGTGGCGAGGGGCAAGTGTTCTGCGCACCGAAATTGTTTTCTTTGTATTTACAAATTTGTGACCTGACTTTTCTGTGCATTATTAGACGTGTCTACACATTTATTCATTGGCACTGTGGCCATTGTATTCCATGTGTACCTGTCATGACTCGTTGAGTATGCAACTTTACATCTCTTTGTACATCTTATTCTACGATACACTTTATACAACAATTCATCTTTCCATTTTATATTTCTTTGACAGGATTGGAGGCCTTGTTTGGTTATGGGCATCTAGAGTGAACATCCATGATTCCCAAATTTTCTCATGTGAAAATGTAAGCTCAGATGATAAGATACCCACTTTAAAATCAAGTGGCGTGTGGGTGGCCGCTGAAGAGGGGAAGCTCTGGAGTTCCTTCTTGAGATGGTTTTCTTTTTGGTCTGGATCCAACCACAGACTATAGTTGGGAATATTCTCACCGTTTGTGTGCTTGAGTTGAGTTCCAACACCTGCTGAAGTTGCTTTAATTTAAATAAGGCTTCCTGCTAACAAGACTGATCTTATTCACGTTCAGTCAATTCATTTCTGAACTAGATTCCCTTCGGCATCATATATAGTGTAAGTTTGAAATAACTCCCAACTTTGTTTTCCTCTGTTTCCTCGTACACTGCAACAACTCTTACTGCAACTAATGTAATTTTCTTTTGGATAACTGTCACTGACCAGAGAGATGATTGTTGTTGCAATGATAGACGGAGATTTCGTGCTTCTAATGTTGCTATGTAAGCCTGAGGGTGTTCATAGCCGAGGACGATGATGTTGCTCAGTGCCCTTCATAAGTAGATTTAGTTGGCTCAATGAAAGGGATCAATAACAGTTCCATTCATTTTTCAACTTCATATGTTGGATTTGTAATTGGTTTGGCATCTTTGCGAAATACAGTGTATTGCTCTAGGATCTATTGGGAGTATGAGGGTCGAGACAAATAGTGAGTTCATATTCCCAACACATCAAATCTATCTATAAAATCCTTAGATAATGCGTGGAAGACAACCTTGTAGTACTTGATTCTTTGGTCGAGTCACGATGGTATGCGAAATATTCGCACAGCCTTTACAATGGCGTGACTTACCCGGGTGCAAATGGACTGACCGCGCTCTTGGGGACACTCCTTCCCCTCGAAATTACCAGGTCTACTATTAAAAAATTTTGAGAGTACTTTACTGGTAAATATTCTGAAGCTCTCAATTCCTCCGATTTTGGCAAATATTCAGCCTTGAAATAAACGAGCCATCATTTTTTTGCATTGGTTTTGTTTTCTATCAATGTGGAATAAAAAATGAGTACCGAATTAATTTAAACTTGTCTGATTTTGTGGATCGCTTAGTTTTCTTGCAGGCTTGTCAGGAAAACTTTCTGAGTCAAGGCTCCATAGCAGGAACGAATAGGTTCTTGGTGCTTGTGATCAATCTGTTCCAGGATTTTTTTTGTCTTGCGCATAATTTTTGTAGCCTGTTATATGTTGGATGTCCTTTTTGCCTGTAATTAGTTATTTCTGTAGCCGTGTTTATTTTTCATGAATGCAACCATAATTCGGGATTTGCTTAGAGACAAAGAAAGAAATAGTTAATTTTTGTTCAAGTAGTAGACCAGAGGAGCTAAGGTGCTGCACCCCGAGAACAGTTCAGTGCTATAGATCATCTTCACTCCTATTCTATCTTACTGGTGATGGATGAGGTATTCTCTTTGCCCTTTTATATAGTTAGAGAAAGCCTGTATTACGAGAAGTATTACATCTGCATTCATATTATGAAGATTTCGGAGCTCTTCCCCAGCATTAGACCTTGCTTACTTTCCGACCTTCATACGGTTGACATTCCTGGTATGTGCTAGCTCACAATCGTTTCAGGAATCAAGATATCTTTCCGGTTCTCTCATCCCTTAGTCTCAACTAAAAGCTTATCGGAATTCAGCCTTAGCCGTACTAACTAGGAAAGCTAGCTGATTAGTTAGACCCTTGCTTAGGCGGAAAATGCAACTTGATTTTATTTTTTGAGCTTATTTGATTTTGACTTTTTCAAAGTTGGGATGTTCCCTACTTGCGACGCGTTGCATTGCCCGAAGGCAATGAAAATCGGCAAGGGTCGCTACATCGCAGCCTGGATGTAGTTCAAAATTGGTAAGGATTCTTGCATGAGAAACGCATGCGGGTAAATAAGCTAGTTCGGTTGCATCATTTTCTGGATGCAGTTCAAAATTTGCAAGGTTCTCGCATAATGGACACGTGCGAGTAAAGAAGTTAGTCCAAAAGAGATTGCAAAGGAAGTTGTGGATTGGTAGTTGAAATATTGGCACTTTAACTGGAAAATTGATGGAGATAGTGGATACGATGTAAAGAAGGAAGATTCATATACTATGTCTTAAAGAGACTAAATGGGTTGGAGAGAAAAAAAAACAAGAGAGATCGAGAAGACATGCTTTAAATTTTGGTATTCAGGAAAAGATAAGGGCAGGAACGGTGTTGGAGTGGTTGTTCATAAGGATTTGAAGGATAGTATGGTTGAGGTGCAAAGATTCGGGGATCGGATTATTTTACTAAATTTGATGCTTGAAGAGGAAATTCTAAATACCATCTCAGTTTATGCACTGCAAATTGCTTTAGATGAAAGGACTAAACAAGTTTTTTGGGAGGATATTGATAAGATTTTACAAGTAATCCCACAATGAGATGATTTGCATAGGTGATCTTAATGGATTGTGGGAAAAGATGCTTTAGGGTATGCTAGTGTTCATGGATGACATGGTTCTGGGGATAGAAATGAAGAGGAAAAAGTCATCCTGGATTTTGTAATGGCATATGATCTTTTCATAGCAAACACTCTCTTCAATTAGATGGAGGAGCATTTAATTACTTATAAGAGTGACCCAACTAGAACACAAATAGATTACTGTTAGAGGAAATGAGAATTGTGTTTATTCCAGAGAACCCTAGGGTCTCTCATATAGAGAAAACCCTATGGGTAAATTACATAAGATAGAACATAGAAAAATAAAAAGACCAAACGGTACATAGATATATAATTCTTTTAACACTCCCTCTCAAGATGGAGCATAGATATTGATCATGCTCAGCTTGGAAGTGCATTTCTGAAATGGTCATCTGAGAAGCGTTTTGGTGAAGATGTCGGCAGTCTGCTCCCCAGAACTGACATGTGAAGTAGAAATCATTCCCTTTTGGATCATGTCTCTGGTGTAATGACAATCTACTTCAATATGCTTGGTTCTCTCATGAAAGACAAGATTATTGGCAATGAACAATGCAACTTGATTATCACAATGTAGTTGCATGGGTAGAGGTACATCTACATGCAAATCTTCTAGTACAGCTCGAACCCACATCATTTCTGTACTTGCCTGTGCCATAGCCCTATATTCAGATTCTGCACTGGATCTAGCCACGCCGGTTTGTTTCTTGCTTTTCCAAGAAACTAGAGAGCTACCAATAAACACAGCAAAGCCTGAGGTAGACTTTCGATCCTTAGGGCATCCTGCATAGTCAGCATCCGCATATGCAGAAACAAATAAATTGGTTTCCTTCTTGAACAACAATCCCGTGCCTGGAGACGATTTTAGATACCTGAGTATCATATATATAGCATCCATATGTATCTGTCTCGGATGTTCCATGAATTGGCTTACCCGGCTAACTGCAAAGGCAATATCAGGTCGGGTTATAGTTATGTAAAGGAGTTTCCCCACCATTTCTCTATACCTTCTCTTGTCAACCTCTTATGTATCATTATCGTACAGTTTCATGCTAGGATCCATAGGAGTAGTAGACGGTCTGCATCCGGTCATGCCAGTCTCAATCAACATATCTGTAATATATTTCCTCTGGGTCATTACTAGACCCCGTGCATTCCTGGCGAACTCCAGTCCCAGAAAGTATCGTAGTGTGCCAAGATCCTTTGTAACAAATTGACGACCCGACACTGCTTTGGTCATCTCTATCCCCTTGGCATCATCTCCTGTGACTAAAATGTCATCAACATACACCATGATGACAACTGTACCTCGAGTAGTCTTCTGGATGAACAATGAGTGATCTGCATTGGATCTCTTGAAGCCTTGTTCTTCAATCAACTAGGAAAGCTTCTGAAACCATGCCCTTGGACTTTGTTTAAGGCCATAAATTGCCTTATGAAGTCTGCACACCATATGATTCTCCCCCTCAGCAGCAAACCCCGGAGGCTGCTGCATGTACACTTCCTCCTGCAGATCCCCATACAAAAATGCATTTTTAACATCCAGCTGGAACAAGGGCCAATCACGTACCACATCGACAGACAGAAGAATACGAAGAGTGGAGTGACTGGCAACTGGAGAGAAGGTATCCATATAGTCCACTCCATACGTCTGAGTGAAACCACGTGCCACTAGCCGTGCCTTGTATCGATCCAAGCTGCCATCTGCATGATACTTGACAGTGAATACCCATTTGCAGCTAACGACAGATGCTCATGGGGAAGCAGTAACCAGCGTCCATGTGCCCCTCGACTGTAGGGCAACCATCTCCTCCTCCATAGCAATTCACCAACAATCAATTTTCAATGCATCCTGATATGTCCGCGGGATCTCCACAGAAGATAAAGCCACTGCAAATCTCTGAAAATCTCCTGTACGACGATGAAAGGAAACCTGTGAAGCAAGAGGATACGAAGCACAACTGCGTTTCTGCTTTCTCATCGCAATAGGGACATCCAAATCATCAACTACTGAGGTCACCGGGCCCGATTCGTCCTGTAATGGCATATCCTGCATAGGCACACTAATCGACCCATCATTAGTAGTAACATCTGGACAACCCTTGGGCGTGCTGGATGATTGTCGTGTAGCCTGAGCAAGACCAGATTGACGGGTATAGAACATTGGTAGTGGAGAGATTAGTGGTTTTGGTGGAGGTGGTGGTGGTGGAGGCGGATGCAATGGTGGTGTGGACACAATGTTAGGAACTGAACTGGACACAGGAAGATTCACGGTAGGAGGAGGAGGAACATATACCTCATTAGTAGATGAGTTGGAGGTCAATCTGTCACCTGCAGGTGAAAAGTACATAACCGACTCAAAGAATGTAACATCCGCACTGACAAAATACTTCCCATTTACTGGGTCATAGCAACGGTATCCTTTCTGCGTCCGAGAATAACCCATGAAGACACATTTGACAGCTCTAGGTAAGAGCTTGTCTAGACCAGGTGAAAGCTGATGAACAAAGGCAACGACCCCAAAAACTCGAGGAGCGAGTGAGAACAATTCTTTATCTGGAAAAACAATAGAGAGAGGAGTTTTCTCACCAAGTACTGTAGACGGCATACAATTTACTGGGTAGCAGGCTGTAAGAACAACATCTCCCCAGAAAGAGATAGGAGCATAGCTCTGGATAAGAAGAGTTCGAGTAATATCAAGTAGGTGACGATGTTTTCTCTCAGCAACTCCATTTTGTTGGGAGGTGTAGGCACATGTAATTTGATGATAATGCCTTTTGACCAAAAATATTGGGAGAGAAATCGAGAATAGAACTCCAATGCATTATCAGTTTGGACGAGAAAACATTGTTTACTTCATTTATAAGATTTTTGATGACATCACCGGCTTCATATTTATTTTCAAAAGAAAGACCCACGACAAACGAGAAAAATCATCGACCACGACAAGATAAAATCTGTGCCTTGGTGATCAAGGACACGACTAGGACCCCAAATATCAGCATGAAGTAACTCAAAAGGGGAGCTACTGCTCCGACTCTGACGACTTGGGAAGCTAGCTCTATGGTGCTTCCCTAATTGACACGATTCACACCGGAATGACGAACTGGGAGATATCTGAGGCAAAAGGTGACGCATCTTCTGGAGAGGCAGGTGACCAAAGCGTAGATGCCAGGTATAGGGTGAGACAGATCCAACAGCATGAGAGGAGACTCCAGCATAAGAACTCCAGTTCAGACGGTAAAGACCATCCTGCTCAGAACCACAACCAATCACTCTACCTGTTAGGATGTCCTGAAATATAAGAGAGGATGGGTCAAATATAGCGCGACAATGCAAATCTTTTGTAATCTGACTAATAGAGAGCAAGTTCATCGAAAATTCAGGAGCATGTAAGACATTCTTCAGACACATGGAAGAGGATAACATAACCTGTCCAATAATGGGAGAATGAGTCCCATTTGCAATGATCACCGACCGCCCTGAAGGAATCTCCCTGTATGAAATAAGTCTGTCTCTGTCTCGACAGAGATGGTGCGTTGCACCAGAGTCCATGATCCAATCGGAGATGTCTGAACTAGAACATGTGTTAAAAGCACTACATGAGGTGCTAGTTGTGGCAGAAGTACTGGCAGAAGCAGATGCAACGATATCCGAAGAGCCTCCAGAAGAATCTGTAGGAACAGTAGGCATTATATCCCGTAGCCGAGCAACTAGGTCCTCAAATCGCTGATCCGAAGCCTAAGAGGATGGAGATGCAACATGTTCGGCCACCCTTGCAAACGCTGGAAAACCATGCTTAGAATAGCATGTATCTTCTGAGTGACCCGTACGACGACAATAACTGCAAGGTGGACGAGATCTACCACCACGACCTCCATTTACACGGCCACGACCACATAATGAAAAAGAGGAGCCACCTCGTCCTCTGGAAGCAGCCATCGCAGAAGGAGGTGGCATAGACGAGCTGGAGGGAATTGAGATGCGACTAAGCCTCCGATAAACCTCCTCCATAGGAGGAATGGTAGCATCTGCAAGAATCTGTAATCTGGCCGCATCATATTCTGGATCAAGGGCCGCAAGGACGCCTACCATGGTAGCATTACGGAATGTCTTCTGCTGCTCGGGTGTGGCCGTCAGAGGAATAGTGCTGTATAGTTTCTCGAACATCCCTCTCAGGGCTGTATACAAGGAATGAAGAGGTCGCCCATTCTGCTTCATGGTGAATATGTCATGCTGAAGTTGTAGCATCTTGGTTTCATTTTGGACCTGGGAATATGTCGCCGCGAGGATGTCCCACATCGCTTTGGCGGTGGGTTGATGGAGAATATCATTCGCAATCTCCATCGATAAAGTTCATGAGAGCCAGACTTTGGCATACGAGTCATCAGCCTCCCAAGAGGCATAGATCCCTGTCTTCTCTGTCGGTTCGTCTTCAGTAAGAATGTGCTTCTTACCATTGGACTTCATGAGACTCATGAACTGCATCGCCCATAGCTCATAGTTCGATCCATCCATCTTGACGATTGGTGCATGACCTTTGAAAGCGCCTACGGATGGCATATCAACCTTTGATTCTGACATATCGCCGCAGAGAAAGAACTAGGGTTTGTAGACAGACAAAATAGATGTCTACACCGACTGCATAGGATTCGAGTGCGTATGTAGACTTACGCACCCAAATCCATATAGGAGATGACGAACGTGGCTACGAAGAGGACCACCGGGGAGGGGGTGCCGGCTAGGTCACTACCGGCGGTGAATAGAGGAGGCCGGGGTCGGGTGCAGGAGTGTTGGGCGGCAGCCGGGAGGGCTGGGTGGCACCCAGGGGCACCCCGGGAGAGCTGGTGGGCGGCAGGGGCGCCCTGGACTGGGCCCGAGAAGGGCTGGTGGGCGGCAGGGCTGGGGCCGAGAGGAGCTGGTGGGCGGCAGGGCTGGGGCCGAGAAGCCCGAGGTCTTTGGCGGCGGCGGCGGGCTCGAGAGGGGGGGGGTGGAGAGCCTAAAGCCTAGGCTCTGATACCATGTTAGAGGAAATGAGAATTGTGTTTATTCCAGAGAACCCTAGGGTCTCTTATATAGAGAAAACCCTATGGGTAAATTACATAAGATAGAACATAGAAAAATAAAAAGACCAAACGGTACATAGATATATAATTCTTTCAACAATTACTTTACGTTGATGAGAAGAGATCGGTTGTGTTGTAAAGACTGCAAAGTAATCTCAGGAGAGAGTTTGACAACATAATATTGCTTATTAGTATTAGATGTGCAAATAAATGGACTGATAAAGAAAAGGAGGGTTCCTAAGATCACTAGAACTAGATGGTGGAATCTTCCACTGAAGCAATCGAGCTTCAGGGAGAAGGTTTTAGAAGACTTATCTTGGGATTATAGAGGAAGTGCAAAGAGATGTGGGAGGCAGTAGCATCTTGTATCCGAAAGGTAGCTAAAGAGATGCCATGCAAGTCAAAGGGAGAAACTCCAGGTCAAAAGGATGCTTGGTGGTGGAGTGAAGGGGTGCAATAGAAGTTAAAAATTAAAAGCGCATGCTTTAAAGCTATGTCTAAGGATAGAACAGAGGAAACTGTCACAAACTACAAAATAGTGAAGAAGGAAGCAAAGAAGGTTGTAAGAGAAGCTAAGTCAAAAGCTTATGAAGTTTTGTATAAAAATCTCGATTCTAAGGAGAGCCAGAAAGATATATTTAGGTTGGTCAAAGCAAGAGAAAGAAAGGCTAAAGAACTTTCTCAAGTGAGATACGTTAAAGACGAGGAAGGTCACATGCTTGTTATTCAAAATTGTTCAAATTACTAAGGTATCAAGATAATGAGGCACACTATGAAAATTTGGGAATGTGTGATCGAAAGAAGGTTGAGGTAAGTTTTCGAAGTAAAAAGAAAACCAATTTGGATTCACGCTAGGTCGCTCAACTTTTGAAGCCATCCATTTGCTGAGGAGAAGAATGGAGATTTATATAGATAAAAGGGAGAATCTCCATATGATCTTTATTGATTTGGTGAAGGCATATGATTCTGTCCCACAAGAGATATTGTGGAGAGTTTTGGAGAAGAGACAAGTACCTGTCCTATACATTAACCTCATGAAGGATATGTATGAAGGGCTTTATCTTGTGTAAGGGCCCTATCTGGGAAGATTGACTATTTTGACATCAAATTGGTTTATATCAAGGTTCAACTTTGAGTCCATTTCTTTTTATTTTGATTATGGATTAGTTGACAAGTCACATTCAGGATGAGTTACCTTGATATATGCTATATGTTGATGATATTGCGTTGATTGACGGGACTAGAGATGGAGTAAATGAGAAGCTTGAGGTCTGGAGACATACATTGGAGGCTAAATAATTTTGTATAGGTAGGAGCTAAGACAAAATATACGGAGTGCACCTTTGATGGAAGCAATGGAGAAGGAATCCATGTGAAGATTGATGATGATAACATTCGGAAGAGAGATTCTTTTAAATATATGGGTTCTATTTTGCAACATGATGGGGAAATTGATGGAGATGTTACTAATAGAATAAATACAGATTGACTAAAGTGGAGAGGAGCCTCTATTGTTCTCTGTGATAAGAAAATTCCTTTAAAAATTAAAAGAAACTTTTACAAAGCAGCCGTTAGACCTGCCATGCTCTATGGATATGAATGTTGGCCTGTGAACCATAGACATGTGCAGAGAATGATTGTAGCAGAAATGAAAATGCTAAGGTGGATGCATGGACACACACGTACAGATCGAATTCGGAATGATGCAATCATAAAGAAAGTTGTTGTAGCTCCGATCGAGGATAAGATGCGAGAAAATCGCTTAAGATGGTTTGATTATTTGCAAAGAATGTCAGATGATGCACCAGTTAGGAGGTGCGAGTGTTGGGATGTTGAGCCGACTAAGAGAAGGTGAGGACGACCCAAGAAGTGTTGGAAAAGAGACTATATGAAATGATCTTACTTTTTTTGATATAAGCCCGGGATTGACTCAAGATAGATCTGAATGGAGGCGAAGAATCCATATAACTGACCCTACTTAATTGTGGGAAAAGGCTTTGTTGTTGTTGTATTTGATTTTGACTTTTTTGTTTCTTTTTCATGATAAGATCAAAAGTTGAGCTTAGTAAGTAGATTGCTTCGAAAGAGGATGAGACCTCATAGCTATTATAGAGCATAGTCTCTGTCTTCCTTGCGTCAGTCAATGCTTGTTGAATTGCTCGAGGAAGGGATCCATTTTGGCTTGAACTTTTCCACTTCCATAATTTATCCTAAAGACCTCTCTATCTCTTCCCTAGGGAGAAGTGGGTGAGTTTCGGCCCAAAGAACATGGGGGCGAGAGTTGATGGAGGAATCCATTGACTTTCTTAACCTCGGGCTGAACTGTTGATAAGGAGGTGGCGTGGGGAGAGGGAGAAAGCGTGAATTCTATGAGAGGTATAAGCTCTTGCTTCCTTCCTGCCCTCTTCTTCCCCTCCTTCAACTCTTTGTAGTCTACTGCTTATCTATAGTTTTCCCCTTTCTTCTAGGAAGTCCGATTTCTCAACAGTGTTATTTGAATAACTTATCCGATCTGGAGAATTATGCTTCAATTCATCCAGAAAATAAGTGACAGATCCACTCAAATCCACATAGTTTTTTAAAATAAAATTCACCGGAAAAGTTCATGTTCTTATGAGGTTATTTTTGTCAAAGCTAACGATCTGTTTATAAAGAATTTTATGCATCGCATTTTAGTAATCAGCTAAAAACCCTGGTCTTAATCTCGATGGGTCTTGACATCTGGCTTTGACAATAAAGATTTAGGCTTGAGTCCCATGAATTGTAATTATTAGGGATGTCAATTTGGATATATCTATTGGGTACCCGATCTGAATCTGATCCATTTACCGATCCGAAACCCATCCCATTTATTTTTAGACGGGTTTGGATTTTGAATTTACTATCCATGCAGGTATAGGTATGGGTTTGGGATTGCCTTGTGGGTATCCGAACCCAAACCCACCCTAAGCCTGAATAAAAAATATATAAATATAGATTTGTGTTGTATTTTAGTCATACTCATCAGATCCACTTAATATCGAATACGTATCGATCTACATATAAAAAAATCTGACCCAATTTTCTCATTTCCATTCATTTATTCATATTTGACTACTATTTTTGTATCTTCAATAAATAATAATTATCAACCTAAAGAGTTAAACACTTATATGGGTAAAATTGGGCTGCTTCCTAGGGGCAGCTAAGTTGGCTTCCTCCATCTCATTTTTCCTATGTATTTTATTTTTTTTTGAAAAATACTTCCGTGGATTTTCATTATTATATCCTTACAATAGATCATTCAAATTTTGTGTGAAACAGAGACTCCTACGGCCTCCATCCAGATGGGGTTGATTTCAACAATTCTACGATCGTTGAAAATGACTGTCTAGATAGATGCCGTAGGAGTCTTTGTTTCTCACGAAACTTAAATGACATAATATAGGGATGTAGTGATGAATCTCCGTGGATTCATTTTTCAAAAAAAATTAGGGAAAATGGGGTGAGTGGAGCCAAGTTAGCCCCCCCAGGGGGCAAACCCATTTTCCCTACATATATATCTTTAATATTTCCTACACATTGCACGTCTTTGTTTAACTCCATATACATAATCTCCTTATGTTTAATCTACATGTGAAAATCTTATGTACATTTATGAAGAGCTTAAAATTTTATTATGTTGAATATGTAGGTACCTATTGGGTACACACTTATCCGTCGGGTATATGGGCACCAGTTAGAAATTACCAGTTTAATAAATGGACAGATATGAATAGTGATTTTATAAATGGGTACCCGTCCCAAACCGATCTGCTGACATCCCTAGCAATTAGCTTGGGTGCTGGGCTGTGCGTTCCATCAGTATCCCTATGAATATATTATTAAGGGTAAATTACAAAAAAAGGGACCAATCTTTACATAGATTCCCAAAGTAGGGACTGATTTTTAGATTGTAACAAATAAGGGACCTAAGTTTGAGTTAACGATACAGTCCCCAATGCCGTGAGTGGGCATCTTAATTTGTGGTGTTGATTGACGAAAATACCCTCATCTTTGCAATGGGCACCTGCACCTTCTCCCCTTCCATCCTTCTTCTTCCTCGTGCATATTCTTTCTCCCTCTCCTCTTTTTTTCTCCACGGAGCTTCAACCAACCTAACAACCAGGTCATTTCTCCAAAAACCTCCAAGTCTAGGTTGGCAGCCCATCCTTCGTCCGCAATCTCATCTAGGTTCGTCGAACCTATCCGTCCAACACCCATCTTTATACACCTGGAACCCACTTCATAGCTTAATCTTTCGCCATTTTTCTATCTAGATCTTAGTTCTTTCATCTTCAATTTGTTTCCAAAACTGTTCGAGTCGTGGCCGAACCAACTTCCTATCGAATCCATTTCTTTTTCTACCTCTCCATACTTGACCATCTGCAGCCATACACAGTGGCCAGAAGTCTGGAGCGAATCCCCCACTCCCGATCGATCTTCCATTCACCTTCTTCTATGGTGATTTGAACCAAGATTTTCATCTTGAGTCACTACTACTTGTAAGCCTTTCAGCACCTGAAGCTTGAACTACATGAAGCTGCAGTTCCGTGAGGCAAAAGAAGTTCCAGTGCCGTGATATTTGGTTTCAACACCCGGATCACAAATATCATGCCTGTTCCAAGCATCCATCCGTGGTCAATCCTCAGTCAACCTACAGTTGCTGTAGGATAGAAATTCCATATCACCGTCTTATGGCTCGCACCCTATCTATACATTCCAAATCTTCGCGGAGATAGCTAAAGAAGTGGGGTTCAGAACCCATCTTCTTCGAATCTTTGTTGTTCGCGTCATCGGAGGGACGTCTTCGGATCTTTGCTCTTCATCGGCCCACAGCTTCGCAACAGGGGATCCATCAAACATGCAGCAAATACACGAAGAATAGATACCTACATACTACTTTACTGCGCAGTGGAGGGCTCTGCTCGCCATCTTTGAGCAACAGAACTTTTTGCTTCACGAGTCCCACCGTGAACCACCACTCCCAGTCACAGGGGCACCACTACACGCATTCACCATAACTTCCCTACAACAACAACCACCATCTGATCCCGTAGCAATGCCCGTCACTGCCCCTTCTGCCATCACCGCGCGATCTACCGTGAGCAACCCCGCGGTCGTGCTTCTCTTGGGCGGCGGTTCCAAGTAGGGAGAAGTAATTGCTGCGGCAGTCGGTGGTGCTGGGAGGGGTGCTGGCATCGGTGCTGGTGGCGGCGAGGAGGGATGTGAGGAGATCGTGACGTTCACAGTGTTCAGGGTGGTAGTCGGGGTGTGCGCGTTGCCGTCATCCTCCTCCCATCCTGTTTGGGTGAGGGTAGAAATAGGGAAGACGAGAAACAAAATCAGGGGTAATTTCGTCAACGAAAGGCATGGGTTGAGCCGTCCATTGACGATGTTGGGGATTGAAACGTTAAGTTAAACTTTGGTCCCCTATTTGTTAGAAAATAAAGATCGGTCCCTAATTTGGTAATCCATGTAAAGAACGGTCCTTTTTTTGTAATTTACCCTATTATTAATCGTTTAAAACCGTATCTCCTTGGCCTTCACGATTTAGCTTAAGGGCCTAACCAGTCTGAGCATCTGAATTTGGTAGGGGGATCCTAGTTCGAGTCTCATGAACTGTATTACTCGCTGTGTTAGTGTGCAGTTTCCTTCAGTATTTCCCAAGTTTACCGAAAGAATTTCCTATCTTATATAAAAGAAACCTTCGTATATTCATTGTTGGTTGGTTTCTTCAGAGACGTCATGCACCATATCTGCTTCTTGAAATCAAAAATAAAATGGGGAGGATTACGGATCAAAGTTAAGGGTGAGAAACAACAGTTAGGAAATCATAAATCTTCCAAGATGTCGCATCAGTCAACCAAGACACTACAAACGACTTGCTCATGTAAATTTTCTACCACATCTGTCTTAAGAAATCCATGTTAAAAACATCCCAAATCTCTGCAGCACGCTCGAGGAGAATGGCCAAGAGCTCTACATGCTTAAATAGGATAGCTAAGACCTGTTACTGCCGATGGGTCCTTCCCACTTACGTGTCCCCTATTAGGGTATGTTGAAGTTGGAAGAAAGCTGCTCTGGTAATCCTGGATTATTTCTTTCCAATAGTTGGCATCAACATTCCAGTGACTGTTTTACTTCTGCAGCTCTGACGACAACAATCTCTCCCCGAATATTCGTTCCCGTGCATTTTCAACCTGCACATTTTATTTAGTCAGATTATATTCACCATAAATTCACGACATCACATGTGTACATCATATATATTAACTAATGCCAAACAGAAGAAAAAAATGGCCAATTATATATCAAGCATAATTTTCTGCAGAATATTCTAGCATTTGGTTTAGGACAAATAATCGATGTCGGGATTTGTTCCGTTATGTTTGCAAAGTGAGTTTTAATGTTAGCTTCTAGTCCTCTGTTTGAAGATTATTTGGGTTTGTAATAACGTTCTAATGCGCAGTTATCTTATGCAGTTGTGAAACAGACAACCCTTTGTTTGAGCTAAATGTATACAAATGCACAGCCTGCAAATAATTATAGATAATCAACTCTGCCAATGAATCAAAATGTGAAAAATATTATATACACGCCATAAAAAACTGTCCATGTATGAGTAGAGAAACTACATGACAAAAAAAAATGTATAGTTTCACGTGGATATGCGGATATTGGGACCAAGCAGCAGGAAAGAAAAAGCTACCTGTCTTTCCCAGTTGGTGAAGATTGTAATGAGAGAAAGAAGGGCAGTTTGAACTGTGGCTCCGCTAAGGATTCCTATCCAGAGTCCGACACCTCTCAGCTGCAACCAGAAACCTAATAGAACAGCCACTGGAATCCCGACGATGTAAAATGCACCAAGGTTTACATAGGCACCCAAATACTGCCACCCACAACCTCTGGCAATCCCTTCAATCAAATTCTTAAAATTTCAGTATTTTTCAACGGTGCGAAACTTCTTGGGCAAATTCTTGAAAATCAAGAGTGAACAGATACCTGAAAGAACACCTTGCACGCCATCCATGATGACAGAAAGCGATATCAGCGGCGCCATCTTCCGCACGTATGCCACGACCTCCTCCTCATTGCTGAATGCATATCCGGAGACGTTTCGAAGCAAAAAGATTGTCATGCTCATCGCAAACGCTTCGGTTGCAGCAATTAGCATGGCAACTCTCACGACTAAGAGCGCACCCTGTGAGTTCCCTGCCCCTAATTCATTGGACACTCTTGTGCTGCGAAAACCGAACAGAGTGTGATCTGCTAAAACACATATTTACGCAATGCAAAGTTAGTTTACCTTGCTGCAGCTCCTAGACCGTACGGAATCGCAAAGAGCGTCGCAATGGCAGTAAGGCTGCGTATGAATTTAGATATATTAAATTTTTGGTACAACATAGATTACGTTTTTGACAGCATGAAGGAAATCCTAAATCGATACCATATTGAAAGAACGGATGTTTCGAGCTGTGGATTCGGTAAGAGCCCGGAAAGCAAGATGAGGAGCTCAAAGGACCACCATACTAGACTGAATGAAATCACCCAAATGAAGAACACTGTCAAGATAATTTCATTGGCATATTTTGGACAAAACTCCAAAGTGGAGAATTTAAGTTACCATATCATCACCGCAGATGGAAATGCCACTCTAAGGAACTCGTAGATTCCTCGAAAAGCCTCCTTTGATGGTGGGACACGCGTCGCTTTGCATGCGGAGGAGAATTTGACGTATAATCCCAATATGATCACATTGACCCAATATGATATACTGATTGCCAATGCAGCTCCTGAATTTCCCATTCCACTTCTGAAGACCAAAAGCCAGCAGATGGGGATGTGAATGCAGAGGGTCACAAAAGACGCGAACATCATGGGAAAGATCAGGCTCTGGGATTGGAGAAACTTCATGATCGATTGCATGATAGCGTATGCGAACAATGCGGGTATCAGCCACACAACGTACTTTCCGGCTTCATGCGATATGGTCGGGTCCTGGTGAATTAAGATGAGGAGCTTGCTGAGATTGAGCCACAATGCTGAAATGGGGATACAGACCAGAACGAGGCAGAACATGGCTCTGTACATCTGCATCCCAAGTTTCTGATATTGCTGGGCACCGTAGGCCTGCCCGCAGAGCGTCTCCAACCCGCTCGCCATGCCTAGCTGTTTTAACACAGGTGGATTTCATCAAAGTTGGATTGGAGGAGCCATTTCAACCTTAAATTTTAGCTACATAGGGTGATCGAGGGTAAAAATCACATTGTCCAAGCAACATGGTTCGGTGTTCTTTAAAAATGCCACAAAAATCAAATCTTGGCAATTGAGGGTAACTATCCACCAAACATATCTGACTACAGATTTGCAGTCAACCATCACTATTCACGGATATCAAGACAACATGGAGCTATCTACTCACGTTCATAATTAATATGAACAGAGGGGATTTACTGCAGTGCACTGAAATGCACGACCCTTTTACCAGGGAGAGACATGGATTTTCTGAGGTGGACTGCAGGGGATTCTCTTGCAATATAAACGGTCTCAAAGTTGCAACAAATACGTCCACGGACACCGTACATGATATATGGATCTCGTTGCTAATTAAGGAGAGGATATCAATTCACAAGGCTTACGAGGAGGCTGAAGCCAGTGACGCCGGAGAGCGACGTGGCAATCGACGCGCTTGCTAACGCGAGCTCGCCTAGGTGGCCAACCATCATGGTGGAGATCACTTGCACCAGATACTGTGATAGCACCACTGCAACCAGCGGTGCCGCGACGTACCCCAGCTTCTTCCCCTCCTCTCCCAACTCCTCTGCCCACCCGCATCGAATCCGCCGCAGAAGCAACCCCTCCTCCATCTCCTCCTCTCTGTTTGTTTGTGTATATATATATATGTATATATACGTACAAGAGAGAGAAACAGAAACAGACGAAGGTGTAGCGGTGATGAGTGTCTTCACTCGTCGGCTTTTATAGACTTTCTATGACCGCTAGAAATGGGTGATCAAATCTATTTTCCCTCACAATTTTACGTCCAAACTCTTCCACCCTGAAGTATCTTACTTCCCATAGTTGTTGGCTCATGATAAAATTTCTATCTTGTAATTTCCAGAAACACTGTTCCACCTTTTATACAACGGAGGCATTGAAAATCGATTATTAAATCAATAAATATAAAATTTAATAGTCTAATAGAAAAGTTAGATGTAAGCCAGTCTTAGTGTCTGCTTTCATTGACATCAGCTCTCTAGTTTTCCCTACAGAGGACGTCTGAAAAACTGGTTTGTCTTCAGTCGTTACAGTGGAGCAACAGCAGTGGGCAAAAGATTGGCTGGTAGCGAAGAAAGTGGCGGTTTCACGGGCAAGTCTGACATCAAAGTTTGAATCAATGTTAACACCGTATGAGGTTTGGAATCTTTTAGAATAGGAAAGTGTTTATGGCAGATATTTTTTTCTTCTAATTATTCTCTCCTATCAAAATCAAAATAGGAAAATGTTTAGAATCTCCTGACTAAACAATTACCTGTGCAATTTAAAGCGTAATCTCCAAATCGAATAATTCCTGATGATTCGTTTGTTGTTTACTTGAAACTTGAAAAAATCATTCCCCGGTTTATAGATTGCTTACGAAGGAGAATCGCTTCACAATTCGATAGTGGAAAAAAAACTGACTTGGGACTAGTTTTCTCGTTTATTATATTATTTTATTACTATCTATTGTTTTTCTAGTTAGGGCCCGTTCCGTAGGAAAATAAGCAGGAATAAGGATGAGGAATAAGGGGAATAAGGATCTATTCTCCGTTCGGCTGGAGGATAAGAATAAGGAGAATAAGGTGAAATAAAGGTAGGTAAAGTGGGATAAAGATAGGAATAAGAGTGAAATAAGATGAAATAATGGGGAATAGTCGTACCACGGGGAAGCGTGTTGGGGGCTTATTCCCCTTATTCCATTCCTCCTTATGACCCAAACAAACAGGGCTAGGGTAGTACTTTTTTCAAATCAAAATTATGTATGCTGGAAGAAGGTTCCGGTTTAAGAAGATTTTTCTTACTCTAGTCCTTAATTGTAATCCCATCAACTTGTTTATACTTTAGCACATATATAATTTGTCAACCTTCGCTTAGTAGTTTGATGATTAAGTAGGGCGACTATTATCCTTCCTATTTAATTAACTTAATAAAATTTTCAACTAAATAATCAACTACAACAGTGAATAAAACACAACATCGGTATTTTTAATTTGCTCAGTAGTAAATAACAACACAACATCAGTAATTTACCTCTATAATAATACCACAACACCAATAACAATACAATAGTAAAGTGTCAATAGTTTTTGGTTCCTTTAGTAGTAGATAATAATACATCATCAGTGACTTTACCTTTATACTAACAACATAACATTAATAACATAGTAGTAAATAGTTACGCATCACCAATAATTTTAATTCACTCAACAAATAATTATGGTTCATTGATTAATAAGAAGGAATTTTAATTTAAGTTATAAAATATAGATCCCAAGTAATAGGAAAATGAATAAGAATACATAAAAATTGAAACCAACGTTGCCTCTTCAGATTAGTAAAAAATGAAGAACTAGTAAAAAAAATTAATATGGATTTGTAAAACTTTGACTCCATAGCGATAAAATTCGGTGCACACACACAATAAATGAATATGTAATTGTAATATAAGTATTTGTAACTAATAAGAATAGAGTTCTAAAATATAAATATAAAAGCATCTTAAAAAGGTATGAATTAGGTTACTTATTTTGCTACCGTGTAAACAAGAGGAATGCAAAATTACCATTTTTGTAAAACCAAGAAGTGGCTTTTGCATAATTAATTAAGCTGGAAGATAGAAAATAAATTGCTAAGATCGTGTGCTTACTAGTTCTCTAGTGGGCTTAGGGCTCACTAGAAATGCTATTGCAATCCACGAGCCTCTTCACACATCTCCTCTCATCCTTATCCGAATTTTTCGTTTGCATCAGATACAAATGGAAAATTGGATACTGTACATCCCTAAGCATGATCTCAAGAAAAGAATCAGTGATCAACATCCTTCGGATCTTCCAACACAAGCGTACACTGTAGTTGTCAGAAGTAGAATCTTCGCTCTATGCACTCTAGTCATGATTTTTCTCTCTTTGGAGAATAAGTACTGGAATTAAGGGTCAATTTCCTGCTCGGCACGTTTCTCAAGAGTGCAACTATTCTCATCCACATGGCCGTTCCTGAGCCTCGTCTCGGGGTGCAATGGCCCAGGGCCCCACAATTTTGGGGGCCCATTTTTAAATCGTCTACATATAGTTAGTTTTTGTTATTTTATTTCAAATACTAGGGATGAAATCAGATATGCCTATTTCTATATCCATATTTGCTCTATCTTTATCGAGTACGAATACGGATACATATATGATTCGGATATGCATTAAGGAAATCGTATCCTTAAAAATACGGATACGAATCAGATATTTATCGAATACGAATATGGTCGAATAAAGAGCGAACCTGAATACAGATTAAATAAAGAACTAATCCAAATATGAACCAGTGAAAGAGTGAATCCAAATATGGATCCAATAAATATGGAATCCAAATACGAGTCTATTAGTGATCACATACGAAAACGAATTGATATTTAATCAAAGTTTACAATGATTTTAAAAATTGATAATGAAATATAAATAAGTTGCATCCTGACAAAAGGGATCGTCGAGGTGACATGCGTTCTAACCAGAAGCTAAAGGAGGATATGATTTTGTAACTTTTGTGCGTGCCCATCTTCAAATAAACGGAAGTTTATTAATATCATTGATATATTGTATTATATAATATCTACTACTAATATAATAACATAGGGTTGTGTCTTGTAATATATTAACTAATATATTAAATGTTTTATTCTGATATCCGGATCCGGATATTCAAGCCATTATCTGCATCCATATCCGAAAAATTTTGCAATCCATATACGATTCGTATTTGATTAATATTTGGATACGGATATCCGTATCCGATATTTTTTCGAATATTGTACGTAGATATTCGGATATATCTGTATCCGTTTTCATCCTTATCAAATACCAATCCAATGTCTAAATGGCTACACAGGTCCATTAATTATTTACATTTGCATGTGTCATTTGACTCTTCATATTCCTAAATGTCAAAAAATCCTTTGGATTCCCAATGTCACATTAATATCTTAAAAGTTAAGACCCCATATTGAACTTAAATGTGTCCTTTGGAGACAAACATGACCTCCTCATCTTGTGATTTGCGATTTCTGCCACTGCTGCAATTTGTCTTGCTTTCAATTTATGACTTGTTGTTGAGCACCCGCAGATCACGGTCTCAGTTAATGATATTTTTTATATTTGTGCATTTTTTCCTTACATCCACAAATCACGATTATTTTTTGGATTCGCACTGTCAAATAAAAGCCGATGACTTGATTATTTTTCCATAACTATTATTTTATTGTCTGTTTAAATCATGTTTATTTTTTATTGTATTAATTGTTTAGTGCTTCTTGCTTGAATATTATTATTCTCTAACCATATTTTTTTCGGCTCATATGATATGGAAAATAGACATTAAGAAAGGAAACTCTTAATTTTTAAATATTTTTGTTATTGTAGTCAATAGATATATGTGCTTCTGTGCTTGAACATTCTCAAAAATCCTAACTTAAAAAAATAATGCCGTACATTTTTTGCTAGTTATTTTCCATTAGCTTTCGTTTGTACTTATGTTCCTTGAGTTGCATTATATCCATAGATATCTATTTCGATTGTAGAAATTATTTTTTTTATAATTTTAATTCATTACTTATTGTTTGATGCTCGTTGATCATAAACATATATAGTTATATTTAAAATTTAAAGAACTTTATTTATAAGAAATTTACAAATTAAAAAATAAATTATTTTTATAGGGGCCCTTTTCTTCTCTTTTGCCTAGGGCCCATGAAATGTCAGGGACGACACTGCTCATCTACATCCCATTATTTCACCTTATTCCAACATTTTTCCTAACCTTACCTACTCTTATTCCACCTTATTCTCCTTACTCCTATCTTTCCAACCGAACGGAGAATAGACCCGTATTCTCCTTATTCCCCGTCCTTATTCCAGCTTATTTCCGAACCGAATGCCACTTAAGTGACACTATAAACTCATGGATTAATGCACTTGATTGTGCGGCCTATCTTTGCTAGTGTCACGTTCTTGTCAACATAAACCCCCATCCATTGATGGCATTTGGATGATTGAGCTACCCGTCCTCCCCCATGCCACTTTCTTGTCAATGTGTAATCGACTCCATTGATGGTATTTGGATTTACCTCTTAGTCACGAAAAGACTGAATGTATAAATAATCGGGCACATTTTACTATTGAATATATCCTTTACCCTTTGGATGTCTTAGGTTCTACACTATAGCGTATCACGGGACTCTTTACTAAATTATAATCCGATCATAACCCAATTAGCTCGAAACCTCAACATATTAGTTCTTTGATTATTGTTTTAATGATGACACCACACGCATAAGTATCACAATCACTCGGTTGTTTACTGTGATTGCAGGACTGCAGTGCGATTCAGCTCAGAAGATTTACAAATCAAACTACAGTATCAAAGTTGCAAAAGCTCAGAAGTTTCTTTCTTGTTCAAAAAGTTGTTGCATTTTTACCGTGTATTTTTGACAAAAACTTTAACCTTTGCAACATCTTCAGAAAGTTTCCAAATCAGGAAACTAAAAGAACTTAGTAATGATCGATCATATTTATTCATGGATTGATCTGTCATGGTCGATCATTTGATTTTGTTAATTGATAACCTAAGATCCACCACTCCTATTTCATGATTGATCATAATTTGAATATTATATTCCAACAATCATGCAATGATCGATGAACCTTTTGCAATGATCAATCTCATTGAACTAATAGATCATACTAATTGGACTGATCGATCATTTGGGAAAGTCTTCACCGATTTGATACCATTTTTGTTTCAAACAACCATATTTTTTGGACCCTTATGTAAGGGACTCTATAGCTCAGCTGGAAGAGGCACAATTTGAGTTCAATCACTCATTCTCTCTTAGAAAAGTTAAGAATATTTCTCTCAGTGACTTTTCAAGTATTCTCTCTTTTCTTTGTGTTGTTCAATCTTCTGAAAAGAATATTTCCTAGAGATAGTTTTTCAAAGGAAATCAATCACATCGGCAATGCTCCATTGACTGTCCAACCTTAAGCTACTATGAATTCAGTTAGGATAGTTTGGTAGCCTTTTCTAGCCCGGTAGCACTATTTCTCTGATTTATATTGCCTATTCACTTGTGCAAGGATACGGTCTGGTGAAGACTGAATATTTTGACATCAACATTGATCTGCATCAAGGTTCAACTTTGAGTTCGTTCCTTTTTACTTTGATTATGGACGAATTGACAAGTCACATTCAAGATGAGGTACCTTGGTGTATGTTATCCGCTGATGATATTGTGTTGATTGATGAGACTAGAGACGGAGTAAATGAGAAGCTTGAGGTCTGGAGACATGCATTGGAGACTAAAGGATTTTGTATAAGTAGGACTAAGACATAATATATGGAATGTACTTTTGATGGAAGCAATGGTGAATGAATTGAGGTTAAGATAAGTGATGATAACATTTAGGAGAGATTCTTTTAGATACTTGAGATCTATTTGCAACATGATGGGAAAATTGATGGAGATGTTACAAATAGAATAAATGCAGGTTGACTAAAGTGGAGAGGAGCCTCTATTGTTCTTTATGATAAGAAAATTCCTTTGAAAATCAAAGGAAAGTTTTATAAAGTAGCTGTGAGACCTGCCATGGTCTATGGATCTGAATGTTGGCCTGTGAAGTATAGACATGTGCAGAGAATGACAGTAGCAGAAACAAAAATGCTAAGGTGGATGAGTGAACACACACATAAAGATTGTATTCGGAATGATGCCATCAGAAGGAAAGTTATTGTAGCTCCGATCGAGGATAAGATGCGAGAAAATCGCTTAAGGTGGTTTGGCCATTTGAAAAGGAGGTCAACTGATGCACCGACAAGGAGATGTGAGTTTTAGAATGTTGACCTGGATAAAAGAGGGTGAGGAAAGCCCAAGAAGTGTTGGAATGCGATTATACGAAGGGATCTTAGTTTTTTAAATGCCAGCCTGAGAATGACCCGTGATAGATCTAAATGGAGGCAAAGAATCCATGTAGCCGACCCTACTTAATGTGGGAAAAGGCTTTGTTGTTGTTGTTGTATATTGCCTATTCACTTTTGTTATATTGTGTGCTATAATTGCCTTGATATTATCTGCGAATCTTTTGTGCAATTATATTTTAATGTTGATCTTGGATATCACTATTCTTATATTTGAGAATCATTCTTGATATCTTGAAGATAATAATTGTTGTTATAAAGAAAAGATTACTACAAAATATAATTGTTTTCTATTGTTAAGCCAATATGTAAGAACTTTAGGTGTTCGATCCTTTACATTGCAGACAAGTTCTTGGACATGCAAGTGTTATGACTCCAAGGAAAGTTAGAAGAAAGTCGAAGCTTGTCTGTTTGCTACAATATCTAATCCGTAGTGTTGATCTTGATGTCTGATCCAAGATTGTGAACCTGTATGCTTTTAAATGGTTGAGATATCCATGTAATTATCTGAGACTTTCTAGTGAAGCCATTGGTTAGTTTGCCTAATCAAAAATCTTGAGTGATGAGACTCATGATGTGGTTTTTACATATTGTGCATTGTGCTGATTGGCTTGTTTGGTTGAGTATTTTGTGCTTGTAATATATTTAGTGAAAAGATTCAAAATTGCCTTGAACCATAATTCACCCCCTCTAGTGGTGTTGCAATCACACAACCTGCATTTAGTATCAAAGCGAGGATCAAATTTCTGAAGTAATATCTCTAAACTACATGTGGCAACATCATCAAGCTCAAGTTTTGAAAGCCAGCTCGCTATCAAACCTCCGCACATGGATAGGTCCAACTATAACTGCTGGAAGGTACACATGCAAATCTTTTTGGAATCCGTTGATATATATGTGTGGAATATTATAGAAAATAAGTATGCTAGACCAACCATTAAAACTAAGATATTGAAAAGAAGAAAGCCACATACAATTTCAAAGCTATGAGTGCCATATTCCGTGCTATGAGATAAGAAGAGTTCAACCATATTTCAGTATGCAAGACAATATACAAAAATTGGAATAAACTCAGTGTGACTTATGAAGGATCATCTAAACTTAAAGAGTCACAAGTAAGTCTATAACAACAAAGATATGGGCTATTCAAAATGGAGAGTGGAGAATCTATCAGAGACATGTACACAAGATTCTCAGTAATCATCAACAATTTCCGAAATCACAAAGTGGAGCTCACAGAAGCGGATCAAGTGAAGAGAATTCTTTGATCTCCTACAGCTATGCGGAGCACTATGGCAATAATGATCGAAGAATCAAATGACGTCGACACTCTATCAATTGAAAAACTTATAGGAAAAATTATCGCCTATGAAATAGAGAAGGCACAAACTACTGAAGTAGAAGCAGAAACAAAAAAGAAAAAGAAAAAGAGGATAACACTCTAAGCTACCAAGTCAACATTAGACAAAAGCTTTGAAGCTGAGATCGTCATGTTCACAAGGAAGTTTAAAAAGTTCTTAAAGGAAGGTGAATGAAAGAAGGGAAGCAATCTTGAATGTCAAAACTTCAATAAGAAATGTCATTTCAAGAAAGATTGCCCCTCTACTCAAGAAACACAGGAATCACGAGTCAAAGAGTCACGACTATGCAAAGTCAAGGGAGCTCAGAATGAACGCAAGATAAAAGCCCACAAATATTATCAGAAACACCCGAAGAGAAAATCTCTTCAAGCAACTTGGCACTCCTCCAACATCGATTCCAACTCCTCAAGCTCTTCTGCGAGTGACTGACAATTACAACAAGGAAGAAACTTTGCTTAGATTGATGGAGTCCCGACAATGAAGAGGTAATTCCAAATAATCCTCTATAGATGAATTACAAGAATTCCTTCTAGATTTATATGAAATGGTTGTTAAATGAAAAAAAGAAAACAAGTTATAAAAGCTACTACATGCATCACTTTAGGTAATAATGAAATAGAAGTTAGCTTGCTTAAAGAAAATATCCATGAACTTACTTCTTATCTTTCCTTAGCTGAAAAACATAGAGAAATTGAAACTAAAGCTATTAGGTCCCTTTTGTTGTGCATGAATAGAGGGGAGAATGAAATCATAATTCCTCCGTCAATTCCAATCTTGTGTTTTGTTAGATCATATTAAGACAGGAATGATGATTACAAAGGAAACATGATTTCCTCATATACGAGAATCGTCATTCTTAGATATCCCCCTAGGAATTGGGATTCCATTCCTTATCAATGCTAACGAATGTGTTCTTTAATTTTTTAATTAATATATCATAGTTACAAATATATGGTTATAAACATGGATATGTGATTTTTTTTGGATTTTTTTGAACACTGACTTGGATATGGGCTTTTTGGACATGGATGCAAATATACCGATGCAAATGTCAGACAAGGTACAAATATATGCATATATGGATACTGACATGGATATGAGATTTTTTTAGGATACATATATAGATATAGTTCAATTTCTTTTGATATGGATACAAATATGATTACAAGATACTCAAACGGATACAAATACAAATATATTAAATATATCTATTATATGGATAAAATATATCATATAATTTTTTTTACGAATACAAACATGGATATGCATTTTTTTATTATTTTTCCGGATATGGATATGGACAAGGATATGGGATTTTTTTAATATGGATATTGATGCAATTTTCAATTTTTTGTAAGATATGGATACTGATTATATTCTAATGGATACATATACGAAGATGAATATGTATTTTAATTTTTTGTAGATACAAATATGGATATGGATGAGGATTTTTTTACGGAAATGGATATGGACATGGAAATAGGTTTTTATTTTTTTGCAACTATAGGTATGGGTATGGATACCATCTTTAGTTTTTTAGGATATGGATATGGGTTATATTTTAATGGATACCTATGCGGACATGAATATGTGTGTTCTATTTTTTGCGAATACGGATATACATAACATTTTCAAAATTTTTAGGATATGGATATGATAATAAAAAATTCTAGCAGATACATATACAGACAGTTTAAATATATCAATTGTATGGAAAAAATGACTATTGATTTTTTATATGAAATATATCAATTATACGAAAAAATAAGTTGGAGGATACCGATTATTTTTGGTCTACTTAACGTAATATATCAAAGGAAGGTTATTTTCTTTCTATTATTTTCCCTTTTCAAAAATAAAAAAGGAATGTATCTCATAACAAATGTTTCAATTCATAATATGAACCGAACAATGGAATGGAAAACTTATTCCTTTCCATTCCATTGTTAATTCCATTCTTATCTTCATTCCATTCCATTGTAATTCCTTTCCAACCAAACAAACGGGGCCTTATGAGTAACATAGACAAATTAGAAACAATTGTAGATGGAGAAAAACAAACATACCTTAGTATATGACTTAGACAAATTCATTAAGGGCAAGAGAAACACAGACAAACTCTTAGGAGCAAACTACTAAATTAGGACTAAATTTGGGATTGGGTATGTACCAACTAAAGTTAGTAGTTATAAATGTGTTAAATAAAGAAGCATGTTAAACATGGTTGGCAAAGTAGAAGTTACTATGGTCAGACTAAAACTAGAAAAGTTATGGAACCAAGGAGAATCCAAGTAATCATCCTAATCCTCCAAGGACCTAAAAGAAATGGGTACTAGAGAACTCGATTAACTATTTTGTAGAACCAAGATATTTTACAGGAGATAACATGATCATCAGTTGATGACAAAAACGTATTTCATGGGATCTCATATGTGAAAAATGTGATAAATGGATCATTGACGATGGATGTTCAAAACACATGACTGGAGAAAAGAACCAATTCCTTGACCTCAAAGCCAAAGCGAGTGGGACTGTTTACTTCTGGAAACTACCACAAAGATATGATCATTCACGAAGGTATGATTAGAAACTTGGGCTGGCTATTGAGTCACGGCTCGATGAGCCAGGCTCGGGCTCAGCTCGATAAGGGCTCGTGAGCCTGGCTCATTAGGCTATTGACCGAGCCCGAGCTAGAATTTTGGGCTCGATAGCTTAACGAGCCGAGCTCGAGCCGAGCCTTGCTCGGCTCCATAACTCAATAATGGGCTCGATAAGGAATATATATACATATAATATTTATATATAATACAAACAAAATAAAAGTAGCCCTTTGTAATTTTTCCTCCACTATCACAAGCCATGAGTCATGACCCAATTCTCAAAATCACATTCCCGCCGACACATTTGTCCCCATCCCACACATTAGAAAATTAACAAACTTTCTTCTTTTTTATAAGCGAATAGAATGTTACAATATATATTATAATTTAGATTTTATACACAACTTGGATAGTGGCCTGCAGGTAAGGAACACAATCTTATATAGAGCAGGTATTGAGTTCGAACCCATGCAAAATATTTTTCCACCAAAAAGTACCCATTTTCCTTAATGAGCTTGCCTTGGGCTCGAGCCCAGATCGGGCTCGATAAGGGACTCAGGCTCGATAAGGGGCTCGGCTCAAGCCTTATCGAGCCCAAGCCAGCTCGATAAGGGCTCGAGCTCATCGAGGCCGAGCCCGAGCCCGAGCTAGCTTGACTAGACTTGAATGAGCCCAAGCTCGAGCCCGAGCCCGACTGGGTTTATCGAGCCCGAGCCCGAGCCAGGGGCTGGCTCGGCTCGTTGGGCTCGATAGCCAACCCTATTAGAAACCCTATAATTTATATTAATCGTGTTTGCATTGTTGAAGGTTTGAAGTACAATTTGTTGGGTGTTTCTCAAATCTGCGATAAAGGTTTTAAAGTAGTATTTTTAAGTATGGCTTTGAAATTTTTAAGGAAGACATAATAAATCTTTTCCTTAAGGAGATAGATACAAAATTATCTACACACTTAGATTCAATGAGTATTTATCATTAGAATGCCTTTTGAAAGCAAAAGAAGAACCTTTACTTTGGCATAAAAGATAAAGTCACATTCACATGAACTTAATTTATTGGCTCAATAAACTTGACTTAGTTAAGGAATTACCTAAGCTATTCTACAAGAAGGTAGACACACGTTTAGCATGTCGACCCGATCCTTAGAGCTCTTATATCTAGATTTTTTTGGACCCACGAAATCTGAAAGTTTAAGTGGTTATCACTTTTATTTTGTTATAGTAGACGACTAATAATGTTTTATTTAGATTTTGTTCATTTCTTCCAAGGACTTAGTTTTCTCCGAGTTCGAGAAGCTATCCAAACAGTCTCAGAATGAACAAGAAGGTGATCATGGTGGAGATTTCAAGAATAAAAAGTTTTGTGAGTATTGTGCTAAGATTGGGATCAAGCATGAATTCTCTACACCTAGAACAACTTAAAATGGAGTAGTTGAGTGGAAGAATCACACTCTTCAAGAATGTGAATCCACCATGTTATGTAAATCCCATCTTCCTAGATATTTTTGGATAGAAGTCATGAAAACAAACTGTTATGTCTTAAATATGAATTTGATCCGATCAAGATTAAAGAAGATAACTTTTGAGCTCTACTATGGACGCTCACTAAGGATAGATTATTTCTTTATTTTTTTAGAAGTAAATGTTATGTTCTTAACATTAAGGACAATATTGATAAGTTTGATAAAAAAGTGAATAAGGTATCTTCCTAGGATATTTTTCACAACGCAAAGTTTACAGACTCTTCATTAAGAAAGCGGTGACCGATGTGGAACTAGATAATGTTTCTTTTTGATGAAATTTAAGAAAGAATCCTCAACTACAAGAATTAGAAAACGGAGAAGACGTTCAAGTAGATCCTTCCAGTGTACATGAGAATAGTGATTCTCATGGCTTACCAAAGGATTTAAACTTTGTTAGATATAACCCAAAGGAGTTCATAATTGGGGACATCTAGAATGGAATCCAAACCAGACCACACTTAATATCATTTGCATTATCTACTTCTATATTCTCAGTAGAGCCGAAGTCTGTTGATGAGGCTTGCAATGTTTATTCTTGGTTATTGACAGTGCAAGATGAACTTGTTTAATTTGAAAGAAATCAGGCATGTGAGCTTGTTCCTAAATCTGAAAACCAAATGGTTATCTAAACCAAGTAGATTTTTAAGAATATATTGGATGCATCAGGATAGGAATAAGGCAGTACTTGTTGCTCAAGGATATATAGACGAATAAGGCTTCGATTTCGATGAAACTTATGCACCTATTGCTAGGATTGAGTCAATCAAATTGTTGTTAGAAATGGCTTGTTTCAAGAGAATCAAGCTTTTACCAAATGGATGTCAAAAGCACATTCTTAGACAACGCCATTAAGGATGAAGTTTATGTCAATAAGCAACCCATTTTGAAGACCCTTGTAGATCAAATCACGTATTTAAACTCGAGAAGGCCCTTCACTGACTTAAACAAGCTCCTTGAGCATGATATGATCAGCTAAAATCTTGTCTACTCACCCCAGGTTTTAAAGTAGGTAATGTAGATTGCACTTTATTTGTGAAGTCTATCATGTATGATTTATTGTTTGTGCAAATTTATATTGATGACATCGCGATTCGTCTAATGTAATTCTTTGCACGGAATTCTCTCAAGCTATGTAGGAATAGTTCAATATGTGCATGATGGGAGAACTAAAGTTTTTCTTAGGATTGCAGATCATCCAGACTAAGTTTGGTACATTCTTCTCACAATAGAAGTACACGAAAGAGATACCGACAAGTGTTCATGAAAGTCTACATCAATGTCCCTAGCGATGCACTTTGACCTATACAAATTAGGAAAGCCTATCAACCAAAGACTGTATAGAAGTATGATCGGATCTCTACCATATCTAACTACGAACATACTCGATATACTTTTCAACACTTCTTTAGATGCAAATTTTTAGTTAGGACCAAAATAAAGTCACTTAAAAGTATAAAAAACGATATTTAGTTATCTCATTTTTACTAGATATTTAGGCTTTGTTATTTGAAAATGCACTGAACGCAAATTATGCTGATAGTCGCGTAGATAGAAAACGTACAAGTGACACATGCCGATTTATAAAGAACACCCTTGTATCTTGGTTTTCAAAAAAGAAAACAAGTGGATCACTTTCAACTACTGAAATGGAATATATAATCGCATCTTTAGCCTATTACTAGTTGTTATGGATGAAAAATACTCCCATAGATTTTGGTATATCTTTCAACCGGAATCATTTCTTATGTGATAACACTAACTCGATAAATCTAGATATGATCCATGTTAATCACTCTAGGATGGATCATATTGATGTTAGACATCATTTTCCTAGAGAAAATATTCTTAATGGTGAAACTTGTATGGAATACATTCCTACAAACATGCAACTTGCAGACATTTTGACTAAACCCTTAGTTGCACCCAAGTTTGAGAAGATTAGAAGATATTTGGTTATATGAAAGTAGATTTATATTTTTTGAAATTATTCTACAAAAATAGACTCAATAAATGCTTGAATGATCGATCATCAGATTCAGTTTGATCAATCATTTTGATCGATCCATCATTACAAGCTGATCGATCACCACTTGTCGATCGTGGATAGGGTAGTGATCAATCATTATGGAAATTTGAATTATCATTCAAAATTCAATTGTTTTAAGGGAAATAACCTCTATTGGATATAGAAGATGTCGCATACTGACTTAACTTTTTAGGAACCTGTTAGACCTAGAAAAAAACCTCATTGATTTGTCTTTTCAATCATCTCACCTTTTTGCATCTTTTTATTGATTTCTACTTAGATATCCATATTTTAATCTCGTCCTCAGCCACCATTCCCTCTTTAAAGGAACCCAAGATCGTGCTTTTCAAGCCATGCCCTCAAAATCATCAGAAGACCACCAAAAACCCTCTCCCTCTCTCTCAGCCGAAGAAGAATGATCAATCATCCCTCTCTGATTGATCGATCAAGCCTGATCAATCACCCTTGTTCTCTAATCGATCATCACCAGTTCCACATTATTGTTTCTCGAATTTTATTGCGAATCACATTTCAATTCTAGTAACTTATCATCAGTAACTTGTTACATGACTTCCTCTTTGTTTCCATGGCAGTAACCGTTCAAAGAAGGCCCAAACATCTGCTCACACTACCTCGACCTTAGATTAGATTTATGCCTTCTCCCATCTAGCCATGATGATGTGCGATGAACCACAAATTTGCCTCTTTAATAATAAGGAATTATCGCAGTACAGGAGGCAAATTTAGATCATTCAAAAACCACACCTTCAAATATGTGGAAATTATTTTTACTTGACAAGTCTACCAAGGTCGAACACTGGGACACGAGCATAGTTGTCTATTTATCAAAATTTATTGTTTAATTAAGGCGTGATTATTTCTAGCTTTAGGTCTTCATCCAAAAGTGATATGCAATGTTGAGAAAACAATGAAAAGACAAGTGATGCATGTATTTTTATTTGATTTTTCGATGCAATTAAATGAGATAAAATGTGAATGATATGTCTGCAGATATGTATGTACAAATATACCCTAAGACTTAAAGCATTTGAGCAATAAAAGGAGGATAGAATTCAACGACAAGTTGAGAACTAAAAATAAGATCAAGCATCTGTTAATGGCAATTATCTATAAATCACAAGACACTATAGATCTTCCAAAAATTAGCATATTTAATTAAGTTTATATTCAATGAATAAGATATGCCATTATGTAGAGAATCAATTAAGCTTCAAAACGACACTAAAATCAATTAAAATAGAGTTCGTATGCTCAAGATATTGAAGAAACAGTGCAAGGCATAAATGTAGTAAAAATGAATGAGAAAATAAAGATAAATATTGTAAATTGGTCCCTGGAGGGACCCATTTGCAAATAGCAAACCCCGGAGGAGGCCTAGTGAAAAATTTTCCTTCTGCACACAAGGGCCTTTCTGCAATTATCGAAACCCGACTGCGCCTTTGTATAATTTATCCCAGCACGGACATGATGCACGTATGCCTGGACCTAGCTATAAATCCTAAGAAGCCCGGGGTGGTCTCTGCAAATAACTCCTCCCTCATGTGCAAGGCACGTGCGCGGGGCGAGGTTCGGGAGGCGACAAGGCTCGGGCCACGTGGATACATCAGTTGCTTCGAAAGGTGGCATGGACAATTCGAGCCTATAGAATAGGCATGAGGCTCGGGCCTTTTATCAGGGCCATCCGATCCAGATGATCGGACGGTGGTTGCTTCGTGCTCGACCCCTCACCGCCGTAAGGGGCTGTGCTCCGGCGAATGTCCAGGAGCTCTACCAGCCTCCAGATGATGCTTTAAGGGTCGCGCGACCTTCAGACGAGGCTAGAAAAAGATGGCGAAGATGATGCAGACCCTCGACGATGTGGAAGGTCCCAGTCAGTGAAGTGTCGCTGGAGATGAGGTCCGAGATCAGAGCAGAAACTTGAAGTCTGGCCATTGATGAAATGAGCACCTGCAAATGTTAGGTATAGCCGAAGCAACAAAATTTGGGTGATTGTGAAGTGAATGGGGGACCGGGGATATGGAAAAGGTGTTGGCCCCAGGTTCTCCTCCGACGAGCTAAAGAAGAAAGGAAGGCAAAGAGGATGGGGGTCTGAAGGAAAGGAGAGGGTGAGCGGAGGTGTCAGCAAAGGTTATTGATGTGTGGCGGAGGTCATCGGGTGGTTTGCAATCGATGAGGATGCAGGGGAGCTTCGGATTAATTAGGAGAAAAGCAAGGGGGAGGGGAAGGAGGAGTACCTGACCGGAGCAAAGTACAGATGGAGGAGGAGGCCTAGGCTGAGCATCAGGAGATGCTCGGGGTCGTCGCCCAACGTGCGCAGCCGATGCACGGAGCTCAACGGTTGTGGAGGTACCGTTACATGGACAAAGTAGCAGTGGGTCGACTCCCAAGGCGAACAGTCGTTGTCTCCTTGGTGATCCACCCCTCCGCTGTCACCGGAGGGGCGGTGGAAGCTGTGCCAATGCTTGGGGATTGGTGGACAATGGTGTCAGAGGAGATCAATTTATAGGAAGAGGTCTCCGACCTTTATGGTGGTGACTAGGCGACTTGGAGTGTCCGGTGAGAGGCGTTAGAGCAAGGGTGAGGTCATTGGTGGGTGCGTAAGAATGGCGGATCACAGGGCTACGTGGAAGTAAGTGTACGAAGGAGGAGGGGATCAGAGCGGTGGCCAGAAATGGAAGGGGGCAAAAGGAAAAATAGGCGTAATGCCTGTGGAAGAAGGCGTTAGGAGGTAGACGACGTACCGGGGCCGTTGGATCATGTGATCCAATGACCCAGATGAGGGTGCGAAGGAGTGGCTAAGATTCAACCGATCGATCTAATCCTAAGGTCAGGGGAAAGGTAAGAGTGTGCGAGTAGAATAAGATCCGGGGATCTCATCCAATGGTGGGGGTATAATGGGCGACGTGGACGAAGAAGAACCGCTAGATGAGGAGTCATCTGACGAAGGAGATGCAGGTGCGAAGGTATGGTTTGGATAAGATCAGAGGCCTGATTCGACAGTGGAGAGGAGAAAGGCGACGAATGGCTGAGATTGAGGCGAGGAGGAGAAGATCAGACGGCTCTTGTGAGGGTCGGGTGGCAAGCGAAGGAAGGGGCCACGTTGGCGGCCCAGAGGGCACCATGTGGCCCAACCAGATTAGTCAAAATTTGAAAAAGAATTGAAAATAAAAAGAAATAGAAAGAAGTAAAATTATAGAAAAGTTAAAACATGAAAGTTGTAGATCTCATTGAGATCTGCAAGTTTCATGTTGGACAAAAAGTCAAAAGAAGTCATTTGTACAAAATTAAATTTTTGCAAGCATTTTTAATGAGTTAAAAACTCTTTGTTATGCGTTTTGAGATTTTTTGTACTTTAAATTTCTTTTAAAAGCCAAGATAAATATATACAATATTTGATCTAGTTTTTAGGGGGTTTTAATAAAAATAAAACAAAAAATGTGAGAAATTAAATACAATAAATTAGGGTTAGATTATTGGTTAATTATACACAAAATATATACAACATAATACAACTTAATAATAATGAATTATTAGTTTTTTTTATTGAATTGCTTAAGCTTGGGGATTAATATGTAGATTTTAGCATGATGAATATGAAATTCATCATACCCTATGCTCGTCCTTGAGTATCTAAAGAATGAAGGAGTCGGATTAATTCCTGACAATGCATGTAAAATTTCAAGCCTCAATTTATCGAAGACCCTTAATTTGAATGATACTAAAATTTTGGGCTCAACATGCTCTAGTCAAAAGAAATCCAACTTCTCTAATTATTAGACTCTTTGTTTGTAATAAAATATAAGGATATGAAGATTAGTGTACTGCATTCATGAGAGTCGACTCGAGACATCACCCAAAGTTCCAGTTCAGGAGACTCTCCTCTAGATCTAATCTTCAACACTAGGGAATAAGTTAGTTCTTACTTTAGTCAACCGTCTCATTAGTTCGTTAGACTTGAAAGTGTAGATGGACAAGCAGATGATGGATGGCATAGGATTGTGCCTATTTTTCTCTCCCTCACATTGGAACAAGGGGTCTCTCGAGTGCCTTATTACTCAACACTTGTATTTTTTGTTGTTTATCAATGTGTCCGTCAAAAGAATTTGGCCTGCACTTGTTCTTCTAGGAGTACACCGGGGCGTGTCTCTTTTGAGTATTTAAGATACCTTCGACACCCAGACTTGTATCACTATATGATGCAGAGCCCTTTTATGGTGTTAGCCTGACTCCTTGGTCCTAATAGTATTTGGTCCAAGTGGACACTTTGAAAATATTTGGGAGCACTCGCATTTGATGGAAGCTCTTTTGAATTTGATTTGTGAGGATCGAGCTTTTTTTTGATATATTTCTTTCTTTTCTTTTTTTTGTCTTGCTCCACTACTTTTACCAAGAGTTGGCGCACACTAGTCAACAATTAATTATGTTTCATCACACCTTGGCACATAGGTAGATATCAAGCATTAGCATGCAAACTTGTTCACATACCGGCTAGGGTTTTGTTGACACTCAGATTTTTTGAAGCCTTCATTAACTTTATCCCATCCTCGAGCATCATTAGATCGGGTCTGAACTCAAATCACCAGTCCCAGTTCCTCAAGTGATAACTCAACTCATCTCATCAATCATGCAGTTGTGAAAGTGATGTGCTGATCATATTCTTTAGAAGGTAGAGATGGATAGTGCAATATAGCGCTCAAATCTTTCAAACTAGAGAAGTGTGGATTATTAAGTTCAAAATCTTAATGACTAAGGCTGGCCAACTCAGTCTCTCAAGATCTCAGAAATCAAATGTCTTTAAATCCTTAAGACTTGAGTGATAATGGGTGTATCAGGAATACACCAACTCCTTGGTTAGCGATTTTTGTGATTTTTATCTTTTGCTAACTTTTATGAATTTTAATTTTTCATTTTTTATTTCTTCAGAGAGATAATGACTGGGCCAAGCTCATATATATATAGTTGCATCTACTTCCAACCAGTATGGGTGTAAGTACGAACCGTTAGACGGACCCGTGTTACTTGGGGACGGAGCCATATACAGTATCCTCTAAACCACCCACTCTGCTAAAAGGAGGCCGAAGTTCCCTCATTGAAGAGTAGCTACTCATTTTAAAGCCTAGTAGTCGAAGTCTCTACAAAATATTTTTTTAATTTTTAGATTTTTATGGAGTTTTGAAAAAAAGGTTAATTTTAATTACAAAAGTTAATCTCTCAATTTTTACAGTAATTTTTACAAAAATCAGTTCACAGATTAACTTAAACCAAGCCCAAAAAGTTTTCAAAAAATTTTAAAACATGAACTGTGGCTAAAGTATATATACAATAATAAACGATATACCCCCTATACTTAACTTTTGCTATGTACTCATAGCGTAAGTGATATGAAGCCATAGATCTAGTTAAATACAAGGTGATATAGCGGAACTGGGTCGGAGGGTCCCCCTATACTTAGGTCAAATATGACCTTAGTATAAGAAGAAAGATTGATGGAATAATAATTTAGTCGGGCCCCCTATACTTAGGCTAAAAATACCCTAAGTAACGGATGCAGAATTTGGGTTGGGGGACCCGTGGCTGTTAGGGTTAGGGGTGTATTTACACCGATGACTATTATGGAGATGGGGGGTGATTTTTTTATAGATGAAGATGCGGGAGTGCGGGAGGTGTATGCATTGTGTGAATATATAGAGATAGTGTGTGGGGGGTGATTGTATATACAAATATGGTAGTGTGTGTGTTTGGGGTGGGGGTAGATCATCTAGTAATCTACTTTTTTTACTCACGTGAGCCCTCGAATGAGGACCGCTAAAAATGCACATGTTGCACCTTTTTTACAACAGAATGCATGAAAGAGATGTTGATGATTGCTTCTTGAATCCTTCTTGTTTTTTTTGCGACTCCTCTCAACGGGAGCTCCCAACACCATGCCTCCATGTAGATCAAATGTCCTCGATCTCCAAAAAATTATCAAAGAGAATATCAAGAAAAATAATTGATAAATGATGCAAAAAATAACATGATGAAAAGACCTAAAATTATTGAAAATATTCACATAAAAAATAATTCAACAAAATTCGATAATAAATAAAGGTGAGACGTGTCCCCGGCAACGACGTCATTTAATAAGTCACAAATTTTCCTCTTTAATAATAAGGAATTGTCGTAGTACATGAGGTAAATTTGTATCACTCAAGAACCACACATTCGAATATGCGGAAATTATTTTTACTTGGCAAGTCTACCAAGATCGAACACAGGGACACGAGCCTCTTTGTTTATTTATCAAATCTTATTATTTCATTAAGGCGTGATTCTTTTCAAGCTTTAGGTCTTCATGCAAATGTGATATGCAATGCGGAGAAAATGATGCAAAGACAAGTGATGCGTGTGCTTTTATTTGATTTTTCGATGCAATTAAATGAGATAAAAAATGAATGATATGTACAGAGATATGTATATAAAAATATACCCTAAGATTTAAAATATTTGAGCAATAAAAGGAGGATCGAATTCAGTGACAAGTTGAGCACTAAAATAAGGTCGAGCATCTGTTAATGGCAATTATCTATAAAGCACGAGACACTACAGATCTTTCAAAAAATTAGCATATTTAATTAAGTGTCAATTCAATGAATAACATATGCCACTAGGTAGAGAATCAGTTAAGCTTCAAAACGACACTGAAATCAATTAAAACAGAGTTCATATGCTCTAGAGGGACCCCTTTGCAAATAGCAAAGCCCAAAGTGGGCCTAGAGAAAATTTTTCCTTCTGCGCACAGGGGCCTTTCTGCAATTATCGAAACCCAACTGGGCCTCTATATAATTTGTTCAGGCGAGCATGTGACGCACGCATGCCTAGACCTAGTTGTAAATCTTGAGAAGCTCGGGGTGGTCTCTACAAATAACCCCGCCCTCACGTGCAAGGCACGTGCGCGCGACGAGGTTCGAGAGGCGGTGAGGCTCGGGCCACGTGGGATACATCAATTGCTTCGGAAGGTCGCATGGACAACTCGAGCCTATAGGATAGGCGTGGGGCTCAAGCCTTCATCAAGGCCGTCAGATCCAGATGATCGTATGATGGCTGCTTGTCATGCTCCGCCCCGCACCGCCAGAAGGGGATGTGCTCCGATGAATGTCCAGGAGCTCTGTTAGCCTCCAGATAATGCTCTAAGGGTCGTGTGACATTCAGACGAGGCTAGCGAGGATGGTAAATGTGATGCAGACCCTCGACGATGGTGGAAGGTCCCAGTCGGTGAAGAGTTGCAAGAGATGAGATCCGAGATCAGAGAAGAAGCTTGAAGTCTGGCCAATGACGAAATAAGCGCCTGCAAATGTTAGGTATAGCCGAAGCAACAAAATTCAGGTGCTTGTGAAGTGAATGGGGGACCGGGGATATGGAGAAGGTGTTGGTAGCAGGTTCTCCTCTGGTGAGCTGAAGAATAAAGGAAGGCAAAGCGGATGGGGGTCTGAAGGAAAGGAGAGGGTGAGCGAGGTGTCGGCGAAGGTGATTGATGTGTGGAGGTGGTTTGCAATCGATGAGGGTGCCGGGGAGTTTTGGATTAATTAGGAGAAAAAGCAAGGGGGAGAAGGAGGAGTAACTGACCAGAGCAAAGTACATATGGAGGAGGAGGCCTAGGCTGAGCATCAGGAGATGCTCGGGGTCGTCGCCCAGAGTGCGCGGTCGGTGCACGGAGCTCAACGGTGGTGGAGGCGCTGTTACATGACCAAAGTAGCTGTGGGTCGACACCAAGGCGAACGGTCATTTTCGCCTTGGCGATCCGCCCCTCCGTTGTCATCGGAGGGGTGGTGGAAGATGGGCCAGTGCTTGGGGATTGGTGGACAATGGTGTGGGAGGAGGAGGAGATCAATTTATAGGAAGAGGTCTCCAGCCGTTATGGTGGTGACTAGGCGACTTGGAGTGGTCGGCGACAGGCGTTAGAGCGAGGAGTGAGGTCATTGATGGGTGCGTGAGAATGACGGATCATAGGGCTATGTGGAAGTGAGCGTTACAAAGGAGGAGGGTGATCGGAGCGGTGGCCAGAAATGGAAGGGACGGAGGGAAAAACAAGTATAACGCCTGGGGAAGAAGGCGTTAGGAGGTAGACGATGTACCGGGGCCATTGGATCATGTGATCCAACGACCCAGATGAGGGTGGGAAGGAGTGGATAAGATTCAGTCGATCTGTTCCTAGGGTCAGGGGAAAGGCACAAGTGTACGGCTAGGATGAGATCTGGGGATCTCATCCAACGATGGGGGTATAATAGGCGACACGGACGAAGAAGAGCCGCTAAATGAGGAGTCATCTGACGTAGGAGATGCATGCACGAAGGTGTGATTTGGATAAGATCAGAGGCCTGATCTGACGTGGAGTGGAGATGGGCGATGAATGGTTGAGATTGAGGCCAGGAGGAGAAGATCAGGCGACTCTCGTAAGGGGCGGGTGGCGAGCGAAGGAAGGGGCCACGTGGGCGACCCCGAGGGCGCCACGTGGCCCAACCAAATTATTCAAAAACCGAAAAAGAATTTAAAAATAAAAAAGAAATATAAGGAAGTAAAATTAGCAAAAAGTTAAAACATGAAAGTTAATCTCATTGAGATCTACAAGTTTCTTGTTAGACAAAAAGTCAAAAGAAGTCATTTGTACAAAAGTAATTTTTTGCAAGAATTTTTAATGAGTTAAAACACTTCTTTTTGTGGTTTTCAGATTTTTTGTATTTTTAATCTCTTTTAAAATCCAAGATAAATATATTCAATATTTAATCTATTTTAGAGGTTTTAATAAAATAGAAAACAATGAAAAAATGTTAGAAATTAAATACAATAAATCAGGGTTAGATTATAGGTTAATTATACATAGAATATATACAACATAGTACAAGTTAATAATAGTGAATTATTAGCGGTTTTTATTGAATTGCTTAAGCTTGGGGATTAATATGTAGATTTAGCATGATGAATCTGAGATTCAGTGGAATGTGTTTTGAGGCTATTTCCCTGCCTTCACTATGACTATCAAATAAACGCGTATGAGAAATTTCATTGACCCTACTTTCTATCTAGGACACCCAGATTCTCTCATAGACTCCATATCGCACAATATCATCACTAAGTATGTCGGCCTTGAGTATAATGGTGACACCACGACCTCCATCAACATCCACATCTTCGTCATTGGTACCTCTATGATTTCACAAATCTTATGATGTCCAGACTCCAGACCTATGACTTTTATAGTGATTGAGATTCTTGATCAGAATGTAAATTGAGAGACCTTGATTTATGTTCACTATCTCTCTACCATCAAAGCTTTAGTTGCACCTTATCTGAGACCCCTCCATTGTTTTTTCAATAGAGTATTCTCTTTCTATTTTAGAAATAAGACCACCAACTTGGCTCATGTGATATTGAGATCCAAGCCTTGATCTTCACCTTTGTTAGAGTTCAACCTTTTAACTAGTCACATTATATTATCTATCTTTTGTCTCAGATTCCTGCCAAATCCCTATCTCTAGGCCTCCTAATTCCTCACATTCTTTCAAATTCACACTTCTCCATTACTGTACCGCGTGGCTCTATCAGTGTCAAGTGAGTTAGACCCTTTGGCATTGAAGCCATGCACTTTACATTAGATTCTGAGAAGTAACCTCCTCCTTTTGCCACCTTTGGACCTAGCCCCCATCATGCCTACTTTGATCATCAACACAACCCCGGAGACCAATTCTTTCCTCAAGACATCATTGATGTTCACTCTTTAGAGCTTCACCAGATTAGAGAAACTACAGACGCGATGACAAGCCATCATAGGCATATGGCTACTTGGGTGAGCGACTATGCCTGACTTGCGAATAACAAATATGAGGTTGATGAATACCCATTCATGCACCTTTATTCTTTTATTTTGTCTTTAAAACACTATCTAAATACATGTAAATATAGATAACTTGTATAAATTAACTTTCTAATTGTTATCTATAAATAGTGCTTAAATACTTGTATTTATATACAAAATAAATGAATAAAGAAAAGAAAGAAAAATAAAGGAAGTATTGTAAATACTGATTGATCCAAAATCCTGAGACTAAGTTAATATTAACTGGGTCGACAAGAAATACAGTAGTGGGAGATAAGGGCAAATAAATACAGATAAAATAACACTATCACCTAGAAACCCTAGGTGCCCAATACACTACACAGTTAGCTGAAATTTACACTAATTTATATATATTCTTATACATTTCAAATAAATATATCTTCAACACAATACATGTATACAAAAATGTATACAACATAAAAAAAATAAGTACACATAAAAATGACACACCACATGACTGGGATACACAAGCGAAAAAGCCATAAGTAGAACTTCATAGATCAATATCTTCTCCATATAAACTCAAAATTGACCAAACTCACCTTTATTGTACTCTAAATTACATTATCTATTTAATGAAGGTGATTTCATTAAAGTTGACTGGGATACAAAAGTTGGTTTTTGGATCCCATTGTATTATGTGCCTATGTATTTTATTCATTTAATTCATTCTTTATATTTTTACCTTTTTATATTTTTTAATACTTGTAAATATTATTTGAACTATATTAAAAATACAAACATAAAAAGAAATCATTAAAAAATCATTAAAACAAATAATGTAATATAATATATTGGTATACTATACATGTATTATACATACTCACATTTAATTAAGTGTATATATAAACTCAGAAAAATAGAAAAAATATGAAAAATATATAATTAAATATATTATAAATATATAAATTATGTACTTAAAATAATAAAATATAAAATACAAAATAAAAATCAAATACACATCATATAGATATTTATACCTATAATTATACTTATAGAAATAAACATATAATAAATAGGTAGACAAAAATAAATAAAAATCACCTAAAATGGTACATAAAATAAGAAACAACTTGTATGTTTTGAGAAAAAAAATCAACAAAATCATTTGCTATTTTATTTTTATTCTGTTCCCATTTTACTTCTGTTTTGTCTCTTTGTGGCCAATGTGGACCAATCTGGGAGCGACCCTAGTTGACCTCGATCAACTCCCCGCTCCCTCTTTAGATCGGTTCGTTCGTGTTTTCCCCTATTTTCGCCTCATTTTCCCGATCCATCCAAACTCCTTCTATTCTCGATTTCTTCTTGTGAAATCTTCATCTAACTTTTAATCTTTCACGCGGATCAAGTGAAATAAAGTGAAAAAATCCCCAAAGCATCCAATTAAAAGCGAGTTTCAAGTCAATAACAAACTCTTCTTGGAAACCTAAAAAAGGAATTACGCACTAGGACTAAAGGATGTCCGGGAGGTTCTTAGAGTTATAAGGAATAAAGGGATACATCGACATATATTGATTGGAATAACATAAAAATATGCATAAATCAACAATTGAATTCTGTTCCATTTTGATATGCTAAATGAAATAATCGATCAATCGCCAAGTTGAAGGATTATTTTCGTTGATTTAGAGACATCAAACTTTAACTTATTGAATTGCATTCTATCAATGAGAGTATGATCAATGATATTATAACAAAGCTAACATTTGCCCAAATTCGCTCATTTGTCTTCCTACTTTAGAGGTGCAACGTTGCTGGCGACATTAGAGTTCTCCGTGGAGACAAAGTGTTTCTTAATTCCAATCTTTCTATTACTTCTCCTTCTTTGGGGGTACACTACTCCTTCAGAGATTTCTTGCAAGTATAACTATACATTCTACGTGCGCTTCACTTCTTTCTTAATCTCAGTATTTTTTTTGTCTTTTATTAACACTCTTCATGTATTGAAGTGCTTCAAGGTAGGGGATCTATATAAACTAAAGGAGAATAGGGAGTGAATCATCTTTACAAAAGATGAAAGAATCTCATTATTAGTTTATACAAATTATATATAGGGCTTTCCACTGAGCTCTCAATCTATTAGGATTGTAACAAGCACACTCATTTTTACTAACATTATCTATCATTTTGAGAATAATAATTATTGGTTTACAATTGTTATATCATACTCTTACTATTAATGATCATTTTCACAAAAAGTAAACATTAAATTAATACGAAATGATTTATTAAGAATAAAAAAGCAAACATTAAGCAATGCCCTAATGGACTTAAGCATAGCCAAAGGGGGGAATGTCTCATCGTAGTCGATGCCTTCTCTTTGTGTATAACCTTTGGCTACGAGACGTGCCTTGGAGGTTTCTACCTTCCTATCAGGTCCTATTTACACCTAATAGGTTTTACCTCCTTTAGTGGACCCTTTAGGGTCCATACACCATTCTTGTGCATGGAATCTATTTCAGACTTCATAGCTAGCATCCATCTATCCATGTTATGATCCATGAGTGCTTCATCAAATGAAGTTGGATCATTTTCAGACTCTCCTGACACGTGGAATCCATACCTTTTAGGTGGTATAACCAACCTCGAATTCCATTGAAGAGGTAACGGTGTTTCATCTTCAATTATATCTTCACTCTATGGCTTAGGAATCTCAATATTCTCAGAGGACTCTGTGAATTCCTTTACTTCATTACTGTCTTGAGTTTTAAGGAAGTCATCCTATAAGAATTTAACATCCCTAGAAACGAATACCTTTTGAATCTCAAAGTCGTAAAGTTGGTATCCAATACTGTCATTTACATACCCAATGAAGCAGTAGTTTTTGGTGCGAGATTCTAGCTCACATGCATCCATATTCTTGGTATGGACGAAGCAACTCTAAATTTTCAAGTGTCTAACAACGGGCTTGGTTCCGAACCAAAGCTCATGAAGGGATTTTGGTAAATATTTGCTAGGAATCTCATTAAGTATATATATTGCAATCTCTACTGCATACCCAGAAACTAAGAGGTAAATGTGCTTTACTCATCATTGATCGGGCCATATCTATGATGATCATGTTATGTCTTTCAGCAACACCATTTAGGTGGTGAGTTCCAAGAGGAGTGAGATTATAAGCAATTCCTCTCTATTTAAGGTATTCCTTGAATTCATCTGAGAGGTACTTGCCACCTCAATCAGATCAAACCCGTTTAATCTTCCTATCGGTTTGGTTCTCATCCAAAGCTATGAATTCTTTGAACTTGTCAAACATTTTGGATTTATAGCATAATAGGAAGATAAACCCGCATCGCAAATGGTCATCAATAAACATCAAATAATATTGATATCCATTTCGAGTTGTGGTACTAAAGGGACTACATACATTGATATGTATTAGGTCAAGTATACATTTGCTTTGTGTACCCATATTTCGGAAGGACGTTCTAGTCATTTTACCTCAAATGCAATGTTTGCAAGTAAGCAAGCTTTGGATCTGCAAAAAATCTAATGGTCCATCTTTTACCAATCTATTAATACTGTCAATAGATAAAAGACCAAGCTTTTGATGCCACATCATGATTAAATGATATTAGGATTTTTATTAGTGGTAGTAACCTTAATGATAGATTTATCAATGCACAATTCAAAGAGTACACCAGGAATTAGAAAACTATCTGGAGTATTTTTACCATAATGACTTATGATAAGTTTCACATAGAACATGAACAAATATCCTTTCTAACTAATTTAGATATTAATAATAAGTTCCTTCTAACATCTGGAATATAGAGACATTCTCTAAATAATAGATCTCTCCCACTAGTTAATGATAGTTTGTATGTCCTAATGATGACTACTGCAATAATTGCATCGGATCCCATCTGGATTATTACCCCCTTTCATCAAGTTTTTTGGTTTTCTGAAATGTTATTTCCATTACAGATGGACAAATATTCCTATCTGCCGATCTATTCAACGCTGGAATACAGCCTGCTATTAATGTGGGTATTTCTGTCTCCAGAGTAGGATCCACCGCTCAAATTAAAGCCATGAAACAAGTAGCCAGCAAATTAAAATTGGAATTAGATCAATTCGTGGAGTTAGAAGCCTTTGCACAATTCTCTTCTGATCTTGATAAAGCTACTCAGAATCAATTGGCAAGAGGTCAACGATTACGTGAGTTGCTTAAACAATCCCAAACAAATCCTCTTACGGTCGATAAGCAAATAGCTACTATTTATACCAGAACGAATAGATATCTTGATTCGTTAGAAATTCGATAGGTAAAGAAATTTCTTGTTCAGTTGCGTACCTACTTAAAAAAGAATAAACCTCAATTCCAAGAAATTATATCTTCTACCAAAACATTCACAGGGAAAGCAGAAGCTATTTTGAAGGAAGCTATTCAAGAACGGATGGAATTGTTTCTACTTCAGGAACAAACATAAATTATAAATTTCTCATTCTTATTCTATTACTCTTTTTTACATTTATTTTTAGTGAAATAAAAGAGTTATTGTTGATGAATGTCTTTGATTCAACAAAATAAATAGGATAAATAAAAATAAGATTTTTGGCACATAAATTGAAAAACAATAGATGGAAATAAATTGCGTCCAATAGGATTTGAACCTATACCAAAGGTTTAGAAGACCTCTATCCTATCCATTAGACAATGGATGCTTTTCATTCTTATTTTCTTTTTTTATATTCTTCTTTTTTATTCGGAAAAAATAGGATTATATGAGAAATTTCTTAGAAAAAAATAAGGATGTGTATCCAAATCAACGATGGATTGATTTATAATAATAAGCGATATGGAGCGGGTAGTGGGAATCGAACCCGCATCATTAGCTTGGAAGGCTAGGGGTTATAGTTGACGTCAGTTGATCATTTTTAACGACAGATAAAACAAATCGCATACATGAATAGAAGTACTGGAATCAAGGACCCAACTACCTTCTCGTCCTACGAGAAAATTGATTTCAATGATGAAAATAGATTTTATATCTGCTGGAGCGTTACCCTTTTCTATAGTTTTCAAGTAATCTAGACAGATCTCTTTCAGTGCCCCGACTTCTTGCAGTGATGGCAAACATCGACTTTCTTTGATGCTATCAGTGCGGAAGCTTGAGAGGATGATCCAATAACTTGAATTTTATTATTATTATTATTATTATGAGCCGGACCCTTACAAGATCCTTGCTTCCAGCCGTGCTTTCCCTTGACCTGTGCAACCCTTGCACTGCCACTAGGATTCTACTTCTTCATGACGTCTCTAGCAGACTTCAATGAAGATATGAGTTCAGCATTTGTCAACCTCAACTTATTCATGTGGTATGATACTACAAAGTTGTTGAAAGACAAATCAAGTCATCTAAAGACCTCCTATCAAACTCCCATCATGATGATACAATTTTAAAGCAAATCTAACTTTCATCATTTATGAATCTAACATTCAACTATTAAGATTGGCAAACATAGGCTTGGATATACAAAACAATTTAGATATAAAACATCTATGGATGACTGGAGAAATCATCCAATATATTGGATGTTGAAAAAACAACAAACATAATATCACTCATAAAATAGAAACTATAACATTAAACCCCGATAAACTCAATTCTGCTTCAAGCCTACGGAGATGTGGGAGGTGGGGGGATTGAAGGCCGTTTGGTTCTCATTCGTTAGAGAGGGTGACGAGGGTGAGGTCACCGAATGGGGGTAAGGGAATCACATACAAGGCCAGACGCGAAGAACCATCATTCCTCTTATCACGAGATTGCAACAAACAAGATAAAGTTCTCTTATCACGCTGCTATCCCACATCTGAAAGCAATCTAAATCCTTTGATGGGATTATCTCCCTTGAAGTTAGATGTGAAGCTAGGGATGGGTCCTCTTGGAGCTTGATTAATGCCTCTGAATAGGAATCCACTCTCTTGATCTCCATGGCAATAACTTATGTTAAGGGCTTACTTGGTCCCTTCCATATCACACTTCATGAAAATCATACTTTGTAGTTGGGCTAAGAATTGTGAACACACATGTAGTTATAGATTCACTCTCATGTATGTAGCCAAGACATGTTCATTTCTTAGGTGATTTTCACTCTCATCAAGTACCACTGCATGAAATATAAAAAAATCAACAAATTAGATTACACAAATGTAGATGTAAAAATATTTAATAACCATAAATGAAATATCGAAAGCCATCACCATTTTCTTGTGCTAATAAGGAAAAAAAGTCTTTATACAACTTCTTCAACTATTTATTCCTTGTTCAAGTGAAATTGTTTGATTCAAAGGATTTTTACCCTACGAATCTTAGAAACTTATTAAATTACCTGTACAACCTTTACCCTTGGAATGGAGACAAAAGTCCAGACAAAAATGGCTTAGAGAAGGCGACGCGAATACCAGATTCTTTCACTCCATGGCTTCTGGAAGAAGGAGGAGAAATCGAATTCATGAAATTGAGGTAGGTGGAGAGAGGTCTTCAGGAGAATCACAAATTGGCAATGCACTGAGAAGTTTTTTGTAGAGGCGTCGCGGAGAAGACAAGGGGATGGGTGGGGGTGGTTGGGAAAGGGGGTGAAGGCTTTGACACCGGGGCAGGCGGAGATGCTGGTGAACCCCTTCTTGGAGAGCGAAATAAAGAATGCAGTATGGGGGCTGAACGCAGATGGGGCGCCTGGGCCGGACGGGTTCCCAATCTTTTTCTACCGAGAATTTTGGGACCTCCTCAAGGGAGAGATAATAGATGTACTAGAAGAATTCAGGGTTGACAATAGGGGGTTTGAGAAGATTAACAAGGCTTTATTGTTTCTGCTCCCAAAGAAAGATCACCCGGCAAGAGTAGAAGACTACAAACCAATAGCTCTTTCCAACGGAATTTACCTCATTGTGGCAAAAGTTCTAGCAAACAGGCTCAAGAGGATTATGGATGCCATTATTTTGGAGGGTCAATCAGCGTTCATTCCCGGACGTCAGATGGCAGACGGGCTAGTTATGGCATCAGAAATTTGCTTAGAGTGGAGACGGAGGGGTGCAAAGGGGGTTCTGTGGAAGATTGATTTTTCAAAAGCTTATGACTGTGTGGATTGGAAATTTCTGTGGGCTTTGATGAGGAAAAGAGGGTTCCCGGATAACTGGGTGGCATGGATGAAAAGATGTATCACCACAACTTCCTTCTCAATTTTAGTTAATGGGAGACCTAAAGGCGGTTATTTCCAGCCACAGAGAGGTGTGAGGCAGGGTTGCCCTTTAGCGCCCATGCTTTTTGTTCTGGTTGGAGATGCACTAGCGGTTCTGTTCAAACAAGCGGTCGATGGAGGGTGGTGTGAAGGATTTCGCTTGGACGAGATATCTGTGCCGTTGTTGCAATACGAGATGACACGATACTTTTCCTTGGTGGAACGGAAGAGATGAACAGTCGTGCTGCTCAGTTGTTGGACATTTTCGACAGTTTGTCTGGGCTTGAAATAAATTTGCAGAAATCAGTCATGATAACTTTTGGGGTGCAGAATGAGGATAGGGCAAGGGTAGCAGAATTGCTTGGATGCCCGTTGGGTGACCTGCCAATTAACTACCTGGGCCTTCCATTGGTGGCAAACAAACTGAGAACGTCAGATTGAGAGGCGATCATTCAAAAGATAGAGCTCAGATTGGCTGGTTTGAAGGCGATTACCTTATCCAGAGGTGGGAAGCTGGTCCTACTGAAGCATGTCCTTTCCGCCATCCTGACATTTTTTCTCTCGACTAGGTTGATGCCGGTGGGAGTGAGAAAGAAGATTGAAAAGCTGATGAGAAGATTTTTTTGGTCAGACGGAAAGCAACAAAAGTTGGGCATGCATCTGGTGGCCTGGGAGGAGATAACGAGACCCCGCGACCAGGGGGGTTTGGGAGTGCGGGATTTGATGTGTATGAATAAGGCGCTGCTAGCAAAGTGGGTTTTGCGCATCTGGGGCCCATCGTTGGATCTGTCAGCAAGGTTGATGAGAAGGATATATGGGGTGAAAGGAAGATTAGAAGCATGCTCTTTTCGGTTTGAGTCATCCTTATGGAAAGGGATACGAGAGGTCTTGACGTTTGTATCGACTAGACTAGCGCCGAAACTAGGAGATGGGAGAGGTTTCAGATTTTGGAGAGATGATTGGACGGGAGAAGGCCCTCTGGAGTTACATTTTCCAAGACTTTTTGCTCTGTCAACTGCGAAAGAGGCCACTGTAAGGGAGTTGGCTCTTGATGGAGAGTTGGAATCGACTTTTGTTGCGAGTCTTTCAGACAGGATAAGGGAGGATTTGGAAAGAATGTGGGCTATGGCCCCTTTTCTAGATGAGTTCCATGAGGACATGGATCATTTCGAATGGACAGGTAGTAAATTTTCTATCAAACAGCTTTATGGGGAAATGAGAAGTAGAGGTGAAGCTCAGGACCCGGATTTATGCAAGGATATGAAGATTATCTGGGCAAGCAAGATACCGAATAGGATAAAAGTTTTTCTGTGGTGCCTAAGGAGGGGCAAGCTCTTGGACAAGGACAGGAGGGCAAGAATTCTGGGCGTACATGATGCTATTTGTGACAGGTGCGGGGAACAGTCGGAGACCTCAGATCATCTCTTCTTCGCTTGTGAATCCTCGCTAAAGGTATGGAGAGATTTGGCAATCTCATGGGTGGATACGAGTAGTTCAATGACCTTTTGGGAGGGAGTAAGGAAAGTAGGAGGCAGCTCAACTAATAATGTTGCAAGACCTTTTGGAGCGTTGTGGGCAATTTGGCTGGCGAGAAATGAGCAGCTTTTTAGTAATAAGAGGTTTTATACGAAAAATGTTGTGTCTCATTGTAAGGCTCTCTTTAATATTTGGGAGTCAAGGTAATGTACCATGTATCCTTTCCTTACGTATTAATATATTGATTCTGCGGTGATTCCCATCTTGGGAGCTCACCCTCTTTTAAATAAACAAAAAACCTTTACCCTTGCATGTTTCGGAACAGAATATCAAAGTTATCATCGAAATCAAGATTTATCACCCCCCCCCCCCCAAGCACTATGGTTAACCAAGGCACATGCCCTCCATCCCTGCTTTTTCAAATCCCAATTTCATGTATTTAAACCCATAATAGTTATATTAAATCAATTTTTATCTCTCGTCCATGCCTATTAAATGCCCCCTAAAACTATCACCTTATTATTAATCCATCCTCGATTAAACTAATGTCTATTGTTTCATCTCCAAGACAAGGTTAGGTAAATCCCCACTCTCTCAATTGGTGCATTTCTAATGAATCCCACCCTAATCAATAAGCCTCTACTTAATCCCACACATGTTCCCAAGTAAACCTCATAACTCCCATGTTAATTTCTTCTTGCTCTCAATTAATACCCCCCTCTTAAATTATTCAATCAAATATAAAAAAAGTGCATTAAAAAGGTGAAAGAAAATACAACGATCCTCCAACAAATTCTGCTCAATTATTACTTCAACAAAATAGTTATATGAACAAACTCATCGTTATATCTTCGTTGCAAACTTATTTTTGAAAGGAAAGATTACTGTAGTTAGTGATTCATTATTTTCAATATAACCACAAATACGACATTCATTGACAATATGTCTAGTTGTTTTGGCAAAAATCTCAGTTAGACCTTGATTTTCAAATTTGATTTAGAGATATCAAGTTTTATTTTTGTAGATATAATATTTTTTGAATGATTACAACTCGCTGTTTGGCGTTATTTCTTTTATTATATTATGTGACACAATTTTCCAATTTACATTGTAAACCTTTTATGTTTACATGAGCTTCACGCCGGAAACTATAACTATCTTATGCATATAAACTTAATCAAATTAAACTTTTGTATTTATATTTTATTGAATACATATTTCGAATTTTGAAATTTTCATCTTTTAAAATATTTTCTTAGATAAAAAATAGTGAAAATCCAACCATTAAATTAACATGACTGACTCACATAGAGGTGTAAACAGACCAAAATTGAGCGAACATATATTTTTTAGGCTTGGTTTGTTTATTTAATCGAGCCTAAACTTATTTTTAGGTTCGGTTTGTTAATTTTCGAGTCAAATCTGTGGACCTCTTTTTAATCGAATCGAACCTAAAAATATCGAACTTGAGAATTCTCTAATAAGAGAGAGTGAAAAGAAGAGAAATGGAAATATATGTGTATGTCTATAGTTAGAATAAACATTCATTTAGTTCTTTATCTAACTCATCTTCATCTTTTGAAAAAAATAGATTAAAAAGGATCCATCTTTTTGAAAAAAAGTATAATTATAACATATTGTTATATCTATTCAGATGAAGATAAGGAATAATACAAAGATATATGATAAGTAAGGTTTGCACTTGTTCGGTTGATTTGAGGATAGTGAAGGGAAAAGTACTAGACACATAGATGATGGATGTTGTAACCACAATGTGACTATTTATTTTGGGATAGTTTATACCGAGATAAAACCTACTCATCCTATAAATATCTGGTTATCTCTAGACAAAATTCACTTATCCTGAAACAAAATCCACTTATCTCAAAATAAGGTCCACTTCTGTATGTGTTTATCAAGCTTTTAACGAATCGAACCTGAGTGAACCTATGATTAGGTTCTGTTCATTTATTTAATTGAATAAACTTGTGTTCAGGTTCGGTTCATCGTTTATTTCCGAACGAATCGGAATCAAACGTCTAACGAGCTGAACCTGAGCGAATATCAATCTTGAGAATTTTCTTACACCCCTAGACCTGCATATCATATGCCTCAGTTATTTCGAATCCCAAACTAATCCCTCCGTCTTCTGCCACTCGACTCCATTACTTATATTCAAAACTAAGACTCAAAACTCAAGCTACACGTCTAAAACACGTCATAAAAAGAGCAACATATCTAATACTCGATGCAAAAATAAATATGAGGAAATTCTCGGACATCTTTATATTTCACTTAAATTTCATAATGTGACAGGGCTGAGCTTCCACTCTGCCTTCACTTCTAGAAAGGCAGAGGCATTCTCTCAGTCTACCGCAATTATCTGGGGTCCTGGCAAAGAGAAGGGGATCTGCCAACTATAAAGAGAAAATCCAGAAAAGATAACCACCATGTATTTTAACGCATAACAAGTTTGAGTTTGGCATTTCCTGGACACGTATGAAATCTTCGGAAGATTTATACTCTTTATAAAGGAAAACACCAAAGTGAGATAACGTACATCTTATTCATGCTGACAACGAATAAACAAATGAGGAACGGGAAATTTAAACGACTGTCACCGGACAGGAGCTATTTTAAATAATTTTGCACTGCTGCATTTCCATCTACACTGGAGACTGCAAGCTTTGAGATCATTAGACCCAATAATATGCACAGTTGACTAGCGTGAGCAAGATCACACCCCGCTAACAAACCTAAACAGAGAGAAATTAATATTGAATAGTGTAAAAAGAAATATTGCTCGGTTCTGGTCAATCCCTCTTCCTAAGCAGACTTCTGTGAATGAGCCATGTCCACACCACGAGGAAAATAGCAACTGCAGAAGTAATGGCTGACCAGAAAATCACAATCCACAAAGGCATTGGATTTGGAAATAGCCCTGCCACGTTAAGAAAATAGCGATATCAATGCAAGCTTAGTAATTTCTGTCATTCTTTTATGTTCGTGAAGGCCATAATTTTACATATTTCAAGGTACTGATCTCAAGTGAACTGCATGTTAATTTTCTATCAAATCTTTGATCAAATTCTGTCTTTTGACTTAAATCGCTACAAAGCTTGAAAGATCGTGCAGACGCAACCAGAACTGCTTTCAGTTATTCTGTAAATGACGTAAATAATAAAAAACTCACCGTGGCCAAACTTTAGACATATAAGAAGCTCTACTATACAAATGGCAAGAGAGAGCCAGCATAATGTTCCCACCTTCTTCACAGGAGTCCTGATGATAACATTTAAGGAGAATAAACCACTAAAAAATAGTTATCATTCTCATGAGAACGTAAACAACTAAATAGTTATCATTCTCCAAATGCTAACACCCATTTCATGAAAAGGATGATCATACCTATCTTGTAGGTAGGTATTGTATTCCCGAATGGTTGGTATAGCAATTAGCCACCAAAGAATTAACCTGTATGTGACCAAGGGATTTCTCGGTGGAATCCAAAGACAAAATTTGAGGAAGAAGGTATTGAGCTCCACTGTCATAAATATAATGCAAAGACTCAGCACTTGAATGAATCTCCAAGGCCCAAGCAGTGGATGCCACTCATCCTTGTCCCATTGCGCAGGCGTGAACTGTCCCAAGGTCCGTTTGATCTACAAACGCAGAACAAGGACTTCGAATAATAAGAAGTGTTGAATTAGAACAGGACACGTCTACCTTAAATCAGATGCCAAAGAAATTAGCATTTTTATGAATGCTTGGAATTTTCCAATATATTAGACTTTTTATCTGTATTTCTCAATTTCTTAATATTTCTGGAGACTGTACTTACTTTTTCAGTTTATCCTCTAAATTAAAAGGACCAGGGCTTCCCAGAAATTGAAGTGGTGTGTTTCACTCGTTTCTCCAATGTGATATCAAATATGAGTACTAGACTGGAGTCTAACGAGCACCTTCGTTCTCCTTTACAAAAATGAACATCGCCTCTATGTATCACCTATATATCTGTGTGTTTGCATGCCTGTGACACCTCCAAATAATCCTACATTTAAACTAACAAATTGTGATAGCAATTATGCGAGGCCGGGCTGCCATTTTATGGTCTAGTATTTTTGGTTCAGTTTGGCTAATACTCAACAAGTTATTAGAACTAGCTTTTCTCAATAAAGCAGATTTAGGAATGGAATGTTGAAGAAGTATCAGATCAAGAATTACTAATAAGTTAAATTACAAAAAGTGTCTGAATTATACCTCGATTCCCAATTAGAAGTCTCATTTTTCAATTGTAACAAACAGAGGCATGAACTTTCAACTTAAGGGTTTAACATCGACATATGAGGCTCGTTGATTCTTACTGGGGCATTTATTTGAGACAAAAACATAAGATCAGGCCCCTCTTTGTTACAATTGAAAAATGAGACCCTTAATTGAGAATTGATGCATAGTTGGAGCATTTTTTGTAATTTACCCTATTCTATGTGTTGACGCATATAGAGTAGTGCCTGTACCTCTTCGTTATTTTATTTTTCAGTTGTCTACTTTATGTAATTTACCCATAGGCTACTCTCCTATATAAGAGAGCCTAGGGCTTATGGAATAAATAAGCCATTCATTTTTCCCAACATGGTATCAGAGCGACGGTCCTAGACCGGAGTTCTCGAAACCCTAACCCTAATCCCACCACACCCGCCGGCCTCTCCTTCTCGCCCCATCGGCGTCGCCCGAGATTGGCTTTGCTCCAGCGCCGCCTCTCCTGTGCCATCGCCTCCTGCTGCACCACCGCGTGTAGCCTACACGCTTCCCCTGTGCCACGCGTGTTGTGCGCATGTGCGCCTCGCACCCTCCAGCGCGTGCGCTTGTGCGCATCTTGCAGCGCTTGTGCGCGCATAGCGCCTGTGCGCATAGCGCCTGTGCGCAGTCACCGGTGCGCGACCCTGTGCGCAGTCACCTGCGCGTGACCGTGGGCCTCCTGCGCGCGATCATCTGTGCGCGCGATCATCTGTGCGCGCGCCTATTGCATCTCCAGTGCGTCTTCGTGATCGTGGGCCTCCTTCACGTGCATCTTCGTGATCCAGTATCAGAAGAAGAAGACGAGATGAGGTGGCAGGTTGTTTGGCTAGGTAACATAATGGAAATGTATTGGACTGCAAATCCTGGAATGACGGTTCGACCCCGTCCTTGGCCTCGGGGAGTGGCGAGCAGCACGGCACTTTTTTCAGTCAAATGCTTTAAAGCGAACGGGACACTATCTAAGCGATTCGTGGGCTTCTTTGTTCTCAAGTCCCCGGTGTCTTAGGGGTGGGGGGTCAGATAGTGGTGAGGCTAGCGGAGGGGATATGAGGAGGGTGAGTTTTCGAGGTCCATTTTTCGTTATCTTCATTACCCCCCTATTGCCCCCCAGATTTTCCATCCTACAGGCGCGGTGGGGAAAGGTAGGAATACCACTGGTCATCATCGGTATAGAACCCTGTGGGGAAGCAGAGGAAACCCCTCCTCCGGGCACCTCCCCGCCACATTGGACCAGGAAAGGCAGACCCCTCGCGTGTGTGCGTGATTCTTGCGCGTGCGAAGGCCGTAGCACGCACATCTTCATGGGGATAGTTGCTTGAGGTCTACACATGCAACTAATCCCGTCTATGTCATTGTAGACGAAGCTCATCTTCTGTCAATCGCTCCAGTCTTCCATCTCCAGTATGTCAGAAAGCAAGGCTGATATCCCATCTATTGGCGCCTTTCGTGGTCCAGCGCCCATTGTCAAGATGGACGGTACAAACTATGAACTGTGGGCAATGCAGTTCATGAGTATGATGAAGTCAACAGGTAAGAAGCACATTCTTACCGAACCTGAGCCTGCAGAGAAGACTGGAGTCAATGCCTCATGGGAGGCCGATGATGCATATGCCAAGGTTTGGCTATCTGGTACGTTGGATATTGAAATTGCCAATGACATCCTACATCAACCCACAACCAAGGATATGTGGGATATTCTGGCGGTAACCTACTCTCAGGCGAAGAACGAGACGAAGATTCTGCAACTTCAACATGATATATTCACAATAAAGCAGAATGATCGTCCTTTACATTCTCTCTACACATCACTGAGAGGGATGTTCGAGAAGCTCTTTAGCTTCATGCCGCTTACTGCCACGCCAGAACAACAGAAGACATACGGGAATGCGACCATGGTGGGCGTGTTCCTGGCTGCACTTGATCCAGAGTATGAGGCGGCACGATCACAGATTTTGGCAGACTCGACTATTCCTCCCATGGAGGAAGCTTTTCATAGATTGAGTCGGATCACAGTTCCTTCAACAGCTGCGAGTCAGAATTCTTCAGCCATGACAGCAAACAGAGGTCGCGGATTTCATCACCAGGGCCGTGGACGTGGACCTCGTGGAAGGGGTGGCCGCACTAGGCCAACATGCACATACTGTCACCGAGTTGGACACAATGAAGATACATGCTACTCGAAGCACGGATTTCCTGCATCCGCACGAGCTGCTGAGCAGATAGAGCCCCCATCTGCTGCTACTTTGGATCAACGGTTCGACGATCTTGTTGCCCGTCTGAGGGGCATTATTCCACCATCTGGACCAACACCGACTGCAGAGAGTCATTCTGATGCCGCTGCTTCTGCCTCTGCGTCTACCAGTACCTCAGGTAGTATACTTGCACTGAACAGTAGTAGATCAGATACTTTACCATGGATTATGGACTCGGGCGCTACACATCACCTATGTGGCGACCAGAGTTTGCTTTCAGGATACACTTAGATCCCTCCAGGTCAGACAGTAGTGATTGCCAATGGCACTCATTCCCCCATCACTGGTCAGGGGGAGATTAGATTGACATCTTCTATGCAGCTCAAGAACGTGCTACATGCACCTGATTTTTCAATGAATCTATTGTCAATTAGTTAGATTACGAAGGATCTACATTGTCGGGCAATTTTTGATCCATCTTCTTTGATTTTTCAGGACATCCATACGGGCAACGTGATTGGTCGTGGCTATGAGCAAGGAGGCCTCTACCGCCTGAATCAGACTCCTTTTGCTGGATCCTCATCCTCTTCTTCTGGACAAGTATCAACCTTATTATGGCATCTACGTTTTGGTCATTTACCGCTTCAGAAGTTGCGTCAAGTTTTACCCTATGGTCTCCCTCATACACCTATTCAGTGTGAGGCGTGTCAGTTGGGAAAGCATCACAGGTCGTCCTTTCCCAGTCGTCCAGGTCGGAGTAGTACCTCCAAGTTTGAGTTATTTCATATTGATGTCTGGGGTCCGAGTCGTGTACCCGATCATCAGGGACACAGATTTTATATTGTATTTGTGGATGATTTCTCTAGAGTGTCATGGGTGTTTGTGATGAAAAATAGATCTGAAGCAGGAAATATCATTATCCATTTTCTGAATGAAATACAAAATGTTTTCTCCACATCTGTCAAGCTTGTGAGAAGTGATAATGCTTTAGAGTTGTGCACCAATATTCTGGCCAATTACTACTCCTCAAAAAGGATTATTCACCAAACATCTTGTGCTCATACATCTCAACAGAATGGGATTGCTGAAAGAAAACACCGTCACCTTCTTGATGTCACAAGATCACTCCTTATACAGAGTCATGTTCCCTAATCCTACTGTGGTGATGCAGTTCTCACTGCATGTTACCTAATCAACCGTATGCCTTCGTCTGTCTTGAATGAACAGATTTCGTTTTCACTTATTCATCCTGGCAAGGATCTGTTCACTCTTACTCCTCGTGTGTTTGGGTCGGTTGCATTTGTCCATCAGTTGTCGCCTGGTACTGACAAGCTCTCTCCTAGGGCTGTCAAGTGTGTCTTTGTTGGGTACTCCAGAACTCAAAAGGGGTACAAGTGCTTTGAGACTGTGCGTCGACGGTATATGATCAATGCAGATGTTACATTTTTTGAATCTGTTATGTATTTTTCAGCATCAGGAGACAAGCAGCTACCATCTATACCTCCTGATGCCATATACATGACACCACCACCTCAGATGCCGTCACCACCACCACCACCTCATATGCCATCACCACCACCACCACCACCGCCGCCGTCGCCTATCTCACCGCTACCGTTCCATTATACCCGCAGGCCTCCTCCAGCTCATGGTCATGACTCGTCAACTAGCTCGCCTATGGTATGTAATGAAAATATTAATGTTGATGGATCTGACGACATTTCTGAGTAGGATATGGTGCATGAGCCAGATGAGAATACAACTAATTTGGACGTTCCCATTGCTCTACGGAAGTCAAAGAGGAGCTGTGCTAAATATCCATTATCAGCAGCAGTGTCTTTTGAGAGGCTATCTGGAGATTTCAGGTCGTTTGCTATGGCGCTTTCAGCTATAGACATTCCACGGAATCATCATGATGCTCTGCAGGATAGTAGATGGCGGCTAGCAATGGAAGAAGAAATGGCGGCACTTCAGTCCAGAGGAACTTGGAGTTTGGTTCCTATACCTCCAGATGTGAACCCGGTGAGCTGCAAGTGGGTATTTACAGTGAAACACAATGTAGATGGCTCCATTGACGAGGTACAAGGCGCGTCTTGTTGCACGTGGCTTTACACAGACATACGGGGTGGATTACCTTGACACATTCTCGCCTGTGGCACGTCATTCCACTCTTCGGATCTTGTTGTCAGTTGCAGTTGCTAGAGACTGGCCGCTTCATCAGCTGGACGTGAAAAATGCATTCCTATATGGCGATTTGCAAGAGGAAGTCTATATGCAACAACCACCTGATTTTGCTGTTGAGGGGAGTGTTCCAAGGTATGCAGGTTACATAAGGCCATCTATGGCCTTAAGCAGAGCCCCAGAGCGTGGTTTCAGAAGCTCTCAGATCTTTTTGAGAAACAAGGATAAAAACGCTCCAATGCTGATCATTCCTTGTTTGTACAGAAGACGGCTAGAGGTATCATTGTAATCATGGTTTATGTTGATGATATCTTGATTGTAGGAGATGATGAGCAGGGCATAAAGCAGGCGAAAGAAAGACTGGGAACCGAATTTGTCACCAATGACTTGGGAGTCCTTAGATATTTTCTGGGGCTGGAGTTTGCTAGAAATCCATATGGATTAGTAATGTCGCAGAGGAAGTATGTTACAGATCTATTGAGTGAGACAGACATGCTAGGGTGTCGACCTGCTACGACACCAATGGATCCCAGCATGAAGCTCTATGATGATGACACGGAAGAGGTGGACAGGAGAAGGTACAGAGAACTGGTAGGCAAACTACTGTATGTCACGATCACTAGACCTGATATATCATTTGCAGTGAGTCGTATGAGCCAGTTCATGGAGCAACCACGTCAGGTCCATATGGATGCAATACACATGATTCTGAGATATCTAAAATCATCTCCAGGTGCAGGCTTGCTATTCAAGAAGAGAAAGGAGATCTCTATCACAACGTGTGCTGATGCAGACTATGCAGGATGCCCCAAGGATAGGAAGTCCACCTCAGGATTTGCAGTCTATGTTGGAGATGCCCTAGTCTCGTGAAGGAGCAAGAAACAGACAGTAGTAGCTAGATCCAGTGCTGAATCTGAATACAGGGCTATGGCCCAGGCTAGCACAGAAATGATGTGGGTGAAATCTTTACTTACAGATCTATGTCTTGATATACCGCTTCCTATGATGTTGGAATGTGACAATCAGGCCGCCTTGTTCATTGCAAACAACCCAGCCTTCCATGAGAGGACCAAGCATATTGAGGTTGACTGTCAGTACATACGTGACATGATTCAGAAGGGGTTCATTGCTACATCTCACGTCACATCAGAGAATCAGACTGTTGATATATTCACCAAGGCATTACTTCGAGGCCCATTCCAGAAGTGTGCGTCCAAGCTGAGCATGATTGATATCTATGCTCCATCTTGAGGGGGAGTGTTGACGCATATAGAGTAGTGCCTGTACGTCTTCGTTATTTTATTTTTCAGTTGTCTACTTTATGTAATTTACCCATAGGCTACTCTCCTATATAAGAGAGCCTAGGGCTTATGGAATAAATAAGCCATTCATTTTTCCCAACACTATGTCATGTTAAATCTGGTAACAACAGATATTACATCACAATCACATTTATTGTTCCAACCATTTCAACCATCTAAAACACCCACTAGTCACAAAAAGATAACCCACTTTGTTCAAATGTCTCAATCATTCGACCATTAACAATTTTGGTTTCATGCTTTCTTTCTTGATTTTTAGGAGATGGCTATATCTCTTGATTAGCCATGTCTGCTATTAGTAAATAAACAGTAATCATTCAGATTCAAATGATCTATTGAATGGCATAATAGAATATCATTATTTATGAGACATTCAAAAACCATAATCAGATTCCAGATATTGATTGAATATTTGATACAAAGATTTAGGGCAAAGATCCGGGAAAGGTGGCAAACAAAACGGTAAATAGGTTAGATCAGAAATCACCAAAGCATCCATTTGAATGGACTTCCCTTGGAGAGGATATTGCCCCCACAATATCGGTGTGTAGAATACTAGTGATCCTATCTCAGGCTACGACGGCACACGATCCTCAAGCGCGCACACCGATGAGATCGTCCTCGAAATCACCTCGCATAATAACATCTGAAAAAGACTAGAACTTCACTATGGAAGAATAGAGAGAGAGAGAGAATGAGAGACTTACATATGAAGAAAACATAATTGGGGGATGGTTTCTTATTAACCTCGTCAAGCCTCTTCGAGATTTGTTACCATCCACTCAACGAGCGTCAGTTCAAACCTCAAAACGGTGGGGATGTCTATGCCAGTTCGAAGAACCTCAACATATGGATTTCAAATTAATCCGACCTACTAATTTATCTGAACTCGTTAAATGAAATCCGCAGCAAAAGTATCGAGATCTGAGAATCGAATTGACTCTCCCGAGCCCGAGCTAGAGACGGAGCAGAGCGTACACATACCCATGCATGTGGTCCTTCAGTTTTCCTCTCTGCTATTGCTACAAGAGCTTGAGATGAGAACTCCTATATAAGTCCATCAAAATTTTAGTACTACTCCATGTGGTAGTAAAAACTACACCCAAACTCACCTTGTTTCAAATTTGGGAGTTCTCAACTTTCCTTTTAACCCAATTGGCTTCCCACTGGAAACCAAGTTGGTTACCCAATATTATAACATAGGGTTTACCAATTTAAAACCTAATTACATTACAATAATTCCCCATGATATCACCAATTTGAAAAGAAATTCAAAAAATAAGCAAAAAATATATTTCAGCTGCCACACTTTGCTTTCAGTAAAGGCACCTTCTGATTTGAACCATACCCAAGGTTACTACTTTCAACTTAACATGAAAAAAGTGAACTATGTCTTGAACTTCAGACCTTAGCATTAGCAACAATAAAGTGTTGTTCTCTGTACAATCTTTAGGGTTGTTGATCTTAAAAGGTCATGTACCCTTATCCTGGTTCATGAGTGTACTCATGAAAAACTCTCTTCCTTCAACTACAATCTACAGTAACACTCACAAAGTTGGCATTCTCCAAGGATGCACTGCTAACATCCTACCCAAAGGCTTGAACCCATTTAGAGCCTACGTCTTCCCAATCTTACAGCTTAAATGACATTCAAGCTTCTAAAGATATGACACTCATGCATACGCATTGAAAATAATACTACCAATTAGTTCTCTAAACAACTTGTTATTACAACATTGAACCTACTTTGTGAGATTTGTACTCAGATAGGTTGGGTTGCTACCGTGGAGGAACTGCCGATAGGTCTCCGTCCTATCCCAAGCCTAGACTTAGGACTAAAGATCTATCAAGTCCCTTAGTCAACAGATCTGTTGTGTTCTCTTTGAATCCGACAAAATCAAACAACTAACCTATCTCAAGACACCAAATTCCTTAACGTCCTGAGTCTGATTTCTATGTGTCTCCTTGTTTTTTGGTTGAACTTTGAAACGTAATCTTGGCAATTGTGATCATGTTCTCACAAATGTACCGAGATCATAGGAACTCGCTGTAGACCTCAAAAGCACACACACCATTCATAGGATTTTATGAGAGAAGTTCCCTTAGCCATTCAGCCTCAATCTTCTTTTCAAGCGAAAAATCAGACAATCTTCTGTAGTTATTGAGAAAGGGAAGCATATATATTCTAGTTGGGGGGCAGACCCAAGACCTCCCCCGATCAGCCTAGAGTCCTATGAATCTTCTCTGATGTCTCCTCCCCTGCTGCCCCGCTTAGCTTTGGTGGATTGAAGTCTTTGATGAGATTCAATGGTAGAACCTAGTGAAAGAGGCGTACTATGGAAAATAAGGTTCTTCTCTGAGGGGATTCAAGAAGGGGGGATAACTCAACCTTAAAAGTAGATCGAACTAGAATGGTTTGCTTCATACACCTCCAGAAGACTGTACTATCTCCAACGGTAAAAACATATCCAGTAACACCATTACTCATATACTCCTCTATTTTCCTTATCCAACTTGCATCATTATATCCTTTTAGAATATGTGGATGTCTACCTTAATGCAAATTAAAGGCAATAGTTCCCTTCAAGTACAATAATATTCAATCCAGAGCCGCCCACTGAGTACGGTCAGGACAACTAGTGTATCTACTCAGCTTTGCAATTAAGAATGACATATTAGATCTCGTGCAATTTGCGAGATACATTAAGATTTCTATTACTTATGTGTAGAGATAATTCGATGTACTCTAAGTATTAGTTTCTTATTTTTATCTCTTCATGTCTATCTTTATGTAATTTATCCATAGACCTCTCCTCTATATAAGAGAGCCTAGGGTTCCATGGAATAAACATCTTCTCTATTTTTTCCAACATGGTATCAGAGCGACGGTCCTAGGATGGAGCTCTCGTACTCAAAACCCTAACCCTAACCTCACCCTCCGCCCTCGTCTCCACACGTGCGCCGCCCATCCCTGTGTGTCGCCCCGCGCGCCGCTATCCCACGTGCGCCACCTCTTACGCGTCGCTGCTCCATCGTGCATCACCGCACGCCGCCCACACGCCCTCGCGTGCCACCTGCATCACCATGCGCCGCCTCGCGCATCATCGTACGCCACTGCACACTGCTTAGCGTGCTTTCCTTGCACGTGCATTTCCTCCATACGTGATTTGCTTTCTAGCCGGTCCATCGTCGGCGTCGGTCTCTCCGTCTACTTGATGAATTTAGGTGCATAAGTCTACATAGGCATTAAAATCCACTTATGTTTGTATAGACATTCACTCTTTGGTCAAACCCTAGTCTTCTACATCTAACAATATGTCCGAGAACAAAGTCGATGTACCCGCCACAACTCAGAGGTCCAACGCCTATGGTAAAAATGGACGGGACGAACTATGAGCTCTGGTCTATGCAGTTCATGAGCCTTATGAAGTCGAATGGTAGCCAATCTGGCTTTCAGGGACATTGATGATAGAGATCGCCAATGATGTGTTACATAAGCCCACTACTAAGGCTATATGGGACATCCTCGCAGCCACTTACTCTCAGGCGAGGAATGAAACCAAGATCCTTCGACTTCAGTACGACATATTCACTATCAAGTAGAACGATCAGCCTCTCCATTCGCTGTATACATCATTGCTTGGGATGTTTGAGAAGCTCCACAGCTTCATGCCACTCACGGCTAACCCGAAGCAGCAGAAGACATATAGGAATGCTACTACGGTTAGTGTATTCCTAGCAGCCCTGGATCCTAAATATGATGTTGCTCGCTCTCATATTCTTGTGGATGCTACTATTCCTCCTATGGAGGAAGCTTTCTGCCGGCTCTGCAGGATCACTGTTCCATCCACTGCCACTACTCAGACCTCTTTGACGATGGCAGCCTCCCGAGGCAGAGGAGGCCCTTCTTCTTTTCGTGGCCGAGGACCTCATGGTAGAGGAGGTCGTATTCATCAGTCCTGTATGTTTTGCCATCACCCATGTCATACCGAGGAGACATGCTACTCCAAGTATGGTTTCCCAACATCATCCCGTGTAGCGGAACATGCTGAGTCTCCCGCTGCTCCTACTTCAAATAAGTGATTTGATAACTTTGTGGCAAAACTGTGAGATATCATGCCTCCTTCACCATCTCCAGGAGGCCATTCTGATATCGTTGCTTCAGCCTCCGCTATTACTTCTGCTATGGCCAGCATCTCAGGTAGTATTTCTGCCTTTACATCCTTTTATGGATATGAGATTACAGAGTGGATTATGGACTCCGGGGTGATACACCATTTATGCGGAGACAAAAGGTCAGCTTATATCACACAGACATGTTCCCCCAGGAAGAACTGTGGTGATAACCGATGGGATTCATTCCCCAATCATAGGATAGGGGGAGATTACTTTGACACCTTTAATGCGTCTACAGAACGTGTTACATGCCCTTAATTTTTCAATGAATTTGTTATCTATCAGTCAGATTACAAAGGATTTGCACTGTCAAGCTATCTTTGACCCATCGTCTCTTGTTTTTCAGGACATTCTTACGGTCAAGGTGATTGGGTGTGGCCGTCTATCTCCATGGTGAGGGTCCCACAAAGCCGAACACATGCATATGCATCATCTTGCTTCCAAGAAGCATTGGCCTCAATCTTGTTTGTTGTCTCGTATCTGTCAGGATGTTCTCCTTGTTGCACTGCATGAGGGTGAGAAACTGCATGGACCACAACTCATAGTTGGTCCCATCCATCTTAGCAATGGGAGTCGTGCCCTTGAAGGCACCGAATGAAAAAATATCACCCTTCTCTGACATGATGGTAAAACAGTCGAACAACGGAACTCAACTGGGGAGTAGACCGATATCAACATGTTTACACGAGCATATGGAGGATTGGTTGTACGTGTAGACTTATACAACCATCCTCGTCAATCTTCACTTCTTGCAAGGGCAGCGAAAAAACGATTTATAGGTTTGAAATCGTGTTTTCTGATAAAAAAATCAGACCGATTCAGACTGCCGTTCGAACCATAGAGGTGCATGGAGAAGCGTGGAGGCACGAGGAGGCGCAAGGATGCGTACGGGAGAGACCAACGGTGACCTGGGAAGGAACGACTGTAACATCCGAATCCGCACAAACCTGAATCCGATTCGAATTGGGTCCGATTAACCCAATAAAGTTGTTGGTCAATGCTAAACAACCTAAATCGATCAATTGATCATGAATTAAAAGTCGATAGGGTGAAATCGATCAAAAATCGGTCGCATCGTAATGCGTGCCCGAAAAAGCCGCGACGCAAATTCGGAAACCAAGAAACAAACCGAGACCATCATAAAATTCGATTCGATGAAATAAGACCAACGTAATTGACCATTTGTCAATCGGAGTTCGTTTGATATTTTTAAATCACAAAATTTAACCCCAAACCAAATCCGTATCTCGAAAACTTCGGAGATGCAAACCCGATCAAAAGTATATCAATATTATACTCATATTGATCATCATTTAAAGACGATCAAATTGATATATTATGCGTCGAAATCCGGTACCCGATGCGCGCGTACGTGCGACTTTTAAGATTTTCACAAAAGTACAAAATTATAAATATATATGTATATAAATAATTATTAAAGAATGATGTCATGGATGACATCATTAGTGATGATGTCATCAATGACATCACTAGAGATGATGTCATAATTTTTTTTTAAAAAAATTATATAAAGGGAAAATGGGAAGTTTCATGGAAGTTTCCCTCTTCTTATTTTAACCTTTTCTCTCCCCATTTCCCTAATTATTACTCTAAAAATCCCAATGTTTGAGCAACTATCTCCCCCTCTCCCTCCTTATTACTCTATTTCTTCTTCCGAAAGACTCTTTCCTCGTTACAACCGAAAGAAGCCTTCCTCCCTCTTTCTCTACTCAAAGTTTCCAATCATAGGAGCCTCCTACTGGAGCTGCTCCTGTTCCAGCAAATTAGCAATTTAGGAGCTGACTGCACATTTAAGCCCCCACATTTGTGATTTTTCAAAGGTACAATCCATGTTCCAAATTCTCCTTGCTGCCATGCATGTCTAATTACACTTCTCTTTTATTGACTATTGTGTAAATTGCACACAAATTTATTCAACTTTCAAAATCCAGAAATCTCAGTCCCTGATTTTTTTATGGAACTTAAGGGGTGGCATGAGATTTTTAGATTATTGATATGGTCTTAAATTTCAAAACTTAGAGAATGAGATTTAAGTAAAAATTTTGGTATATGTTTGCTACTCAATTGAAATGAAAAGATTAACGTACTAATTAAATTGTACATACAATACTAACTGTCATGCTTTCTGAATTGAAGGATAAAAAAATGAAAAAAAGGTTCTGTTTTCTGGAACTGATGTTAAAATATATGTATATATTATAACTTCTGTAATCTAAATTGTAACTGTATATACACTGTTGTAAAACAATATCATATATATAATAATGAAATTGGTTTAATGTAAATTTCTATACATGTATATAAGCCGCTGGAAATTTGAAATAAAAAAACAATTTATATAAATTTGGTTCTAGTGTTGGGTTTAAAAAAATCAATCTTCTAATTAGAAATAATTCTTAAATTAATTTCTTGTGATGCAAGATCTGGCGTGGTTCAAAATCAGACACCCATTTCTAGTGAAAGAATGTATATTGGCCAAAGTATGGAGATTCTGTTGTGATTAAGCTATTCACCTAATAATTCAATGGAAATCTGTTAAGGTATATAGATCCAAATAAACCCCGAGAGAGGATATTATGCCCAAATTTGTGGCTATGAGCATGATGATACATAACACCATCATTTTGATGTGCCTTCACCCTGAGAGACTATGCCGTGAGTTGAATACATTCAGGTGAACTTTTTGCTTATTTCAGGATGAGCATCAAACTAGGGTGTTCATCTCTGGGAGCTTAATTATTAATGAGATTAGAAAGACATTGGATTGTAAGAATGCTCTAGTCTCTTCAGCATGATAGAAAAATTACCATGTTTACAAGTGTGAGATGCTAGAGAATGTGGTACATGATACTGAAAATACGTGGTCTTTGCGACTTGGAAGGGTTTGTGTTAAGTATGTAAAAAGGGGGGGGGGGAGGTTGTTGCCAATAACATGACAGTAGTGTACTAAATAATGGTTGGGATGTTTTGGATTTTCAATAAACATCAGATATGTAAATCCAGAATCACAAGGTTAAAAAAAAGAAGAGAAGATGAAATTCCAATCAGCAAACTGTTGCTATTGTTGATTCAAATTGTAAATGGTTATTTTAATTCTTGATTTTTCACTATTTTAGAGTCTTCTCATAATAAAATAAAGATGATTCTAATCATTTTAGTCAACTCCAATCTTCATCCCTCATTTTTGGGTATCATGACCTAGATAAAAACTAGGTGTATACATCATATAATAGACCATCTGGTCAATATACACATTTAGCTCATTCATGAATGATGACACATATATATGGTTTGATGAGTATCATTGATAGCAGACATTAATGCCAGTCATGGTGACCTTTACACCTGATCGTGCGAGGGCATGGTGACCTTCAACTGAGCGGAGGAATGGAAGTCCAGTTTGGGCAGCAGCCGTCAAGTGCGCGGGTCTAGGATCCCAGCATTTTTTATGGTTTTTACGCGAGCTTGCAGTATTTTTACGCCTCGTTGGGATCCCGACTTTTGACTAGTTCTGCTGACCCTTTGTTTTATGATACCCATGCGGGGGATCCTCTGTTTTCAGTTTTTCGTACGAGCTCATTTGCCCGTTACCGGTCAGGCCGATTTCTAGAGTGTCTTTTCTGGAGAGTCTCTCTCACCCGTCTCTGGGTGTAGTTTTGGAGTAGACCTTTCCTCTATTGGACCGCACTTCCAATTAGAGGGCGAGACAGAAGAGCCTCTTAGGAGGCTACCTCACCGCTTGAGTTTTAATTATTTTTTCGCCAATAGGTTTGACGATGTTACATTTGAAATCATCTGGAGTTACATTTGGGGGAATTTCAGTTGAACTCAGAGAGAAGTAGTATGGATCTTGTTTAAGAGAGGAAATTAAGAATAAATTGTACCGATCGGAGTTAATTATAATTAGGTTAAGTGGACGTGTTGCGAACTTAGTTAGGATGCATTATAAAATACCGCATGCCTACGGAGGCACCCCAAGCCTAAGGCACTTTTTCATATCTTAAAGTCATAGAGTGAGGTCACACATCGACCAAGACCACAGACTACCTACTTAACTTAAGAATTTAAATAAAATCAAGAGTCATTCAAAACCTAAATCTTCCTCATTATAAAAATCCATATTTAAGAATTCTAAATATTAAGACATTAATAATTATATGTATAAATATACATATGAGTCATCAACTATTACATGAATATATATAATGTTATAAGGCAATTGGGGAAATTATTACATATGTCATTAACCACTATATAATAATGTGACATATGGGAGGTAATGGGAAAACTTGAATCATCCATCACTGTAGCATGAAAACTTCTTTTTTTCAAAACAAGTAGCAAGTAGTTGTAACTTTTGGTTGTTATGCCTTTCTACTTGTTTCTTTTGTATCCATATTAAATGCCTGCTTATTTTCATATATGACATATGGGAGGTACCGTCAATCGCTGACGCCTCTTCTTCCTTTCATGTGTGGCAGACAAACAACCTGCATCTTGGTAACTGTTGATGATTCCTGGTGATCGTGTATATACCATACGGTATTGCTACTTTTGGCTCAGCTTCTTTTATTGTACCTTTTGTTCTATTATAATGTAAAATACATTTTCTCTCTTCTGAATATGCTGGGATATATAAATGTACTATCAACTCTCATGTACATGTTGTAAATACTTATGAGAATTAATGAAAAGGTTTGTTGGTGGCACTTGTTGGTCTTTTTGTTCTGTGACTGATACAATATTTATTGAATGTGAATGTCATATGCAAGATCAATAGCAGCACGAAAAATTTTCCCTAATTTTCAATACTTTGTGCGATCACATGCGAATGAAATAGTATAAATGCGGCGTAAAAGGGTGCCCAGATCCTAAGGGCGTCACATCGACAGCAGCCTAAGAGCCCCCGGCCTGCTACCGGCAAGGATTGTTGGGCCCGACGACTACGGATGGGGGAGGAGTCCTCGTGGTGATCAAGGAGGGGAGGTTGTAGGTCGGCAACGGAGTGGAGGGGGGCGAGTATGGTAGGGCTTGGGTGCGATACGTGAACTCTGGTCTAGGACTGTCGCTCCAACACCATGTAGAAAGGAAATAATGTGTTGCATTATTGAGAGGCCCTAGGGCTCTTATATAAGAGAGGAACCCGTTAGACAAATTACAAGATGAAGACAAAAGAAATAGATAGTATGGAAACAATAAGAAAGATAATTAATATCTCAACAGTATTTGAGAGAATATACAAAATTATTCGATTATGCATTTGTTAATTATTTTCAAAAAAAAAAAATTATGTACTATATATTCTTGAATACTTATACATTTATGGTCATCAATCAATAGTTTACAACAAAACTACCAATTACCAAGCTACATATATGAAGCTTTAACATTTGTGGTGATAGCGGGATACATAAGAATATTTAAAAATAAGAAAATAAATAGTCCATTGCAATAGTCATCCGAATATATTCAGGTTGGACCGAACCCGAATATTGATCGAATAGCAATATTTTGTTCGATCACACCACCGAATAAGAATATTTGGTCGAATATTTGGTCCATTATGCTGAATAGTGCAACAGTGAAGGGGACATTGGGCCACACCATCCCCTCTATCTAATAGGACACATATTTTAGTGAGGACAAGTGTCCGTCCCCCTTGATCAGAGGGGACAGTCATATTCTCAGAGGGGATGGGGAGCGACTGTCACGTATTATATACTTTCTTGTAGTGAACAAACTGTCCCACCACAAACTTCCCAAAATCCTCTGAAAGACGCCCTAGTAAAACATGTGCTACAAGGGTATACATAACACAAGTACGCCTCCTTTTCAAAAGAGTAATGGGATGATCAAAATCCTCTATACGATCTGTCTCCTGTACAATACTCTCTTGAGGTGCTACATGCTCAACCGTAACATTCTCTTGCTATACAAACAAATCAACAATGTTGTCAGTAAAAATCAAGTGCTTAGAATATACTTAGGGCATGCTAGATAATGGAGAAGGATCATAAGGAATGATACAGTAGTCATCCTGCAAATGTGGTAACTAAGGTTGCATAAGTCGGCAGTCGGTACTCGGTCGGCCGGGTCACTAACTAAGGATTAGTCGGCAGTCGGGCTACTAATCAGATTTACTCGAGCATTAGTCAGTTTTGAATTTTTTTTAATTTTAAATATATAAATTACTATTCTATTAGTAACAATTATATACTAAAAATATAACAAAACCAAGTTACAACTTCACATAAGAACACACAATTGCATTTAAATAAGAACAAACAAGCTACAACTCCTACAAATGCATTTAAATAAAAACAAACAAGTTACAACTCCTACATCATAACACAATAGTCTAAAACAATATAACACATACCACAATAGCAAGTAGAGGAAGAAATGCAAATAGACCCTTCTTAAGAACCATCCAACACAATAGTATATAACAAAAATGTATAGTATGAGCATATATAGTATGAACTTCTTAAGAACCCTCCAACAAATAGACCCTTAAGAACCATCCAACAAAAAATGTATAGTATAAACATCTTAAGAACCATCCAACAAATAGTATGAGCATATCAAAATAGCAAATCAACACAACATACCCATACAACATACGTACTTAACAAACTATTATTAAAAAATGACAAAAAATTAAAGACCCTAATCTTCAGGTGGGCGATGCTGGCTAGAGTAGGAGGAGAGGAACGTTACACATACGAGATGCGCGGTAATCAAATGAAGCAGGCGACCGGAGCCAGCAACTAGAGAAGGCAGCGATCGGACTGACATAAGTAGGCGACTGTGCCGGCGATCGCTTGAGCAGGATTCGAAGGGACTTGTAGGGTTTCGGGTGTGCGTGAGCCGTGGGGTTTGGGTTCTCGGCGGATCGTAACTTAAAACCTCAACAAATAGGTACTTGGATTTCGGGTTTCCGGATCGAACTCGCCAAAATCAGCCGATTAGTCGGCCGGCTGGTCAGGACGACTAGTCGCTCTACCCGACTAAAGGTTGACTAGTCCTAATCGGATCGGCTAGTATACCGGATCGATTAATCATCTCTACTAGTCGGTCGATTTTTGCAATCTTGGTGGTAACGATGCAAAATATGAGCCTAGGATAGGGTGAGGATGTATAGTGGGAGGTGGAGGTAAAGGAGGAGGTGCATGTAAATTTGTCTATAATTTTTTAAAGCGTATGCAAATTTTGGGCGGATATCTTATGAAGGTTCGTCCTTAGTTATTAAAAAAAATCAGATTTTTATATTGCTACTAATGAAGATTTTCATGAATGCAACAAACATTGAGGTTGTCTGTCATTTTATCAAAGATGTGATGCATGAAGGGAAGATTATCACCTTGAGATCTTCACCAATGCTCTTCCGAAGAAGTGAATTTCTCTGTTAGGTCTATAGAGCTTAATCACAGTAGGAAGCCATTTTCGATTACTTAGGAAGAAGTGATCCAGAAAATCAACAGATTTTCAAAAAAATGAATACATGCCTCCGAATTAAGATTAGGTGCTCCTTTATGAGATATTTCAATTCAAAAGGCAAAAATTGTAAACCAAGTGGATTCCACCAAGTGGAAACTCTCGACATATTAAATACACGAGGGGGTGCCTTAACACCTACATGTAGCTAGGGTTGTCTTCGCTTTTAACTTGTGATAAATGAATGATAAGTTACATATATAGGCCCATATGGTTAATGGATCCTCCTCCATGACCCATTAACCCATACAACACAAAACAACTCAACATTTAGCAACGACGTTCCCAGGATGCAACATATATGAATGTAGGAAAGTGGCATGATTGATATCTACATACAACTGGAATGGGAGTGTTGAATCTAGTGAATAAATGAAATTGGGATGGGATGGTTATGTTTACTATGCCTTAAATAAACTATAAACGCATATATTTTGTTGCATAATAGAGAGAAAAAATTAACTACTGAGAGGTTTTTAAGTCCACGTTCCAGAGTTTTCCCCCTCTTATAGAAGACGATTTACATAAATTTTGTTTTCATGTTTTTTGGTGGTTGTGTTTTTCTCCGCATCTCTCTCTAACACATAAACAATACAAATATGTACAATTAATTTTGTTTCCTTTTTTTAAAAATGGGTAATAGCTAGGTTTTGAACCTTAGTCATTTATGGAAGCCATCAAAGGTTGATTATTGCTTTCCTCCCTATATAGCAAAGCATAATTTTTTCAACACATGCCGCCAAAATGTTTTGACTATATATGTTGGAAATGTAAATAAATCAACCGACAAACTAAGAAATGCTATACTTATCCATATCAAAACTAAATTTATACCAGGTAACCATTATCCACATTACGATTACATTCTATATAGGAAATAGATATGTTTTATCTAATAAAATTATAGCATTTTTATCACTTGTGCCCCTCTGAGATATTGCAATATCAGTTATGCCCCTCCTTTTTTGGAATATTACTTGTGTCCCCAACTTCTTTAATATTTATCACTTATGCCCTTCTTTTAGTTTGACCGTCAATGAGTTTAAGTTAACCATGGTTCATTTGAACCAATGTGTGGTTAAGAGGGACAAAACCGACCAAACACACCTCCCCCACAAATCCCTCCCCCTACCTTCGTTTCGCCACTCTTTTCCTCCGCCCAACCTCCGCCTTCCTCAAGAGCCTCCAAGGAGACGAAGGAGACAAAATCTGGTTGTTGCACTACTCAGAGGTAGATCTCGTGAAGACCGCCAGAGAATGGTGGAGCTCATTCAAGTTTGAGCAGTTATGGAAGGGGATTGCTTGGAGGAGGGGATAGAGGGCGCGAGACTGGGGAGGAGGCGTTGTGGTCGTAGGAGGGGTTGGAAGGGGTGGGATTGGGGTGGAGCGGGTGGAGGAGGAAGAGGAGGGATTGGAGGGGGCGGGGCTGGGGAGGAGGGGGCATAGGGGTTGGGGAGGAGGAGGTGGTCAGAGGAGGGCCTGGAGGGGGTGGGGCTAGGGAGGAGGAGGTGGTCGGAGGAGGGCCTGGAGGGGGTGGGGCTGGGGATGTGGAGGTGGTCGGAGGAGGGCTTGGAAGGGGCGGGTCTGGGGAAAAGGAGGTGGTCGGAGGATGGGCCTGGAGGGGATGGGGATGAGGAAGTGGTCGGAGGAGAAATAGGGGCAGGGTTGGGGAGGAGGGGGCGGATGAGGAGGGGCTGGAAGCTGGGGAGGAGGGGGCGGAGGAGGAGTGAGGAGTAGGGCAGATGGATGAAGAGTGAAGGACATATCTACCCAAGTTAGTCAATTTAATTACATTTGTATCCTAAAATCTAATGTTCATTTGAGATGCAGATGGACGGCAACTAACCCAAGAGGCATACGTGTTAAATGTGAAAGAAGTTGGGGGCACAAGTGATATTCCAAAAAAGGGAGGGGCATAAGTAAAATTGCAATATCTCATATGGGTACAAGTAATAAAAACGAAAATTAAACATATACGGTAAAAAGTTTGGAACATACCTTACCAAGGATATTTGGCTGCCGGCTTAAGCCGACCCATTCATACGTCTTTCCATCGAAGTATTTTACTGTACGCATTCCCGTCCAAATTCCTGCAAAAGGCAAAAAAGGTAGTGCTACAATTATACATAGTAATTTCTAGTCTTTGGAGAAAGATAGGAAACAAATGAAGGAACACGTATTTTCTAGAGCCTCTTATAAAAGACAAACTATAATACATAGCCATTAAAAATTGATGTTTCAAAGGCACCGAGAGGGCAGTTTTTCACAAAATAATGGGAGATCAATGACCCATTTGCAACAGTAGATAAAGATATGTTTCAAGAATAAAGTTAAATTAAATCTTCCCCTTACAAATTCCATGCAATAATAGTGAGATATTTGAGCTCATACGTAATTGGGAAGGAGCAGTGGCAGACCCAGGATTATAGACTGAGGGGGGGCACACTGACAAGCAATAGTAATAATAAAAATACTATAACATAAAAAATTACTATAAACATTCATATGCATAGATATATATCAGAGTTATTTTACATATACAAAATTTAAAAAACACACCCATGTATTTAAAGTTGACCACGTCTAATTCTTATAGCTTGAAAATATTCATAATATTATCATCAACAATAGAATCGAATATATCATTTTCAATATGTGCGAAAAAACATCATTAACCAATCATCTCCCATTCGAAAATGGATACAAATATGGATATCAATTTGTATCTACAAACATCTGTATTACTATTCTTTTATCCATTTCATATATAAATTTAGTTGTAGATTTATTTTTAACTATGTATAACATAATTATCTTCTTTTACCATATCTTTTTTATGATATAAGAAAATTAGTATATTTTTATTATGTTTTTTCTATTCAATTCATGCATATTTAAGTCAATTTATAGAGTATTTATAACATTACTCATATGTGATTAATATCCATTATATATATATATCTGGATTTATTTTTAAGTATATGACAACATAGTTTTAATATTTGTCAATATATTTATTTGCATCTATATTTGTATTTAAAAATAGATAAGGACATGACGATACCTATACTAGAATCTATATCCATCCGTTTGCATTCCTAGTAGGGATGCACGACACATCTATGTATATATACATGTTGCCGTTATGCAATGGGGCCATGATACTTGCCGAGCGAGGAGTCGACACCTTGGGGAGGGAGGCATAGTAACTGGGTTGGACCGACTTCTAGAGAGAATGCGAGAGAGGAGGTGACATTACTCGAGCGATGGAGGGTGGGAACGAACTACTGATGTGTAAGGGAATCGGGGTCTGAGGATGTCCCCGTACTGAGAACCAGCACCACGGGGATGGGGGGAGGTGCAATGGCCGGGTTGAGCGTTCGGAGGGAATGCGAGAAAGGAGGTCGGAGGGCACTCGACGATTATTGAGGAGGGGGGCACAATGGCTGGATTTTGATTTTATGGAATGCAACATTAATATAAATATAGTAACATTTCAAACTTTAGGGGGGGCATGTGCCCCCCATAACACATATATAGGTCCGCCCCTGGGAAGGAGTGGAACCACCTCATAACTTCCAAGTGGCATTAGGCTATGTTTGAATTATTCTAAAGTGAATAGAATGAGTCGTTTCCCACATATTTAGATTATGATGTTACACTAGGCTTTGAATGTAATCTCTAATTTGATATTATAATATAAAATCTTTTTCTTGGATTGTACCAAAACAATGTTAAATTGCCAATCTTTTTAACGTAATATTAACTGATGAGGGAAGAAAAATCCCTCAGGAAAGTAGGTACCCTCATAAAGACTCAGGAAGTAAACATGAGTCACACTTTAAAAGTCACAAATAAATCAATGGTGGAAGAAGAGATCAACCCCATCGAATAATAACTGAGCTTGAGAAAGAGAAAGCATATACTGGTCTGAGCCACTGTAGGTGGCACTAAGCTAACCCTTCAAGCGTCCAGGATGTCACAGTACTGCTCGGGATGAAGAACACTAGGCTCCAAAGAGCACCAATAGATATTTCTAAGGACAACACAAAGAACCTAAATAGTAAAATCATGCTCCACCAAAAGATAAAAGCACCCCAACATGCACTAGAGTAGAAAGAGGAGGCACCACTGCACGAGCAAGGGAGGACAAGTATAAAAAGAGCAAATCCCCATGAAGAGCGGGGTGATTCTCCTCTCACAAAACATCATTTTAAGGTCAATAAAAAGAGGAAGGAGAATGATGAAGAAGAGAGATAACTTCACCGAGGGGGAAGAAACACACTTGCCCTCTTCATCCCTCTCCTAGAAGGCAGAAGTGACAATGTAGCAAGCAGAGGTCACGACCTCTGTAAACTCACCTCGAGCCCTCCAGATAGATAAATATAGGAGGAGGAAAAGAAAGAGATATTAATTACTTGCTTGCCTAATAAGGGCGATGACCCTCCTAAAGTAGTGCCTCCTAATCATGCGAGTAGTAGGGATCGACTTGGAGGGAGTACCTACGTACCCTCCTCAGATCCCTTTGTATTGCAGCAAGATAACCACAAGGGCTAGTGCTTGTAGATCTACGCGATACGGTAGTCCCTTACCAAGGGAGTACACACAGTAACACAGTACATATAGGGACACAAGAAAGGAGACATGATAAGCAAACATTATATGCCCAGCAAGAGGTATCATGAAGGAGACATTGGTAAGAGGACAAAGGGTTACCACTTGTCAAAATGAGTCAAAGTCGCTCTTCATGGAAATGACTGCAAACCCAGACCAACCCAAGTTGTGGGAACTAGAACAGGGCCAACCTCCCCATCCACTTCAACTAGATACAAGAAAGTGCACCTTGAGGAAGAAGGTGAAAGACTTCGTAGGATAGGAGTAGGAGAAGTACATGATGGTCAAGCCCTTGGTTTTAAAGATAGAGACAATATGCTAATAATATCTATTAAGGACCAACAACAACAACATGCCCTACTTAAAAGCCCCAAGACTGAGGGAAGGCCATGGGGAACAAGCTAGTGAAGGCTACCCTAGGTCAGAAAAGACAAGCATGCTTGCTCTGCGGAAGCCTACCATTACAGCCAAGGAACATACAAGTGCCCTATTAGGTGAGGCACAACTCACAAAAAATGAGCACCCGATGGTGGGCAGATCGAAGACACCAAAGTCTACCTAAGCATCCTACCATGGCTAAACATAGAAGAAGAAGCTTTATATTAACCGCAACATACGATAAAAGGGCACCAACCTTATGCTGATGGTAGACCGAACACACTTCAAAAGACCAGCTCATCTGTCCAGCACTCAACCCATCCCAACCAGTACATCGTAATTTTTCAAAGTTTTTATCAATAAAATTGCCTATTACGGAGAACTTTAAATGCACGACCTCAACGTAGAAACAAAGGCAAAGGGTGTCTGCTTGTAATCGATTAATCGTCCATGCAACTGTTGGTAGGCGATCAGTTGTTCGAGTACAATGATAGATAGTAATTGACCAACTATATCTGAGCAAAAGTAGGTATCCAGATTACTACTCATAAGGCAAAAGATTGTTGTAGGTAGTTGACTAGTCATCAAAGTAACCATTGGTAGTCAACCAATAGCTCAAACACAACAACCATTGGTAATTGACCTATTGCAGATAAGCTAAAGTTGAGATCCACCCGACTACTCACATGGAAAAAAGCGACCGCTAGTAGTCTACCAGTTGCCCAAGAAACTACTGGTAGTCGACCAACGACAATTGGTAATCGACAAATGGGAATTGAAATAAAGGTTTTATCCAACCTACTGCTCAGAAGGCAAAGGTCGGTCGCTAATAGCTGACTAGTCACCGGAGGAACCATTTATAGTTGACCAGTCATGACAACCATTAATAATTGTTGGGAGAAAAATGATACATGCATATAGAATAGACCGAGGGCTCTCTTATATAGGATAAAAGCCCTTGGGTTAATTACATGATAAGTACATCAAGAAAACATAAAACATAAAAAAGATTGAGAGATATATTTATCTCAACACTCCCCCTCAAGCTGGAGCATATATATCATGCTCAGCTTGGAGAAACACCTCTGAAATTGACCTCTAGCTATGGCCTTGGTGAAGATGTCAGCCGGAAAACCTGACAAAGATCGGTTCCACGTCAACCTCTCGATGCACCCTTCGGAGTGCTACAGGTTGCGACCAAAAAAGAAATACGTGCTCTATGCATCATTTGCTTGCTTTGTCTGCGTGGCAGGCGCTATTGATGGTTGTGTGACGAAAGCAAAGCACAGTGAAAGCCCAATCAGCTATCAGTCGGTTCACTTATGGGGCAGCATGTGAAGGAGATCGTCAGACTGATCTCCCGTGGAAACATGGGAGGTAGATATGAGACCAATCTGGATCATGTCTCTAGTGTAATGACAATCCACCTCTATATGCTTTGTCCATTCATGAAAAGAAGGATTATTGGCAATAAATAGTGCAGCTTGATTATCACATAAAAGTTGCATAGGAAGAGGAACCTCAATAGTAAGGCCAGCCACTACCGATCTAATCCACATCATCTCTGCACTCCCTTGTGCACTTGATTTGGCCACCATTGTCTGCTTCTTGTTTTTCCATGAGACAAGTGAGCTCCCGACAAACACAACAAAGCCCGAAGTAGACTTTTATCTCTGGGACAACCTGCATAATCAGCATCTGCACAAGCTGTCACCTGAAGAGATGTATCCCTGTTGAATATAAGACCCGAGCCAGGTGAGTTCTTCAAATATATTAATATTATTGGGAAAAGAGTCTTCGTTGTTTATTCAGAAAACCCTAGGCTCTCTTATATAGGGAGAGACCGTAAGGGTAAATTACAGAGAGGTCTATAGAAAATAAATAAAGAATGACAAGCTACATAAAGAGATAATAAAACTACTAACTATCTCTACACTCCCCCTCAAGGTGGAGCATAGATATCTATCATGCTCAGCTTGGATGAACATCTCTGAAACGGTCCTCTGAGCAGTGGCTTGGTGAATACACCTGCAGTCTGATCTCCTGAGCTCACATGTGCAGTAGATATCAATCCTCTCTGGATCAAGTTCCTAGTATAATGGCAGTCAACTTCAATATGCTTGGTCCTTTCATGGAAAGCTGGATTGTTGGCAATGAACAATGCTGCCTGATTTTCACACTGAAGCTTCATAGGTAGGGGTACAGCTACATGTAGATCTTCTAGTACTGAACGAACCCACATCATTTTCGTGCTGGCTTGAGCCATGGCCCTATATTCGGATTCTGCACTGGATCTTGCCACAACAGTTTGTTTCTTGCTTTTCCAAGAAACCAAAGAGCCTCCAACAAACAATGCAAACCCTGAGGTTGATTTTCGGTCCTTAGGACATCCTGCATAATCTGCATCTGCACACGCTGAGACGGATAAGTCCGTGCCCTTTCTGAATAGCAGCCCTGACCCTGGAGAAGACTTCAGATACCTCAGTATCATGTGTATAGCATCCATGTGAACCTGTCTTGGCTGCTCCATAAACTGACTCACCCTGCTAACTGCAAATGCAATGTCTGGATGAGTAATGGTAATGTAGAGGAGCTTTCCCACCATTTCTCTATATCTCCTCTTATCTACTTCATCCGTATCACCATCATACAACTTCATGCTAGGGTCCATGGGAATACTTGATGGTTTGCACCCATCCATGCCAGTCTTAATCAGGAAGTCTGTAATATACTTCTGTTGCGTCATCACCAAGCCTTGTGCATTCCTTGCAAATTCCAACCCCAGAAAATATCTTAGGGTTCCAAGATCCTTCGTGACAAACTGACGGCCTAGGAATGCCTTCGCCCTCTCCATGCCCTGAACATCGTCTCCTGTAACAAGAATATCATCCACATAGACCATATAACAACCGTACCTGCTGATGACTTCTGGACAAACAATGAGTGATCGGTATTTAACCTCTTGAATCCCTGTTGCTCAATCAGGTTGGGCAACTTCTGGAACCATGCTCTCGGACTCTGTTTGAGGCCATATATCGCCTTGTGAAGTCTACAGACCATCTGCTTCTCCCCCTCAGCAGTAAACCCAGGTGGCTGCTGCATGTAGACTTCCTCCTGCAAATCTCCGTACAGAAAGGCATTCTTGACATCTAGTTGAGATATACTCCAATCACGTACCACAACAACAGATAAGAGAATACGAAGGGTAGAGTGTCTCGCCCATGGAGAGAATGTATCCATGTAATCCACACCGTAGGTTTGTGTAAACCCACGGGCGACCAAGCGTGCTTTGTACCTATCCAAAGTGCCATCTGCATGGTATTTGACTGTGAAGACCCATTTGCAGCTCACAACGGATGCATCAGAAGGTGCAGGGACCAAAGACCACGTGCCACGAGACTGTAAGACCCTCATTTCTTCTTCCATTGCTAATCTCCAGCATTCATTCTGCAAAGCTTCCTGGTATGTCCGTGGTATATCCACGGAAGACAAGGCTGTGGCAATTCTCTGAAAATCACCAGTGAAACGGTGAAAAGAAACCTGTGAAGCAAATGGATAAGTGGCACATTACCTCCTCTGCTTCCGAATAGCAATCGGAACATCAAGATCATCATCTGTTGTACTGGATGGGCTAGTGTCTGCCTGTACTGAAGGATCCTGCACATGTACCAAACCTGACCCGTCAGTTGTAATACCATCTGAACATACCTGAGGCGCGATGATCGGCTGCTGTGTAGTCTGAGCAGGACCTGACCGGCGTGTATAGAATTTAGGTAACGGTGATATGATAAGTCGTGGAATGGGTGGAGGTGGAGGTGGTGATAGAATTTAGGTAACGGTGATATTATAGGCCGTGGAATGGGTGGAGGTGGAGGTGGTGCTGGCGTGGAGACGGGCACAGGGGACGACCCAGGTGTACTCACTGTAGGTGGTGGAGGAACATAAATATCATCAGTGGTAGTGGATGGTACCATTCTGTCACCTGCAGGAGAAAAATACATGACAAACTCAAAGAAAGTGACATCAGCACTCACGAAGTATCTCTTAGTTGCAGGATCATAACACCGGTAACCCTTCTGAGTCCTGGAATAGCCAACAAAGACGCACTTGACTGCTCTAGGAGAGAGTTTGTCAAGTCCGGGAGATAGGCGATGCACGAAACACACAGTACCAAAGACACGTGGAGTCAAAGAAAATAACTCCTTGTCTGGAAAAAAAAGGGAGATAGGTATCTTCTCACCAAGGACTGAGGATGGCATTCGGTTGACCAGATAACAAGCAGTAAGAACAGCATCGCCCCAGAATGAAATAGGAGCACAACTCTGAATCAACAGTGTTCGAGTAATATCCAAGAGATGGCGATGCTTTCTTTCCGCCATACCATTTTGTTGTGAGGTATATGCACAAGTGGTTTGGTGAATAATACCCTTTGATGAAAGGAATTGTGAAAGTGAGCGTGTACAAAATTCAAGGGCATTATCCGTCCGAACATATTTGACAGAGGAAGAAAAAACATTGTGCACTTCATTAAGCAAATTCTTGATCACATTTCCTGCTTCAGATTTATTTTTCAAAAGAAAGACCCATGACACACGCGAGAAATCATCCACTACCACAAGATAAAACATGTGTCCCTGATGATCGGGAACACGACTTGGACCCCATATATCTGTATGTAACAACTCAAAAGGGGAGCTACTGCTCCGACTCGGACGACTTGGAAAGCTCGACCTGCGATGCTTTCCCAACTGACACGCTTCACATCGAAATGACGAACTAGGAGAGATCTGGGGCAGAAGATGGCGCATTTTCTGAAGTGGAAAGTGACCAAACCGGAGATGCCAAATGTACGGAGAGACTGGTCCAGCAGAGTGAGAGGAGACGCCAGCATAGGAATCCCGAACCAGTCGATATAAACCATTCTGCTCAGAGCGACAGCCAATCACCTTGCCCGTGAGTATGTCCTGAAAAATGAGAGACGACGGGTCAAATATAGCACGACAATTCAAATCCTTCGTAATCTGACTAATATATAACAAATTCATTGAGAACTCAGGAGCATGCAGGACGTTCTGTAGTTGCATAGTAGGAGATAGAAAGACCTCCCCCTGTCCAACAAGGGGCGAATGAGTACCATCTGCTATCTGCACTGAACGTCCGGGAGGAATGTCCCTGTAGGCCTGTAATCTACCTCTATCACGGCAGAGATGATGTGTGGCTCCGGAATCGATAACCCAGTCAGATATATCATGAGATGTTGTGAATGTAGTAGATCTACCTGAGGTACTCGCAGCGGCGGATGAACTGGCAGAGGCCGTGGCAGCAATATCTGAAGAACCACCAGACGAATCACCAGACCCATGTGGCATAATATCTCGGAGACGGGCCACAAGTTCGTCAAATCTATTATCTGCAGTAGAGGCTAATAGAGACTGAGAGTGCTCTGCAACACGTGCCGATGCTGGAAATCCATGCTTAGAATAGCATGTGTCCTCGAAGTGTCCTGTGCGATGATAATAGGAGCATGTCTGACTGAAGCGACCGCCCCTTCGCTGGGGTCCACGGCCACGTCCACGACCACGACCAGAAGGCGTTCCACCTCTCCCACGCGAGACTTCCATCGCAGATGGGGGTGGAGTAGAAGAGCTGGAGGAAACTGGAATGCGACTGAGCCTTCTATAAACATCCTCCACTGGAGGAATAACTGCATCAGCTAGGATCTGGGATCGGGCGGCATCGTACTCAGGATCAAGAGCCGCAAGAAGAACACCCACCATGGTGGCATTCCGAAACGTCTTCTGCTGTTCAGGAGTAGCATTGAGAGGAATGGTACTGTATAACTTCTCAAACATCCCTCTTAGGGATGTGTACAGGGAATGGAGAGGTCTGGCGCTCTGCTTCATTGTGAAAATGTCATGCTGAAGCTGCAACATCTTTGTCTCATTTCGCACCTGCGAATATGTAGCGGCAAGAATATCCCACGTTGCCTTTGCAGTGGGCTGATGGAGGACATCATTCGTAATCTCCATCGTCAATGTACCGGACAACCAGACCTTTGCGTAAGCATCGTCAGCCTCCCATGAGGCATAGATCCCTGTCTTCTCTGCAGGCTCATCCTCGGTAAGAATGTGTTTCTTACCATTAGACTTCATGAGACTCATGAACTGCATAGCCCAGAGCTCATAGTTAGACCCGTCCATCTTCACTATTGGCGCAGGACCTTTGAATGCGCCGGTGGAGGCCATATCGGCTTTTGATTCTGACATATTGCTGCTTGGAGAAGAACACGGGTATGGAGACACAATAATAATTGTCTACACCAACTACATCGAATTTGAGTGCGTAGGTAGACTTTACGCACCCAAACCCATATCTTGGATGAAGTAGAGGACTAGGGCACGCCTTAGAGAAGGCTCACAGCCCTTGGAGGGACTGGTTGGAACCTTCGGCAGCAAGCAACAACCACAGGTGGCGTGCTGCGACCCGCAGGGGACCCGCAGGCGGGCTGGGAACCCGCAGACGGCGGGCTGGAACTTGGAGGTGGCGGGCTGGGACCGCCGGGAGCCGCAGGCGGCGGCTTGGAGACCGGCGGGGTGGCGCTAGCGGCTGGCTGGACTGCCGGGGGGGGGGGGGGGGGGCGAAGGCTGTGTGCTGGAGACGCCGGGGAGGCGCTGGCGGCGAGGGAGATGCGCTGCGGAGAGGGTGGCAGGTGGGGAGAGGAGGGGCGGCGGGTGTAGAGCCCTAGGGCGGCTCTGATACCATGTTGGGAAAAGAGTCTTCGTTGTTTATTCAGAAAACCTTAGGCTTTCTTATATAGGGAGAGACCGTAAGGGTAAATTACAGAGAGGTCTATAGAAAATAAATAAATAACGACAAGCTACATAAAGAGATAATAAAACTACGAACTATCTCTACAAATATCATATAGACAACATCCATATGCACCTTTCTGGGCTGCTCCATGAACTGGCTAACCATGCTCACTGCAAACATTATATCCGGCCTGGTGATAGTGGCATATAAATGCTTCCCAACTATCTCTTTATATCTCCTGCTATCTACCTCCTCAGTGTCATCATCATATAATCTCATACTCGGATCCATAGGGGTAGTAGCAGGCTTGCATCCTATCATACCTGTCTCAGAAAGAAGATCCATCACAAACTTCCTCTGGGTCATCACCAGACCACGCTGGTTCCTGGAGAACTCCAACCCAAGGAAGTATCGAAGAGTGCCAAGGTCCTTAGTCACAAACTGTTGACCTAGGAATTTCTTGGCAGTCTGAATGCCTTGGTCATCATCCCCTGTGACAACAATATCATCCACATAAACAAGAATAGCAACAGTACCTCTTTGCGTCCTCTGAATAAAAAGTGAGTGGTCCGCAGTAGACCGCACAAACCCCTGTTGCTCTATCAACTCCGATAGCTTTTGGTACCAAGCTCTCGGAATCTGCTTCAGCCCATAAATCGCCTTGTGGAGCATGCACACCTTTTGGGACTCCCCCTCAGTAGCAAACCCTGGTGGCTGCTGCATGTAAACTTCCTCCTGAAGGTCCCCGTATAGAAAGGCATTCTTCACATCAAGTTGGTACAAAGGCCAGTCCCGTGAAACATCAACGGAAAGAAGAATGCGTAGTGTTGAATGTCTGGTCACAGGAGAAAAAGTATCCTGATAATCCACTCCATAGGTTTGGATGAACCCACGTGCCACAAGTCTTGCCTTGTAGTGGTCCACACTGCCATCTACCCTTTACTTGACTGTAAATATCCATTTGCAGCTTACAATAGAGGTACCTTTTGGAGCAGATACAATGCTCCATGTTCCACGTGACCTCAAAGCTGCCATCTCCTCTTCCATTGCAAGTCGCCACCTAGTGTCCTGTAGCGCCTCCTGATATGTACGTGGGATAGTAGCAGCAGAGAGTCCCACTACAAACTTCCTGTACTCCTTTGAAAGATGATCCAAAGAAACATGTGCAACAAGAGGATACGTGGCACATCGGTGACAAAGCTTCCTTAGGGCAATAGGAATCTCCAGATCATCAGCCTCTCTGTCATCAGGAATCAACTCGTCCTGTGTATCATTCAAAACTCCAGTGCCATCAGTAGAAACAATGTGTTCATGACGTACCTGAGGCATGGTGGATGACATGGATGGCGCACGAGTAGATGGGCGAGTAGAAGACCTGCGAATGTAAACAAGGGGTAAGAACTTAGACTGGGTAGATAGAGGTGGAGGTGGTGGGGGCGGTGGAGGTAGTGGAGGTGGAGAAGTCTGAGGTGCAACATAGGGTTCATATGGTGGAGGAGATGGAGGTGGAGGAACAACATCCTCTCCAGAAGTAGCATTGGACAACCTGTCACCTGTAGGAGAGAAATACATAATCAACTCAAAGAAAGTGACATCAGCACTCACATATATCTTCGTCCTACAAGATCAAAACATCTATACCCTTTTTGGGTACGAGAATAACCAACAATCACACATTTGGCAGCTCTAGGCGAGAGCTTGTCACGGTCAGGAGTAAAATTATGGACAAAGGCTACAGATCCAAAGACTCTGGGAGTGAGAGAGAATAGTTTTTCTAGGGAAACACAATCAAGACGGGAACCTTCTCTCCAAGAATGATGGACGACATGTGGTTCACCAAGTAGCAAGCAGCGAGAACCGTGTCCCCAGAAAGAATGAGGGGTACGACTCTGGATCAACAATGTTCTTGTGACATCAAGAAGGTGACGATGTTTACGATCAGTCACGCTGTTCTGCTGAGAAGTGTAGTTGCGAGAGGTTTGATGAACTATACCGAGAGACCTGAGAAATTCAGACAAATGTAATGTGGAGAACTTCAAAGCATTATCCGTACGAATGAATTTCACATTAGCAGAGAATATATTTTTGACCTCAATAAGAAAAGATTTAATGATAACACATGCTTCAGACTTATATTTTAACAAGAACACCCAAGATAGTCTAGAATAATCATCCACAACAACCAAATAAAAACGATGCCCCTGATGATCAGGAACACGACTAGGACCCCAAATATCAAAATGAAACAACTCAAAGGACTGATTACTGTGAGGACTCGGACGACTCGGAAAAGAGGAGCAATGGTGCTTCCCAAGCTGATAGGCTTCACAATCCTGTGTAGTACGAGTAGATATCTGCGGTAGCACATGATACATCTTCTAGAGAGGAAGGTGGCCAAAAAAAGATGCCACATGAAAGGAGAAATAGATCCTGAAGGAATAATAGCAATTCCGGCATATGGTGGTATGGCAAGCTTATACAATCCTCTCTGCTCACGGCCATGACCAATCACACTGGCAGTTAGTATGTCCTGAAACACAAAAGAAGAGGGATCAAAGATGGCACGGCAATGTAAATCTTTTGTAAGTTGACCAGTGGACAAAAGATTCATCTGAAAGTCTGGAGCATATAAGAAGTTCTGAAGATGCATAAAAGGGGCTAGAACAATCTCCCCCTGACCAACAATGGGTAGATGAACCCCATTGGCAATGACCACAGATCTGCCAGGTGGGATAGACCTGTATGAACCAAACTGCGTCCGATCTCCACACATATGATGTGACACTCCAAAATCCATAATCCAATCAGTCAAGTCTGAACTGCTACTTCTGGTAAACACATAATGAATACGCGATGAACTAGATGACGCTCTGGCAATAGCTGCTGCATCTGTGGAACCTGAAGTTGGAGTCGTAGGATTTCTCATCATCTCACGAAGTGTGGAGACTGTTGAGAAGAGAGATGAATGAGATGAGATGTGTATTCCATAGAGTTAGGGTCTCTTATATAGAGAGAAAATCCTAGAGAGTACAAGGGTTACGGAACCCGAAGGGTAACAGGAGGTTACGTAACTCAAAGGGTCATAGAGGATTACGGAACCCGAAGGGTTACAAACATAAATGTAAATCTAATAACTCTAACACTCCCCCTCAAGCTGGAGCTGAGGCTACAACTTGTAACAAAAAGAAAAATTATACACCACATCTTCACACGATGCATCATAAGAACATATGTCCGTTGCTGGTAGAAGACCTCGCTCGAGGATGGGTCTGTGGCTTTCAGGTCACCGGAACGTATCTCTGTCATGCCTGTAGAGTTGTTGCGATATCAGGTCACCAGAACGTATCTCTGTCGTGCCTGCAGGTTACCGGAACATATCTCTGTCGTGCCTGGAGAAAATCTCTATAGAAGAAGTCCAGCGCGGAGTAGTAGTCGGGGCGTAAAAGAAGAAGTATACGCCCTCACAAAGAAGTCGATGCTCGGTGAAGACTGATGATCTGAGTAGTAGTCTGGGGTGTCGGTCTATCAGTCATGGTAGGGCGTAGACATCCTGAAGAATCATCTTTAACTCCCCCTTTCTTCCATACTTGATAGAATAAAGAGTATGGAACTTCAAGTTGGGAGAAACAAAAAGTTGGGAGAAATAAGTTGTGGTGAAGCAGGAGCTATTGGAGGGGGGCTCGAGGTGGAGTTGCTGGAGCCTCGGGCAGCTCTGTAGGTGTCGCTGGAGGTAGCAGTTGGTGCTGCTGGGGACTTGGACTGCCTTGCGCGAGACCAACAATTCCATGAGCGACACAGGAGGTCCAGCCCTCTCTCCTTGTCGTCGGAGAGAGGGCTGGTGGTGGCAGCGGATTTAAGGTATTAGGCTTCGATCTAGGACCGTTGCTCTGATACCATGTTGAGAAGAGAGACGAATGAGATGAGATGTCTATTCCATATAGTTAGGGTCTCTTATATAGAGAGAAAATCCTAGAGAGTACAAGGGTTACGGAACCCGAAGGGTTACAAACATAAATGTAAATCTAATAACTCTAGCACTCCCCCTCAAACTGGAGCTGAGGCTACAGCTTGTAACAAAAAAAAAAGTATACACCACATCTTCACACGATGCATCATAAGAACATATGTCCGCTGCTGGTAGAAGACATCGCTCGAGGACGGGTCTGTGGCTTTCAGGTCACCGGAACGTATCTCTGTCATGCCTGTAGAGTTGTTGCGATATCAGGTCATCGAAACGTATCTCAGTCGTGCCTGTAGGTTACCGGAACACATCTCTGTCGTGCCTGGAGAAAATCGCTATAGAAGAAGTCCAACGCGGAGTAGTAGTCGGGTCGTAAAAGAAGAAGTATACGCCCTCATGAAGAAATCGATGCTCGGTGAAGACTGATGATCTGAGTAGTAGTCTGGGGTGTCGGTCTGTCAGTCATGGTAGGGCAGTAGACGTCCTGAAGAATCATCTTTAAAATATCATCTAAACGAGTATCCGGAGTAGGCGCAGAAGAAGCCTCAATCTGCTCAGCAACACGTGCAGACGTTGGATATCCATGCTTCTAAAAGCATATCTCCTCAAAATGAACATGACGATGGCAATGGGAACAAGGACCATGCTGTCGGCCTCCCCCTCGACTACAAGGTCCATGGCCACGAAACTGGGACTTTCGGTGAGATAGAGAAAGAAAGAACTAGCGACCCTCCCCAGCCACGGGTAGCTGCCATAGTAGAAGGAGTCGTCTGAGCCGTAGTAGTGGATGTGGTAGTAATCCTACTCAATCGCTTGTAAACCTCCTCTATCGGCGGTATTGTCTCGCCAGTCAGAAGTTGAGTACGAGCGGCATCGTACTCAGAGTCAAGAGATGACAAGAAAACTCCTATCATTGTGGCATTCCGATATACCTGATGCTATTCAGTGCTGGTGGTAATAGGCATGAAGCTGTGTAGTCACTCAAACATGCCTCTCAGATGAGAGAAGTGGATGTGGAGCGGTCGACCATTCTGTTTGATCGAGAAAATGTCGAACTGCAGTTGAAGAATCTTGCTTTCATTCTTTACCTACCCGTATGTGACTGCCAATATGTCCCACATAGCCTTTGTAGTTGGTTGATTAACAATATCATTAGCAATCTCTGTTGTAAGTGTCCCAGAGAGCCAGATGCGAGCATAGGCATCATCTTGCTTCCATTAAGCATTGGCCCCAGTCTTATCCGCCGGCTCTGAATCAATTAGAATGTGCTCCTTGTTATGACACTGAATTAGGGTACGAAACTGCATGGACCACAACTCATAGCCGGGCCCTTGAAGACACCGAAAGAAGATAAAACGTCACCCTTATTCTCTGACATAGTACTAAGAAGCTGGAAGATGGAACAACTGGGAAGTAAATCGCAGAGAAGGTGTCTACATGACCATAAGAAGGTTTGGTTGTATCTGTAGACTCATACAACCATCCCTATTTCATCTTGAGAGCCCTAGATCCGCACAACGTGGTATAAATCAGAAGATTTCACTATCGGCGGACCAAATCAAATCTGTGAGCTATAGGAAAAGGCGGCTCGACGACCCACAGGGCTGGCTGAAGCCCCTAACGGTCCTGCGGGGCGTCGATCAGAAGTGTAGGAACCCCTCACGCGTTGGTGTAGGAGGTAAGGAACCCCTGCGTGGTGGTCCCAGAGCGAGGAGAAGCCCCGCACAACGGCATTGGAGGCTGGTGCTGTACCCCGACAGCGGCGCTGGAGGAGTTGGGGGCGTGCAGCACCCCAACGACGGTAGGGACGGGGGCACATGTAGGGTTAGGGTAGGATAAGGGAAATCAGGTCTAGGACCGTTGCTTCGATACCATGTTGGGAGAAAAATGAATCATGCATATAGAATAGACCGAGGGCTCTCTTATATAGGAGAAAAGCCCTTGGGTTAATTACATGATAAGTACATCAAGAAAACATAAAACATAAAAAAGAACGAGAAATATATTTATCTCAACAGTAATTAACTAGCGCAATCGAGATAAAGTTGGCATCTATCCAACTACTCAGAAGGCAAAGCACAACCACTGAAACCATTAGTAATCAACCGATAGCTCAAAAACAACAATTGTTGGTAATTAACATGATGGAACTAAGTTAAACTTAGTATATATCCAACCACTCAAATGGTAAAGGACACTCATTGCTAGTTAACCAGTCTCCCGAGCAATCATTGATATTTGTCTTATTTCTCAAACACAACCACCACTAGTAATTAATGAACTACAACCGAGCTAAATTGATATTTTAGCAAACTACTAAAAAGCAACCGTTGATAGTTGTGTAGTGTAATGAACACGATCATATGAAATTAGTGTGGAAATGACAACTCAAGAGCAATATGGAGCCAACTTTAAAAAAATTCCGTCTTTAATACAATCTGATATAATTAAATCATAACCACGATCTCATATTCTAGTGGGCATAATAATATCATTCGAATGCAAATCATTATAAGAGTCTTATACCCAGCTTCTTGAAGATTTTACTTAAGAGCTTTGAATTAACAATAAATCAATCTTCATGTTCCTCTGAAAAGATAACAACACATTTCACGAGCATAACACTCGGTATGGGTCGAGTTGGAGTCAGGCCAGCTAGCGCGGAAAATCAGGTTTCTATTAAGCTACTTCAATAGTTTCATTTACAACATAATTAATCGAGGCCATAATTAATCGAGGGGCCTTACCGACGTGGAGGTCAGGGAATTACTGCGTTGGATGAAGGAGGGTTGGTTGATGCTATATTGGTGCAGGCCATCGGGTTCTGATGGTCTAATACATCCGAAATCTCTGGGCCGAGGCAGTGAATTGTGAATCCACCACGCGCGAGTTCAATCTCCGTCATTCGCCCTTGCTGGAAAGAAACTCCCATTAGTTATGGAGACACAAGCCCGTCCGGCCCTGGTTGGAGTCCATTTTCTCTTCGACAAGTCAATTCATCGAGGGCTTGCGACATAGGTGGTCGATTCTGAGGGAGAGGCCTGATTGACGCATTGGGAAAGTGGAGAGATGAAAGGAAAGGGAAGATAGTGAGACTAATGGTGCTCGGGACGTGAACTGAGATTGTAACAAAACCGACTCAAAGAAAAGAACAAGAGTGTGGCATTGAGAAGCTAAGGGAAATATATAGTAGGAATTTCCCCACCCCATATATATATATGAGAAAAGGAACCCCCCTCTACCTATTCATGCCGGGGGGGGGAGGGGAGGCAACACTAAGTAATCCAAGCCAACCCATTGGAATTCTCTTCCTATCGTTCATGGCCTGATTCTACGATTTATGAACCTCCGAGAGATGTTGGGTGGTATGGTGGAGGTTGTTGCGGTTGAAACTACAGGGTGTCACCCGTTGGAGCCGCCTGACCCGGTCCTTAGAGTAAGGGGCCTCGATGCGGAGATGCTGGGCTGGAAGAAGCTCTGTATCGCAGGGAAGGTCACACACATTGAGCTGGCGACAGTGGAGGGTGAGCCAAGGGGGCGTGAACAAGAGCGGCATCTAGTCGAGAAGACGGGAGGGCGACCATCGAAGAGGTCGGCAGGGCTCCGAGACAGGCGGCGCAGCACTCGGGAGGTAGAGCATCGCATTCTTCGGGGAAGACTCTTCGAGTTCCGCAGGGAATTCGATTCGGCGAATTCACCGCAGAATGACCCATTCATGGTCCAAATTTGGGCCCGATTTGTTTCCTAAGATTTCCGTTGGTAACGGCTGGATGTGATATGATCAGTGTTGACGTGGCACTGGGACCACACGGACGATCTCGACCTTTAACATCAACAAGCTTTGTGGATCTACGGCAGTTCGGTTGCATGACCTGGATGGCAGACCCGATAAGGGGATCAACTCGGGGATCCGGGACAAGAACTCGACATGCGCCAACCGCTCATGGAAGGACCTTCCGGGTATGAGTCAACTTCCGTATAGAGCCTACCACGGTTCCTGTTCGGAGACCCGAAATATGTGTCTCCTGGTTCAGGACCTGAATGAGACGCCCACTCGGGGTAGCGAGGGGAGAGCCCTAGTTGGGAGGGAAAGCTATACGGGGGTTGGCGAGGGCGGCCAGGCGACATGAGGGGAAGAGCCCGACGGATGTAAGGAGTCAGGAGAAGGAAAGTCAACGAAGGCAGAGGGGTATGGGGGGGAGGGGAGGCATGAGAGGATACCAGAGCATGTTGTTCCTCACAAGTCGATATATGAGGGTGTCCCACAATAGGTAGAGGTCAGATAGGTAGGTTCCCAAAAGATAGGAATGCCTGGCAGGGAGGCGGTGCATAAGGGCTTGGAGGAAGAAGGGCCTGGATTTGGTACGTGTTATGCCAAAAAGGAAATCCTCAGGGCAGCGAAGAAAGAGAAGCGTGCGACGGAGCTCGCTTTGGCAGAGCACGAGAACTTACAGGAGTCGTCACCTGCAGCCGCATCACTACTGGTTCTTCGGAATCGTTTCGACATCTTAGACAGGGCAGTTGCCGAACGTTTGGGCCTGATCCCACCTAGGAAGATTTCGTAGGTTGTTTAATAAAGATTCTTTCCTGGAAAGTCAAGGGGTTGGGGCGCCTTGAAAAGCGATGGGGAGTAAGGAACCTTATTTTGGAGGGTAAAGTAGATGCGTTTCTCCTCCAGGAAACAAAGCTATCTGGAGGTGCGAGCGCGACCAGAAGGGGAATGGACGAAGGTGGTCGGTTTGAACTCTCGGAGCTGGAAGCGCAGGGCGCTTTGGGCAGACTGTTGACCGGTTGGAAGAAGGATAATTTTGATATTCTGGAGGAGTCGAAGTCTCTGTTTTGCTTATCCGTATTGCTGAAATGGCGGGTAGATTGACTCTACATTCTCGTCACTAATGTTTATGGTTCAATTGGCAACGAGAGGGGTACATTGGCGGCAGAGCCGGAGCAGTTGGGCAATGAGAATGTGACAGGGATATGGATCATTGGGGGTGACCTAAACATCACCTTACTTCCGGATGATCGGCCACGACACGACAGTGGAGGGTACCCTGGCTCTGAGGAGTCATTCTCGGGCTTAGATCCAAAAAACTAAGATCCCTTCGTGTAGTCCCATTCCAACAATTCTTGGGACTTCCACACCCTCTTTTAGCCGGCTCAACATTCTAAAACTCACATCTCTTCACAGGTGCATCAGCTGGCCTCCTTTGCACATGGAAAAACCACCTGAAGCGATTTTCTCGCATCTTATCTTTGATCGGAGCTACACCCACTTTCATTCTGATGGCATCATTCCGAATTTGATCTTTACGTGTGTGTGTCCACACATCCATCTTAGCATTTTCATTTCCGCTACTGACATTCTCTGCACATGTCTATAGTTCACAGACCAACATTCATATCCATAAAGCATAATAGGTCTCACAACTGCTTTGTAAAACTTTCTTTTGATTTTTAAAGGAATTTTCTTATCACAGAGAACAGTAGTGGCACCTCTCCACTTTAGCCAACCTGCGTTTATTCTATTTGTGACATCTCCGTCAATTTCTCCATCATGTTGCAAAATAGATCCCAAGTATCAAAAAGAATCTCTCTTCTGAATGTTATCATCACCAATCTTAACATTGATTCCTTCACCATTGCTTCCATCAAAAGTACACTCCATATATTCAGTCTTAGTCCTACTTATACAAAATCCTTTAGTTTCCAAAGCATGTCTCCAGACCTCAAGCTTCTCATTTACTCCATCTCTAGTCTCATCAGTCAATACAATGTCATCAACGAATAACATATATCAAGGTATCTCATCTTGAATGTGACTTGTCAACTCGACCATAACCAAAGTAAAAAGGAATGGACTCAAAGTTGAACCTTGATGCAGACCAACGTTGATGTCAAAATAGTCAGTCTTCCCAGACTGTATCCATACACAAGATGAAGCTCTATCATACATATCTTTTATGAGGTTAATATATAGGATATGTACTTGTCTCTTCTCCAAAACTCTCCACAATATCTCCCAAAGGATAGAATCATAAGCCTTCTCTAAATCAATAAAAATCATATGAAGGTTCTTCCTTTTGGCTCTGTAAATCTCCATTATTCTCCTCAGCAAGTGGATGGCTTCAATAGTTGAGCGACCTGACATGAATCCGAATTGGTTTTCTTTTACTTCGGAAACTTGCCTCAACCTTTTTTCGATCACACGTTCCCAAATTTTCATTGTGTGACTCATCAACTCGATACCTCTATAATTTGAAATATTTTTGAATGTATCCTTTGTTCTTATAAAGAGGCACCGTGATGCTTCTCCTCCATTCTTCAGGTATTTTCTTTGCCAAAAAACATTGAATAAATTTGTAAGCCAAGTCAAACCACGCTCACCTAAAACTCTCCAAATTTCTACAGGAATGTCATCAGGTCCTACACTTTTCCCATGTCTCATAACCTTCAAAGCCTCCTCTACTTCCTTCCTATGTATTCGTCTGTAGCTTGCACGATTCAAGTAACTTTCACTACTAGCTAGATTTCCCAAAGTGATCTCTCTATTTCCTTCCCCAATGAAAAGCTTATGGAAGTATTGCGTCCATCTAGTCTCTATATCCTTCTGAGTAACAAGCATGTGATCTTCCTCATCCTTAATGCATCTCACTTGAGAAAGATATTTGGTATTTCTTTCTCTTTCTTTATCCAGCCTGAATATATCCTTTTGACCCTCCTTAGAATCAATATTTTTGTACAAAACTTCATAAGCTTTTGACTAAACTTCGCTTACCCCCATCTTTGCTTCCTTCTTAGCTATTTTGTAATTTGTAACAGTTTTATTTGTTCTATCCTTAGACATCGCTTTAAAGCAAACTCTTTTAATTTTGAGCTTCTTGCACCTGTTCACTCCACCACCAAGCCTCCTTTTGGCCTGGAGCTCCTCCCTTTTACTCGCCTAGCATCTCTTTGGCTACCCTTCGGATACAAGATACTACAGCCTCCCACATCTCATTAGCACTTCCATTATAATCGCAAGATAAGTCTTCTAAAACCTTATCCCCGAAGCTTGATTGCTTCAATTGAAGATTCTACCATCTAGTTCTAGTGATCTTGGAAACCCTCATTTTCTTTACTAGCAATTTTATTTGCATTTCCATGACTAACAAGTGATGTTGGGTGGTCAGGCTCTCTCGTGGGATTACTTTGCAGTCTTTGCAACACAACCGATCTCTTCTTCTCAATGCAAAGTAGCCTATACGTGTTCTAGTCGAGCCACTCTTATCAGTAATTAAATGCTCCTCCCTCTTCTTGAAGGGAGTATTTGCAATGAAAGATCATAAACTATTACAAAATCCAGAAAGACTTTTCCCTCTTCATTTCTATCCCCGAAGCCATGTCCTCCATGAACACTAGCAGACCCTAAAGCATCTTTTCCCACATGTCCATTAAGATCTCCACCTAGGCAAATCATCTTTTTTTGTGGGATTCCTTGCATTATCTTATCCAAATCCTCCCAAAAAGCTTGTTTCATCATATCATCTAAACCAATTTGTGGTGCATAAACTGAGATGATATTCAGAATTTCTTCTTCGAGCACCACTTTTAGAATATAAGACGTTTCCCAGATCTTTACACCCAGCCACACAATCCTTCAAATCCTTATGAACAACCACTCCACTTTTAGCAATATAAGCTGTTTCCCATATCTTTGCACCTCGACCATACAGTCCTTCAAATCCTTATGAACAACCACTCCAACATCATTTCTGTCCTTATCTTTACATGAATACCAAAGTTTAAAGCGTGACTTCTCGATCTCCTTTACTTTCTCTCAAATCCATTTTGTCTCTTGTAGATATAATATCTGGATCTTCCTTCTTTCCATCGCGTCAACTATCTCCATCGATTTTCTAGCCTAAGTACCAATATTCCAACTACCTATCCGCAACTTCCTTTGCAACCTATTTTGGACTAACTTATTTACCTGCATGCGTCCATCATGTGAGAACCCTTAAAAATGTTAGACTGCATCTGGACGGTGATGCAACGGAACGAGCTTATTTACTCGCATGCGTTCCTCATGCGATAACCCTTGCAACTTTTAAACTACATCCGGGCATCGATGTAGCGATCCTTGCTATTCATTGCATTCGGGCGATGAAATACTTCGTAAGTAGGGAACACCCCAACGAAATCTAGATATTTTCTTAAACCCATGATTAGAAGATCCGAACAAATTCAAGACAAATTCCTAATTAGTGTTCTTAAAAGAACACTATTTAGGAATTTATCCGAATGGTTTCAAGACAATGTTCTTTTAAGAACACTATTTAGGAATTTATCTCTCCGGTGCTAGTTGTCGGCTACCTAACGCGCAACTCTCCTCAATTTACCTAGGCTTGGGACCGGCCATGGTTGAGTTACACTCATACAACAATCATTAGCAAAATTTCACATATACACCATTATCTTATATTGACAATGATATTTGCTTTGTTCTCATTTTCATCATCATCATATACTTTTTTCAAAAAACATTTCATGCATAGAAAAATGGAGACGTTGTTTTCATTCTTAAAACACCCTTCCCTTATTACATATATTATTTGACTAATTCACATATAATATCCTCATACAAATTATTAATAAACATAATTATGCACATGAAGGATACTATTTTCGTATCCGTACATTGAATACCATATATACTTTCATATATGCCCTTAAAATTTGCCATATTTGTGCATACACCTTTTAATTGTCATATTTTCACATATTTCCCTAACATTACCATAATTGCTCATATGACCAAAACATTGTCGTAATTGCACACATGCTCAACAGGGCCAAATTCCTAAGTAGTACCCTGGATTTACTTAAATCCCCAGGTACTACGAAAGGTTTTTTCTTATACGACAGCTACAGTGGTGTCGCATGTTTAGCATGCGACACTTATAATATTTTTTTTACCTGAGAACTACAAGATTAATGCATCTTGGGTATGCGATATATGTAGCGTATATCGAATATGCGATTTTCGACCTCAATAAACCATGCGTTTTCGAAAACCCTCCCCACGCCTCGTTCATTCTGTCTGCCACCTGACTCCAACTTTGTGAGCCCGCGATTGCGGCCTCCTCCTCTCCGCCAAACATTTATTTTGAGCACCCCAAGCCCCACGAAGAAGTCCTTTTCCGTACCTTGTTCGTTGCCTCCCTAGGCGTTGCTGCCTCTCACTAGGGCGCACCCTTCGTTGCATCCATTGAGATTTGGTAAAAAAAATTTGGAGATTAGATATAAGTTATATAATATGCATATTTATCTTCATTTCATGATTGTATTGTTTTGACTTGTATGTTGTGTCATGTATTAGATCGGAATAAAGTCGGTATATTGTATGTTTCATTTGAAGGGTACGCTTATTGGCTCTTCGACGATCAATGTACGTGGATTTGGATTAATTCCTAATATGGCATTCAATGAGATGTTGAACTTAGTTTACCGTAAGTTCAACCTGGATGTCAATAATCAAAAAATCCAATTACTACATCGCATCCCTCGGGGCCTAGGGGAAGAGCCATCATTTCCGTCTATCGTCGATGATGATGTGCAAGGAGTTTTTGTGTATACTCGGACCATTGGAAAATCGATGCCTACTGACATTATTGTTGAAAATGTATCGGTGAGCGAAGTCCCCAATGTTGTGACTAACACGGGACCATCCATTGTCCCTAGCACACAACCCTCCGTTGTCCCTAGCACACAATCCTCCTTTGACACTAGCACTGATGTGCCTATAATGCAGCCATGTACGGATCAGGAATGACGCATGAGTGACGCTCTGTTGAAAGAGGTTAACCATGCTTTGGATTTTTTCATTGATGATTTGGAAGAAGATAGTGAAGAAGATGTTGAAGATAATGCGGTAAACGAGGAGATCCGAGTCGATGAACAAAGCATGCAACAGATTGTACCCCGTTTACTTTTTTCGGGGTGAGAGGATCCAATACTCGTTCAACCTATGAGGATAACATTCGAAAGAAGTCTGAACTTGATGGCGTCGTTGACGAAATACGGAAAGGGCAGAACCTTCAAATGTAGAGAAGATTTGATTTATAATGTAAAGAAGTATCACATTCTGGCACACTACGACTTCATCATCAAAGAATCCACTAGCTTGATATGGTCGGTTTTTTGCACACGCAGATCGAATGGATGTGTTTGGTATTTACGAGGACATTTTAGGAAATTTGATGGTCTATGGATAATCTCTAAGGTTGTTAGGCTGCCCACTTGTATAAACCCTACAAGTAATCAGGATCATCCTCAATTAGACTACAAATTCATGTCTAGATCACTGCTATCTCTGGTGAGGGATGACCCTAATAGTCGTGTATCGAGTTGTAGAGCTTATATCCACGAGATGTACAACTACTGAGTTACCAAGAAAAAGGGTTGGGATGCTCGGAGGAAAGCAATCAGAATAATATTTGGTGATTGGAAGAAGTCTTACACTGAAATGCCTTATCTATTACATGCAATGAAGGCTGCCATATCGGGAACTGAAATTGATATCGAATACAACGAACATCCAGATCCTAGGAAACCTCATTGCCGTAGATTTCAATGATGTTTTCGGGCATTTGGCACTCCATTGAGGCATTCAAATATTGCCGCCCTTTGATTAGTATTGATGGGACCCATTTGTATGGGAAGTACAAACAACAATTGCTCATTGCATGCGGGATTGATGGGGATAAACATATCGTTCCCCTTGCTTTTAGAATCGTTGACGAGGAATCCGGTCCTTCATGGAAATGGTTTCTATCCTTGGTACGTATCAGGGTAATTGGCATGCGTGCAGGGCCAATATGTATCATTTCTGACCGGAATTCTGGAATAAAATCCGCAATGAAAGATGTTGACGTGGACTTACTAGAAACTTTTGCATACTGGCATTTCTGTTTATGGTATGTCGCGAGCAATTTCAATAGTGTTTTCAAGAACGGCTCTATGAAAGCTTTGGTACAAGCAGCAATATTACAAACGACTAGTAGAAAGTTCGCTTACTTCATGAGGAAATTGCAGGAGTGGAACACAGAAGCAGGTAGATGGTTTTAAACTCACGATTGTCGCCGTGAGCAATGGACCTTGGCTTATGACGGTGGTTGTAGGTTTGATCATATGATTACAAATCTCAGTGAAAGCTAAAATGCAGTTCTTAAAGATGCCCGTTGTTTACCAATTTCTGCATTGATCGAGAAGGCATTTTATAATTGTGTCTTATACATTAACCACTCGCTCGGCGACACGCCGACACCCACCATCTTCGCTCCGTTGATTGAAGATGTACATGCATCGACAAGTATCCTCTGTCCCCGCGATCGACTGCACCAACAGCCGCTCGTAGCTTTGCCCGCTTTCTTGGCACCGACCAAGCTCTGTGATCTGCTCCGCTGTTCTGATACCAATTCACACCAATGAATCGTACCACGAACCGTACTCTGATATCATATCGTGCGAACGATTGGTATCACCTTCAGCTCTGATACCACTTTTCACCGGGTCAAAATCCCGCTATCGATTTTGACCGAACATGTGCGGCGTTAGCTATCCTGTAGCTAACCAACCTTCTCGAGTAGAACGGTCACGGGCGCGCTCCAACTCTTCTCGATGCTCATGCTTGCTAACGCATCGACGCTCATACACAAGCACAAGCTCGACTCTATGGATCACTCAAGAACACTCTCAAGAACTCGCTCAAGAATGTTCAAGAACACAACCACACGATCATACAAGCACGGGCACAAAGCTCTTCTCTTTATTAGAAAGGGAACTCGCTCTGGGAGTGTATGATGACACCCTACACTTGTGTGTACACTGTGTGTTTACAAATGAGCAACCACCTCTCCTTATATACAAGACTCAAGGCAATCCAAGGGATACTCATTATTACATTTACAATAACGACAATAAAGACGACTCAAGGCTCTTTGAGTTCCGTGGCAACCCTTCGCGTTCCACAACAACCTTTCGTCTTCCATTCTCTTCGACTCCCTTGTTGTCCTTTCGTCTTCTCGCACGGTTGACGCCACATCAACCGCTCAGTCATCAGCACACTTGCGCTCCAACGCTTGCTGATGCAGCTTTGCCATAATTCACCAAGTGCCACCAAACACTTGGTTTTATGCCAAAGGGAACTTGCGACCTCCAGACCCTCGTGCGATAAACCCTTCCTTAGCGTTCTGCATGCTAAGGGGAAGTCCTCCAGAACTTCGCTATCGTAGCCTCCAGACCACTCTCGTACGTGTACTACCGAGCATGCTCGACAATGCTCGTACTCAGCACCTGCAATGCTCCATGCCTCCTTGGATCGCCACGCCTCGATACCGATAATGTACGCCTTCATACGTATGCCTATGTGACCGTACCGTATTGCTCCTCAATGCGTACTGCTTCACTGTGTATCGCCCTTCTGCGCTCGCGTATGTACTGCTACGTGCATCCACCGTCATGTCTTGCACTGCTGCCTGTACTCGTTGTGCTCGCACTGCTACAAACACCACGACACTCTGTTACCGAGCTAGTGTCCTGTGTGGTGCTTCTCCATTGTCAGTACGGTAGAGCCTCCGGGCTCTCGTAGATAACCTCCGTAATATCCATGTATTTCGGACTCCTCCTGAAGTTCTAGCTCCATCGATCATTCTTGATCACGAAATTTGGGGGTGTGACAGTTGGTGTATTCATAGCATCCCTTGATCTCGAATATGATGCTGCTTGCTCCCAGATTCTAGCGGATGCCACTATTCCTCCCATGGAGGAAGCTTTCCGCAGGCTCATCAGGATTATTGTTTCGTCCATAGCCACTAGCCAGACTTATCAGCGATGGCGGGCTCTCGAGGAAGAGGATTCTCTTCTTATTTTCATGGATGCGGACCTCATGGTTGAGGTCACAATCATCAGCCCTGCACGTACTGTCACTGTCCAAGACATACCGAGGATACATGCTATTCCAAGCATGATTTTCTGGCATTAGCCTGTGTAGCAGAGCAGGTTGAGTCTCCATCTACTCCTACTTCAGATCAAAGATTTGATGACCTCGTAGCTAGACTACGGGATATCATGCCTTTTTCTTCTTCACCATCTCCAGGAGGCCATTCAGATGTAGCAGCCTCCGCATATGCCAGTACGTCTGCTACGGCTAGTACCACAGGTAATACTTTTGCTTTTACATCATGTCACGGATCTGAGATTACTGAGTGGATTATGGATTCTGGAGCAACGCATCATCTATGTGGAGACATGGATCAGCTTACATCATATAGACATGTTCCACCAGGGAGAATTGTTGTGATAGCCGATGGGTCTCATTCCTCGATCACCGGACAAGGGGAGATTTGTTTGATGCCTTCAATGCGTTTGTAGAATGTGTTACATGCTATTGATTTCTCTATGAATTTATTATCCATTATCCAGATCATGAAGGATTTGCATTGTAGAGATATCTTTGACCTATCATTTCTTGTTTTTCAGGACATTCTTACGGACATAGTGATTGGGTGTGGCCATGAGAAGGGTGGTCTTTATCGCCTGGTCCGAACTCCCTATGCTGGCGTAACTTCTCATGCAGCAGGACCAGTTTCTCCATACAACTGGCACCTACGCTTTAGTCACCTCCCTCTCCAAAAGATGCGTCATATGTTACCGCAGATTTCACCGGGTTCTTCCTTCCTGTGCGAGGCATGTCAGTTGGGAAAGCATCATCGGTCTGCTTTTCCTCGTCGTCAGAGTCGAAGTAGTAGCTCTCTTTTTTAGTTATTTCATGTTGACATTTGGGGTCCAAGTCGTGCTCCTGATCACCAGGGACACCAGTTTTATCTTGTTGATGTGGATGATTTTTCTCGTTTATCATGAGTTTTCTTATTAAAAAATAAATCTGAAGCAGGAGATGTGATCAAAATTTTTATTAATGAAGTGCAGCATGTTTTCTCTGCCTCTGTGAAGTTTATAGAATTGATAATGCTTTGGAATTTTGTAACTGTGATATATCACGTTTTGCTTTCATCTCGTAGAATTATTCATAAAACAACATGTTCTTACAATTCTCAACAGAATGGTGTTGCAGAGAGAAAGCATCGCCATCTGCTTGATGTCAGTCAGACTCTTCTCATTCAGAGTCGTGCCCAACATTCGTTTTGGGGTGATGCAGTTCTTACGGCATGCTATCTGGTGAATCGCATGCCATCATCTATCTTGAGTGAGAAAATTCCTTTCTCTATACCTTTTCCTTAGGAGGAGTTGTTCTCACTTACTCCTCGTGTGTTTAGTTCCGTTGCTTTTGTTCACCAGTTGACTCCAGATCTTGACAAGATCTCTCTTAAATATGCCAAATGTGTGTTTCTTGGGTACTCCGGGACCTGGAAGAGATGCCGACATTATGGTCCTTTGCACAAGAAATACTATATCAGTGCTGATGTCACATTTTTTGAGTCTGTGATGTATTTCTCTCCTAAAGGTGATAGGTTGGCTTCATCAGACTCTGATAATGAGGTCTACATGCCACCCCCATCTACGAGTCTGTCGTCTCCTCCTTCTGTGCCAGTTGTTCCACCACTGCCACCACCACCACCACCACCACCTTCTCTACCCCTCCTACCCAGTCGCATGTGCTCATTATTCCACCATTACCAAAATTCTATACCCGTAGGCCTGTTTCTGTTGGTCATCGCCCGTCATCCAATACGTCCCAGGTTTGTTCTGATAATATGATTTCTAACGATGGGTCTGTATATCTGTGTAGGAATCATTGCAGGAGACTAGCCCAAGGATGGAGGAGGTTCCCGATGACCTGTATATACTCATTGCAGTTAGGAAACAGAAGCATTCTTGTGCTTCATATCCTCTTCCCTCTCAGGTCTCCTTTCATTGTCTCACAGGGGGATTTCAGAGATTTGCAGCGGCTTTATCTATCGTGGACATTCCACGAAATTATCAAGAGGCCTTAAAGGATGGTCATTAAAGCTTGGTTATGGAAGAAGAGATAGTTGCTTTCAAGGTACCAGGAGTGTTAGGAAATCGGAAGCGGAAGCGGAATGATAAAACAGAGCTAAGAAGGAAAAGATAAACATGGAAACACCATGTTTTTACGTGGAACCCTACTCCGTGAGGAGCGGGATGAAACCACGGGAGAAGCCCTCAACGGGGCGTGTTATATCATTGCTTTTTCTCAATGATTACAGGAGGTCTGGGGCTCCTTATATAGCCTTCCCAGAGCCTCCAAGTCCCACCACTGGTAGATGTGGGACTAAACATGTGGATGGGGTAAATGGATCTCTCCAGGATCCATTTACCCTGCTACAACTCATACGGTGCATACAACCAAGTACTCCAACACTCCCCCTCAAGCTGGAGCATGTAATGCTCATCTTGGACAAACAGAAAGAAACTCAACTCACCGCTACAGGACACTACGGACAATATCAACCCAACGCGCACAACTGCTGCTGTCGAGGACGTTGCTTCTCATGCCATGCAGGTGAGGAGGACGAACGGGCTGGAGTGTGAGTCTGCTGAATCTCCTCATCGGAAAGCATGTGCTCTGAATTACGCCTGTCAGAATCACTGCAACTGGAAATGAGTCTCCTCGTCAGAGTACTCTGGCCCGCCACAACAATGTGGACAACTGCTCCATCTCTGAAAAGGGCTGAACTGAAAAGTGTCGTGGTTGTGCAATCCTCGTCGGAGTCCACGGTCGCTGGAGAATGGAGTCTGAAAGAAGTCTCCTCGTCGGAGAACTGGGTCTCTCCCATCTGGCACAGAGAACGGTACACTACTTTGGTATCCCTATGATACCACATGAAAACCCTTACCAACATGGCATAGAGAATGGTCCTCTACTCTGGAGTCCCTATAGCTCACATGAAAACTCTGGCCTAAACAACAAGAATGGATGGAGACCACTGACAATGATGGCAAACATGTGCACATCTGAAAAGACCGCATACTCGTACGTGTCTGAACTGAAGACTCGAAATCTGATGTCGAGTCTGAATAATCTGAAAAACTGTAGAGTCTGGAATATATGGCTGGCCATGCAATCTGAACTGAAGAATCTGGATCTGAATCATCTGACAAACTGGCCTGTAGAACTCTACACTACTCCCCCTTTCTCCCATACTTGTCGGAAAACATGGATTACAATCATCGACCAAGTTGGGAGAAGACAAAAAAATTGGGGGTACACATGAACATTCTCAAAATTTTCTTCATTTTTTTCGACAAGAAAAATGAGGGGAAAACATGAACTTGCGGCTTTTTTTAAAATAAGCCGTCATCAAAATTTTTTTTGAACATAAGCCGTGCATTTTTTTCCGGCTTTCTTTTTCAAATTGCGTACGGTTCCTTTTTGTACGCGCCTTTTCATTTTCATTTTTTTGCGAAATATACGTACGGCTCTTTCTTGTACGTGCATTTTTTCAGAATTTTTTTTAATCACACACTTTTTTTTGAAAACAACCCAAAAAGGACCCTCAAACAACCCCCTCCTTTTTTTAAATGGCCCAAAAAGGGCCCTCACGCATGTGCTCTTCCCTTTGCTTTCAATCAGAATATTTTTTTAAGGAACCATCACTTCCTCCTTTTTTTTAATACCCACACCGCTCCTGAGACCTCTCCCCCTCTTTTCCTTAAAATAGATCCCCCTCCATTTTTATAAAACGTACAGGTCAGCCCCTTTGGGATGTCAATCAAATAACCAGAAAATATTTTTTTTATATAAGAAGGGCCATCGGACCCCCCTTAGGGTTTCCCAACGTGGAAACCCCTTGGAATGCCGAGGGCCTCTGGAGAGGGAGCGCCGCCACTCCTTCGATGGAGTGATCTACCGTCGCCATCGACAATTGGGTCGAGATGGAGGCTCCACCTGGGCATCGGGCTCGAAAGGGAGGTGCCGCCAATTGGGTTGTTGCATGCTGCCGCGAGGCGCGAGGCTACGCGGCCACCTGCGGGGAATCGCATGAAAGGGGCGGCACTAATGCCGCCTGAGGCTGGGTTGTTGCCACTGATCGCCTGGAGGAGAAGAAAGCGCGCGGAGCGATCACGCGCTATCACTAGAGGCGACGAGTCTCCGCCTGGAGGGAGAGGAAGTTGCGCCGTTTCGCGCCTTGAGTGCGCCTGTTGTGACGCCTGAAGAGGAATGCGCAGGAGCAGCCACCGTCTGGTAGGCTGGAGGCAATGCGCGGTGCAACGAGCCGGGCATGGCACCGCCAAGATAAGGGAGGCGGCACTAGAAGAAGAACCGCCGAGGAAGAAGAGCCCCCGAATTTTTGTGATGCTGTCTATGAGAGCTAGGGCTCCTTTATCGATGCGGCTGGGAAGAGATTTGTGCCGCCAACAAAAAATAGGGTTCCAAAAAACTGGAACTCAAACAGACTCCACCAATGCTGAAAATCTTCAAGAATAACAGATGCGAAATCTTGAACAATAAAAATAAATCACAAGAACAAATCCTCGAGAATCGAACCTACTCTGATACCATGTTAGGAAATCGAAAGCGGAAGCAGAATGATAAAATAGAGCTAAGAAGGAAAAGATAAACATGGAAACACCATGTTTTTACGTGGAACCCTACTCCGTGAGGAGCGGGATGAAACCACGGGAGAAGCCCTCAACGGGGCGTGTTATGCATTGCTTTTTCTCAATGATTACAGGAGGTCTAGGGCTCCTTATATAGCCTTCCCAGAGCCTCCAAGTCCCACCACTGGTAGATGTGGGACTAAACATGTGGATGGAGTAAATGGATCTCTCCAGGATCCATTTACCCTGCTACAACTCATACGGCGCATACAACCAAGTACTCCAACAAGGAGTTTGGTGTCTTCTCCTCCTGGGGCATCTGTTGTCAGTTGCAAATGGGTGTTTTATTGTTAAACATCATGCAGATGGGAGCCTTGATAGTTACAAGGCAAGATTAGTGCATGAGGATTTACTTAGACCTACGACGTGGATTATATGGACACATTCTCTCATGTTGCTCGTCAATCAACTCTACGTTTCCAACTTTCAGTTGCAGTGGTACGTGATTGACCTTTGTTTCAGCTAGATGTTAAAAATGCATTTTTGTATGGAGATCTACAGGAGGAAGTTTACATGCAGCAGCCTTCGGAGTTTGCTGCTGAAGGGGAGTGTCAGCATGTTTGTAGACTCCATAAGGCATATATGGCCTTAAGCAAAGTCCAAGGGCGTGGTTTCAGAATCACTCGGATATGATTGAAAGGCATGGGTTCAAGAGGTCAAATGCAGACCATTCACTCTTTGTGTAGAGAACACCTAGAGACTGTTGTCATCATGGTCTATGTTGATGATATACTTGTTACATGAGATGATGTGCAACAGATCAAGATGGTAAAAGAATTTCTAGGTCATCGGTTTGTTATCAAGGATCTTGGCACCCTAAGGTATTTCTTAGGTTAGATTTGCTAAATATGCGCAGGGTCTTGTGATGACCCAAAGGAAGTATGTTATAGACATGCTTGTTGAGACATGCATGATTGGGTGTCGACCCTCTACTACTCCTATGGATTCTAGCATGAAGTTATATGATGATGATATAGATGAGGTTGTCAGAAGGAGATATAGAGAGATGGTGGGAAAACTCCTCTATATTACTATTAGTAGACCCGATATCTCGTTTGCACTAAGTCAGGTGAGTCAGTTCATGGAGTAGCCCCGACAGGTACATATGGATGCTATATACATGATTTTGAGATATCTAAAATCTTCTCCATGTGCAGGATTACTATTCAGAAAAGGAGCAACTCTTTCTGTTTCTGCATTTGCTGATGCAGACTATGCAAGGTGTCTTAAGGATAGAAAGTCTACACTGTATTTATTGGCGGTTCTCTTGTTTCTTGGAAAAGAAAGAAACAAATGGTTGTGGTTAGATCAAGTGTTGAATCTGAGTATAGGGCCATGGCACAAGCAAGCACAAAAATGATGTGGGTTCGAGCAGTGTTAGCAGATTTGCATATCAATGTACCTCTACCCATGCAACTACAATGTGATAATCGGTCTGCCTTATTCATTGCAAATAATCCTACATTCCATGAAAGAACGAAACATATTGAGGTAGATTATCATTATACTAGAGATATGATTCGAAAGGGTTTGATTCTACCTCCCATATCAGTTCAAGAGAGCAAACGACATATATCTTTACCAAGGCAGTACTCAGGAGGCATTTCAGAAGTGTTTTTCAAAGCTGAGCATGATTGATATCTATGTTCCATCTTGAGGGGGACTGTAGAGATATTTCCATGTTTTTATGTACTTTTTTCTGTTATTTTATTTCTTTATGTTTATTTGTGTAATTTACCCATAGGTCTCTCCTCTATATAAAAGAGCCTAGGGTTCCAAGAATAAACATCTCTTTGTATTTTCCCAAATACATGTTGAAAGATTCGACTATTTTCTACACTGGTTGTCGACTACCTAACGCACCCCCCACAAGGAGGATTTGAACCTTGATCTTTTGGGTGGTAGGCACACTGCACTACCACCAGACCATTTATGTGTGTACGATATCTTTATCGAACTTGTAGTTATTTTATTTTGTTATCTGATCTGAAAAGGAAAATTTGTTCCCATCAAGGAAATGTGGATCATTGATTTCTGTGAAGTAATGTTGCAATTTAGAGTATGAAAGAACATATGTAACTGATATAAATAAATTATCTGAATGCCAGGCCAAGTAGTGAGTGATTATTTAAATGTTTTTTTTCTAGAAAGTATTAATAATATGTACAACAAAGTGCATAATATTTATGAAGTCATTTACATAAAAGAAATATAAAATAAAATGGTCGTTGGAATACAACTACTAGGAGCTAATAGCTCTGAAGTAAGTCTAAGTTAGTCTCGGAAAAAAATGACCAGAAGTGGTAATAGTAGTCAAAGATGTCCAACTCATAATCCATATTTTGAAGGACGTATCCAAGTTGTGCTAAATCATGTGTAAAATAATCTAATAAAACATGATTCACAAGATCGAGGTCTCACCAAACCAGTTGCAGAGTAGGATGTCTAGAATAATACTGTCCCACCAGCACTCGTTGAAGTTCGGCAGCATATGTTGAAAAGTTAACTGCAATGCAACTATTTGTGTATGTTTGTTCCGAAAAGTAACCTATGTATATGTGCGTTTATTCAAGAAATTATCCTAGTCAGAGTATCTATGACCAACCTCCATTAACTCAAACCCGATGGATAGCACCCATAGAAGGGGCTGATTCCTAATCATTATGGCCTTTCCCCACCATCCAAAGATATGCGCTAACACAAATTCATCGAATAATGTCTCCTGGAAAGATTAAAAAACAATGTTAGTAATGTGAGACCACACATTTCGTTGACAAAAAACCAGGTAAGAAACAAAATACAAACTAGAAAGTGCAGTAGGTATCATACATAAACATTGTTAAAACTGCTTTTGGGATTATCTGGTACATAAATGCGACAATCTGAACCATAAGATCTTTCGGGTAGTTCTGCAAAATGATTATACCCAATAATATGTAAATATTAGGATGAAAAGATATCAGAAAAATCATTTTCAGAAAAGAAATTAATACCAACACCAAGGTCAGGATGGAGAAGCTTCATTAACTGACGAGCATCATCACGACTCTGGGAGGAGAACAAAAAATGTCGACGAGAGCCTTTTCGAAAGAGAAACTAATATAAATAACATGATAAAAAGATGACAAAGTTCTATTTCGATCCAGATTTATAGAAGTTTTGCATAGGTTCACCAATGTTCTAAAATAATAAAAACTTTCCGCAAAAGATGAACTTTGAGATCCCATGACTAATTTCATCGTATAAGCTTAGTTCTTAACCCATCTTTCTCCTCCTCGTGACATATGAAACCAAAACAACATCCACGTAAAATGAAATGTGTATGAATTATGTGTTGGTACTAGTGAGGGGGAAATACCCTTTGCATTCCATGAATGCACCTCACGTGAATCCTTCTATCGAGGAGTGGATCAGCAAGCTGAAAGCTTTAGAGTCAGGGCCAAGAGTGTTGGATTTAATGGTTATGTACTTGGCAAACCTATGCAATTACATTGAGGACCCAAATTGGTTTCAAATGGGAAGCCAATTGATTTGAAGGGAAAGTTATGAATCCAAATTTGAAAAAAAGGTGAGTTAGGGTGGAGTTTTAGTACCACATCTATCAACGCTAAAATGTTTGTGGACTTATATATTAGTCCTCATCTCAAGCTCTTGTAGCAATAGTAGAGAGGAAGAATGGATGATCACATGCGCTCCACTCCGCTCCGCTCCGTCTCAAAGCAGCGCAACGTGACCTAATAAGAAGACATCCCTAGACACGATTTCTTCTCACGCAAGAAATCTCTCTCTCTCTCTTCTTTGTTCTTGCACCGTGAAGCCCTCTGTTCTCTTCTCGACCACTGTTCTTTGAGGTACTTTCGAGAACGATCTCGACGATGTGCACAGACGAAGATCGTGTGCCGTCGTATCCCAGGAGCGGATAATAAATTCCCTACGTATTGGTATTGTGGTAGTGATATCCTCTCTAAGGACAGTCCTTCATGAACGTTTCAGTGATCTCTTCTCTAACTTATTTACTGTTTTGTTTGATGTGTTTGGTTTATTGTATTGCCCTTATTCGATCTTACCCTAATATGTTATACTATGTACTGAATCAGTCCATGTTTGCATTTTATAACTGGATCATGAATCGGAAATGGTTGATTATCTGTTTGCTAAATTGTGATGCTATTAAAATGATTCATGTTAATCCAAATGATTACTGTTTAATGTATACCATGTTGATCATGTTAATAGCAATCTTAAAAAGATATCTGAAACCGGTATTAATAATATGTAGATACAATGTTTAAATTGAGGGTGGATATGATAGGGATGCTTGAGAAATTCGGTGGTCAGAATTTTAAGCGTCGGCACCAACGCATGAAAATCTAGTTGACTACCGTAAGGTTATCTCAATGCTTGAAACTGAATGTACGACGGAAAAGGAAACCCTTCACATGATAGCCAAAAGGCGCAATCTACATAGAAAGAAAGCGATCGTGTATGTCTTGGTTGCATCTTGTTGACTTTGTCTAACACGATCCTTGACATATATTGTTCTTCAACACAAACTGTAGAGGGGCTATGGGAAGCACTAGATAGAAAGTATAACACCGAGGATCTCGGTATAGAGAAATGCTCCTTCGCAAAGTTCTTAAAGTTTTCCATGGACGATCGGAAGTTGGTTTCTGAACATGCACATAAATTTCTATTCCTTCTCCATGGATTTAAAGATGCTGAAATAAATTTCCATAGAAGTTCCATGTCATGTGTGTTGAGATATTAGTTATAGTTTATTTCTTTTATGTATTCTCTATTTTTTCCGTCTTCTTTATGTAATTTGCCCAATTGGCCTCTCCTCTATATAAGAGAACCCTGGGGCCTCATAAATAAGCACGTTATTATTTTCTCTCAACATGGTATCACAGCAATGATCCTAGACCGGAGTTCTTGTACCCCACCTGTGCCCTTATTCCAAACCTACCGCCCTTGCACACACCACGTGCCACTGCCACCCCTCAGACACGACCCCCGCAACCACCGTCACCCTCCGAGTGGCCCCCAGTAGTAGCAGTGGGCCTCCACGTGGCTTCCAACCGCTGCAACAGCTCAACACGTAACCCCTGGCCACCGCTGGATCTTTTCTACGCCACCCTAGGCACCACCAGGACCCTTTGCGCAGTCCCTAACCGATGCCACAACCCTCCAAGCAACCCCAACTGCCACTGGTAGTCCTCTACACACATTTGCGCGCCCCGTGACCGATTCATCTTCTCTTCGACGTCGAACTGTGGTTTTGAAACGGTCTGATTTTAATCAGAAAAGGTGATTTCAGACCTATAAATCACCTTTTTCAGCCCTAGCATGGACCGAGGAGTGATGGGGATGGTTGTATGAGTCTACACGTACAATCAATCCTCCATATGATCATGTAGACTCATTCGGATCAATCTACTTCCCTAGTCGATTTCTGTTTCAGAGGGTAACGTTTTCTCTTCATTCGGTGCCTTCAAGGGCCTGACTCCCATCGTGAAGATGGATATGACCAACTATAAGTTGTGGCCAATGCAATTTATAACCATTATGTAGTGCAATAACAAGGGGTACATTCTGACAGAGCCTGAGCCGACGGATAAGACTGGAGACAATGCTTCGTGGAAGCAAGATGACACGTATACATGTGTTTGTATACGTGTCATCTTGCTTCCATGAAGCATTGTCCCCAGTCTTATCCATCAGCTCACAGTTCATAGTTCGTTCCATCCATCCTCACAATAAGTGCTGGATCTTTGAAGGCACCCAAGGATGGAACACTTGCTTTGTTGTCTAACATGATGACAACGATCTTCAAGACTGGGATTGCAAACTGAACGTACTATGTCTACACAGACATATAGGAAGATGGTTGTGGGTGTAGACTCATACCACAACCTCAGAAAGTTTCTTTAGGTACCTAGGATGGTTTTAGAAGATCAAAAACCACGCCCTAGAAACCAAATCAGACCTATTTGGGGCCACACGAACCAAGAGAGAGCAACCCTTCCAAACTCGGGCCCTCGGGGGGAAAATCGTGGCACCCCTTGCACATAAGGGCGACGACTGCTGCGTGTGGGCGGCGGCCTCTGGGTGGCGGTTGCAGCCTGCGAGGGCGGCGGCGACGGTCGTGGATGGCGATGGCCTCCCACGCGACGCTCTAGGTTTTTGGTGGGTTTGGATTTTAGGGCACAGGCTCCGGTCTAGGAACGTCGCTCTGATACCATGTGGAAGGATTGAAATGAAAGAGATACATTCACCGTAGCCATAGAGCTCTCTTATATAGGAGAAAAGCTCTAAGGGAAAATTACATAGAGAGACAAAAGAAATAGAAAATTACAAGATAACAATAAAGAGATAAAAATATCTCAACAATAATTAATCCGAGTTCCTCATATCTCTAGGCATTGTACACTAGACCTCGTGTGCCTACATATCCCAGCAGAACGATGTTGTCGAACGCAAATACTGTCATTTACTTGATGTGATCCAGACCCTTTTGATCTAGAGTCGTGCTCCTTACTCTTTTTGAGGTGACGCAGTCCTCACTGCTTGGTACTTGGTGAACCACATACCAATCTTCTTCTTTAGGAGAAAAGGTTCCTTTCTTGATTGTGTTCCTCGAGAAGGACATGTTCTCCCTTATACCTCGAGTGTTTGGTTGTGTTGTCTTTGTTCATAATCTGATGCTTGATCATGACAAGCTTTGCCCTCGAGATGTCAAGTGTGTATTTGTAGGCTACTCTCGTACCCAGAAGGGGTACCGTTGTTTTGATTTGCTTCGACAGAAATACTTTGTCATTGTCGATGTTACCTTCTTTGAGTTAGTTATGTATTTCTCTCCTACAGGTGATAGGTTGACTCCAGCCAAATCATGTGAGGAGGTATACATGCCTCCTACGCATGCACCACTTCCACCACCACCACCTCCAGTACCTAAACCTGCTCATGTGACTACCCCTGGACTGCCATCCAGTACCTTAGCTCAGTTCTTGCCACGTATCTTTGTTCGTAGGCCTCATACAATTTCCTGTGCTCATAGGCCTTTCCCATTATCCAACATGCCCTATGTATGTAATGGGAAAATTGTTTCCATTGATGGCACTAGTGATTTGTTTATGCAACAAGAATTTTTTACAGGATGAGCAGTGCCCCCTCAGGAGGGTAGTTTACAAGTTCAAGTGGAGGCAGATTAGCTAGATGTGCCCATTTCTCTGTAGAAGCAGAGATGTACTTGTGCTACATATCTTTCTTCTGGCCCATGTTTCCTTGAGCCGCCTCTCAGAGGACATCAGGAGATTTTTCATGGGGTTGTCAACCGTAGAGAACCATAGACATATTAGGAGGACATATTGGACAGCCAGTGCCGTCTTGCTATAGAGGAGGAGATGGTCACACTACAATCGCATGGTACATGGGCTCCTACTGGAGCATCTGCTTTTGGATGAAAATGAGTGTTTATGGTAAAGCACAAAGCAGATGGCAACATGGATCACTACAAGGAGGGACTTGTGGGTTCACCCAAATATATGGTATGGACTATTAGGACACTGCGTATTCGACATTCGATACTGCGTATTTTTCTTTCTGTTGTAGTGACACGAGATTGGCCCCTATATCAGCTTGATGTGAAGAATGCATTTATCTATGGTGACCTACAAGAGAAGGTCTGCATGCAACATCCACTTAGGTTCACTGTTGAGGGGGAGTGTCAGAAGGTTTGCAGGCCTCACAAGGTGATCCATGGCCTTAAGCAGAGTCTAAGAGCATGGTTACAGAAGCTCTCGGATTTAATAGAGCAACAAGAGTTTGTGACATCGATTGCTGATCATTCATTGTTTGTTCAAATGACTCAGAGAGGTACATTTGCCATACTTATTTTCATTGATGATATCATTGTTACAGGGGATGATGAACATGGTATCCAAGCTGCTAAGGATTTCTTAGGTTAGCAGTTTGTGACCAAGGACCTTGGCAGTCTATGCTACTTCCTTGGACTAGAGTTTGCCAGGAACCAATGATGTCTTGTAATGACCAGAGGAAGTACGTTACAAATCTTATCTCTAAGACATGCATGGCAGATTGCAGGCATTCCACTACTCTTATGAATCCGAGCATGAAGTTGTATGATGATGACCCTGAGGAGGTAGACAAGAGGAGGTACAGGGAGCTCGTTAGGAAGCTCCTATATGCGACTGTTAGAGTATGCGTTATTATCATGTAAGATGGGTAAATGGATCCTTCCAAGATCCATTTACCGCATCCAATGTTTAGTCCCACATCTACCAGTGGTGGGACTTGGAGGGTCTGTGGAGGCTATATAAGAAGCCCCAGACATACTGTATCCAGTGAGAAAGTTGAATGCAACATATGGCCCTTTGAGGCCTTCTCCTATGGTTTCATCCCACTCCTCACGGAGTAGGGTTCTACGTTAAAATCTGGTGTCTATAATACTTTATTTTTTTCTCTGATACGCTTCCGAATTCTTTATTTTCTAACATGGTATCAGAGTGGGTTCGATTCTCGTGGATTTATTGACGAAGATTTATATTCATGTTTTTTTAAAGTTTCGATTCAATTATTGTTCTTTCATTAAGATCATGTTCTGATTTATTCAAGTTCAAGATCATGTTCTAGGGTTTCCTTTGAAACCCTAATTATATGCGACATTCGAGGAATCAAACCCTAATTCTATGGGGTTTCATGTTCTGATGATCCACACCATCAACCACAACCATCATGCATCATCGCCTTCAGCCGATTATACCAGGCGGCACATTCCAGGCACCGCATCCCCTTGTATAAAGGGATGACGAAGCATTCTTCCTCCATCTCTTATCGTCGTGAAGCTCCACCTTGCGCTGTCAATCTCTCCTTGTAGCAACACTCAAGGCGCATACTTCAATAGCTGCGAGCCCTAAGGCTCCCACACGGTGATGCATCCCCTCCAGGCTCCTTGTGCGCTTCCTACAGTGACGTCGTACCCCAGCAACTCGCCACCTTATTTACCAAAAGCCTTTCCCCCTCACGACCATATTCAAAGAAGAGGAATTCCCCATCGGTGATGACAGAGACCCATCGCGAGCAGCAACTTCCAGGCGTCATCTCCAACCACTTCGGGCTCCTTCCCCGTGAGCCTCCAAGCGGTGTTCCTCCCCTATGAGGAGCCTCCATATCCCCAACTCCTCCTCCGCGCGGCCGGCAACTTCAGGCTTCGCCCCCTCCTTCCTCACAGTTGACGACGTCAACATTGGGCCACCATCTCCAGTAGAATCAGTGGCGATGACGTCACTCCTCTCTAGGCGACAACATATGCTCCTAATAGGGCCTCGCAATGCCCATCGCTCCCTCCTGGAAACGCCGAAGAAAACCCCATCGGGGGTTGATCCTAGGAACCCTAAATAGAGCCCGACCGTGTTTTGTTAAAAAAAACAAGAGGGAGTCGGGCCCAAAGAAAAAAAGAGACGCGCCCAAATAAAAAAAGAGGCAAATTTATTTTGAATGGCCTATTTAAAAAAATGGTGAGGCTGGGAAAAAAGAGCTGCATTTTAAGGCCCAGGTGGGTCGAAAGTTGTCTAAAAAATTATTTTGAAAAAGAGGTGCATACAAAAAAAATCATTCGCAAAGGGAAATAAAGAAAAAGAGAATCCTACAAAAAATATTCGTATAAGAAAAAAATTAAAAAAAGAAGCTGAAAAAATCGAGATCGGTTAAGTGATTCATTGATGTTTTATTCTTCCCCATATTTTCTTGTATTCTCCCAACTTTGTTGATATCATTGTGTTCCGACAAGTATGGGAGAAAGGGGGAGTATTGTGTAGAGTCACAGGTCTGACTCCAGTTCTCCAGTTCAGACTCCAAGCCAGTTTTCAGACTTTATAGATGTTTAAGGTTCAGACTCGACATTTAGATGTTTTCCCAATTTACAATTCGATGTATACATGTATGCCATCATTTGTGTGGTCCCCATCTTTTCTTGTCGACTCAGAGTTTTCATGTGTTCCATAGGGACTCCAAAGTAGAGATCCCATTCCCTATGCCATGTGGGCCAAGGTTTTCATGTGGTTTCATAGGAACTCCAGAGTAGAGATCCCATTCTCTGAACCAGTATGGGAGAGACCCAATTCTCTGACAAGGAGATTTTTCAGACTCCAATCTCCAGCGACCGTGGAATCTGACGAGGATGTCTCCACGACTTTTCAGTTCGGCCCTTTCAGAGATGGAGCAGCTATCCACATGGCGGGCCAGAGTTCTCCAGGTGGAGACTCATTTCAGTTGCAGTGACTCTAATTGGCGCAGTACATAATACATGCTCTCCGACAAGGAGATTCGGTTTGACTCACTCTCTAACCCGTTTGTCCCTCCTCACCTGCACGACATGAGAAGCAATGCCCTCGACAGCAACCGACAGTTTTGCGCGTTGAGTTTATATTGTCTATAGTGTCTTGTATTGTGAGTTTGAGATTTCTTTCTGTTTATCCAAGCTGAGCATTGCATGCTCTTAGCTTGAGGAGGAGTGTCAGAGTATGCGTCATTATCATGTAAGATGGGTAAATTGATCCTTCCAAGATCCATTTACCACATCCAATGTCTAGTCACACATCTACCAGGGGTGGAACTTGGAGGGTCTGTGGAGTCTATATAAGAAGCCCCAAACCTCCCGTATCCAGTGAGAAAGTCGAATGCAACATATGACCCTTTGAGATTGTTGGAGTATTCGTTATATGTGTCACATGTATGGGAGATGGGTAAATGGATCTCTCCAGGATCCATTTACTCCATCCAGAGTTTAGTCCCACATCTACCAGTTTGGAGATATGGAGACTCCGTGGGTGCTATGTATAGAGCCCCACAACCCTGTAGTCAGGTGAGAAAAGGGAATGCAATATCCGCCCCTTTGAGGGCTTCTCCCGTAGTTGCATCCCGCTCCTTAGGGAGTAGGGTTCCACATAAAAATTCACGTGTTCTTCAATTTTTTTATCTTTCTTTCTGATTCCGCTTCCGCTTCCTATTTTCTAACATGGTATCAGAGCGGGTCGATTCTCGAGGCGTTTTTGTTGGAGCATTAGTAGTATGTGCCTATTGTGTTGTAGCAGGGTAAATGGATCCTGGAGGAGATCCATTTACCCCATCCAGTGTTTAGTCCCACATCGTCCAGTGGTGGGACTTGGAGGCTCTGGAGAGGCTATATAAAGAGCCCCAGACCTCCTGTACTCATTGAGAAAAGTAATAGAGAAACACGCCCCTTTAAGGGTTTCTCCCGTGGTTTCATCCCGCTCCTCACGGAGTAGGGTTCCACGTAAAATCCCGCGTTCTTCTTTGATGTTTATTCTTTATCCATGTTTTCGCTTCCGCTTTTCTAACATGGTATCAGAGCGGGTCGATTCTAGAGGGGTTTAAGTTCTTTGTTGTTATTCGAGATTCGATTTTATCTGTGGAGTTTTTTTTATGATTCAAGATTCTAGGGTTTCCTGTTTGAAACCCTAAAAATTTGTGACGGTGCATATTGTTCTCCAAGTCTGCAAAGATCTGCAGGTGCACAAAGATCGAGTTCCAGTTTTTTTTTTCCGGAGTTCCAGTTCATGGAACCCTAGTTCCTCGTTCAACAAGGATCGGCCTCCATCCCCCAGAACCCTAGTTCCTCCAACCACCACGCGCGCAGGCGGCGCGCTCCGGCATCTCCGCCACGAAGCCCAGGCGGCGACGACTTCAATCCCATCCCTCGTCGCTCCTCGAGATCCTCCACATCCCGTAGGCAGCACACCCAGCAGCTCCAAGCGAGCTCCGCTCCTCTCCTGGCGGAGCATCTCCAGATCTAGCTGGGCACCCTCCCTGCGGCAGCCGCAGAACTCCAACAAGCACCAGAAAGCGTCTGCAAGATTCCTCGCGCGCGCGCCTCCAGTCGATCCCAGCCGCGCTCAGGTGGCGCTCATTCTCCGCGCGCGCACCTCCAGGTGGCTCCAAACCGCGGCTCCTTCCTGCGATCTTCTCCTGGCGGTTCTGTCCCCCTTGGCGCGCCATCACGATGCAAGGAAGGGTTCCCCGATGGAACCCTTGTAGCGGCAGCACCAGCAACCCAACGCGTTCCCCGATGGAGCACTCCTTCACAGGCCGTAGCGGCGACATATCCAGGCCGAACCCCGGCGGGAACTCCAGGCGCCTCGCCCAACGCGTAAAGCCTGCGCCTCACCTCGCCCAGCGCGCAAGGCGGCGACACGCATCCATCCCCTAGTGAGACCTCCTCCGCCAAACCTCGGCGGCACCTCCATTCCCCTCCCAGGCGCAGGCGGCACGGGGGGGGCTCCCTCTTGGTGCATCACACGCAGGCGGCGCACCCCCCAAAGCAGCATCATCTCCTTGCAGGAGGTCTGGTTCACCCTCCACCTAGCCACTTGGACCACCTCCGTCGCCCGCTGCTTTAGCTTGCGCGAGAAGAAAAGAAGGGGCGGTGCCCTCTTAAAGACGAAAACCCTAATGGGGTTTGCCTCATTTGAGGCGCAGCGGGTCTTGAAAAAAAAAGGGTTCCTTTGGAACCCTATTCCAAGGTGGGGGTTCGTGCATTCGGTTCAAGTGGGCCGTGTCCTTTGGAACCCTATTCCAAGTGGGGGTTCGTGCATTCGGTTCAAGTGGGCCGTGTTTTTATAAAGAGGGAGAAAGAAGAAATAAGGAGGGCCCAGTTAGCCATGAATAAAAAAAAACAAGAAGGGGGCCTGGTAAAAAAAAGGAAGAGAGAAGAAAGCCCCGTTGGGCTGTGCATGTTTTTGGGCCTAAGTGGGTCAAGTATTGAAAAAAAAAGGCGCGTACGAAAAAAAAAGCCGTACGCAAAGTTTATCAAAAAAAAAGAAAGTTGGAGAAAAAAATCCGTAAAAAAAAGAAAAAAGGTTGACGGCATATAAAAAAAATTTGCGAAAAAAATCGTAAAAAAATGAAGAAAAGCCGCAAGTTTGTCAATATTCATGTTTTGTTTCCCCTATTTATCTCTTTGTCTTCTCCTAACTTGGTCGACGTCCATGTTTTCCGACAAGTATGGGAGAAAGAGGGAGTATGGTGTAGAATCACAGGTCTTCTCCAGATTTTAGAGATATCAGATTTGTCCGACCAGTTCAGATTTTTAGACTCTACAGATTCAGCGGTTTCAGACTCGATGATTGTCTTCCGAGTCCAGTTTCAGACACGCACAAGTGTGCGGTCATTGTCAGAGGTCCCCATCATTCTTCTTGTTGTCAGGCCAGAGTTTTCATGTAAGCCATAGGGACTCCAGAGCAGAGGACCATTCCCTATGTTATTGAGGGCAAGGGTTTTTCATGTGGTGTCATAGGTACACCAGAGCAGTGCACCATTCTCTGAGCCAGATGGGAGAGACCCAGTTCTCCGACGAGGAGACTTCAGGCGCAGTTTCAGACTCGACGATCAGATTCCGAGTCTCCAGTTGACTCACACTCCAGCCCGTTCGTCCTCCTCACCTGCATGGCATGAGAAGCAACGTCCTTGACTGCAGCAATGTGCGCGTTGGGTTGATATTGTCTGTAGTGTCCTGTAGCGTTGAGTTGAGTTTATTTTCTGTTTGTCCAAGCTGAGCATTGCATGCTCCAGCTTGAGGGGGAGTGTTGGAGCATTAGTAGTATGCGCCTATTGTGTTGTAGCAGGGTAAATGGATCCTGGAGGAGATGCATTTACCCCATCCAGTGTTTAGTCCCACATCGTCCAGTGGTGGGACTTGGAGGCTCTGGAGAGGCTATATAAAGAGCCCCAGACCTCCTGTACTCATTGAGAAAAGTAATAGAGAAACACACCCCTTTAAGGGTTTCTCCCGTGGTTTCATCCCGCTCCTCACGGAGTAGGGTTCCACGTAAAATCCCGCGTTCTTCTTTGATGTTTATTCTTTATCCATGTTTTCGCTTCCGCTTTTCTAACAGTTTTGTGTTCTTTATTTATTTTATTCAAGATTCGTTTTTGATATTGAAGATTGTTTAAGAGGAAAATTATTCTGAGATTATTTTAGTCCTAGATCCAAGTTCTAGGGTTCCGTTCAGAACCCTAATCTCTGTTCACGTTCAAGCCTCTCCTTAGGGCAGCGAGATCATTGCGCAGGCCGCCTCTTCTCCCACATCCAAGATCAAGGACCTAGGGTTATGTTATGGAACCCTAGGTTTCAGACAGGAAGGCATCTGAGCGATCTGTTTCGGCATGAGTCCTGCGAGGCATCTACAACTCTGCTCGTGACTTTCTACATCCCAGGAGGCCTAACAACGATCATGTGTGCGGCTCTTGCCCATGCTCAATGTTTCTTGCGTGGTGGCGCGCTTCTTCGGCGGCAGTTCCAGCTACACCATTGCGAACATCCTCCAGCAGGCGACCTCCAGCAAGTTCTACGTGCTCTGATCCCTCGTCATAGCCGTGCCCCTCCCTCGATCTCCTAGCGCATCTCCTGCAAGCCGTACAGGCGGAGGTGACCTACAAGACAAACAGGCGGCGCCGTATTGTCCCAAGCGTAAGCCTCGAGCGCCTCCAGACGGGTGGCGGCGATGCCCTCTTTCCAGCAAGACCGGTGGCGCATCATCAACTCCAAGTCACGACTTCCTTCCCTCGCGCGGCCGTGCACTCCAGCCCTCCCACAGCACCAGCAGGCGGCGCAAACGCTCCACGCGCACCATGCCCTTCCCCAGCACCAGCAGGTGGTGCAGATGCTCCACTCGAAGCCCTCAGGCAGCGCCGCTCGCTCCATCGATGGAAAGGCCAGACGAGGGTGCAACCCATCGAGGGGGCGGCGGTGCCGCATCCCTTGCAGCTGGCGGCGCAGCTCCGCGAGCCCTCCTACAGATCCCAAGCGGCGAGCTCTAGACAGAGCCCTTGGCTTCGCGCAGGCGGCAGTTCCCTCATCGGGGGGGGCACGTTGAGAGTAGGGTTCCCAATCGTGGGAACCCTAAATAAAACAGGGAATTCCGCTTACGTTTTAAAAAAAATTTTGAGAAGGTTTCCTAAATGAAGCCCTAATTTGGGCCCTGCATGTATTAAAAAATTGTTTTGAAAAAAAAAAGGGCGTACACTACAAAAGTCGTATGCAATTCCAAAAAAAGGAAAAAAGAATGAAAAGACGTAAAAAAATGATAATTGAAACGGCTTTAAAAAATTCAAAAAAAAATGATTTGAAAACTCGAAAAAAATTGAAAAAAATTGAAATCGACATTTATGCTGTTTTATTTTCCTCCACATATTTATGGTTTATCTTATTTTCTCCTAACTTTGACGATGTCATTTTTCCGGCAAGTATGAGAGAAAGGGGGAGTATTGTGTAGAGTCACAGGTCTTGTTCCATATGCAGATGTCACATTCTCCAGACCAACCAGTTGTTCAGACTCTACAGTTTTGCAGATGAAGATTCTCCATGCGTAGTTTCAGACTCGACGTTCAGATTCCGAGTCCACAATTTGATGCGTAGTTTTTCAGACTCGACGATCGTGGTTCCTGTTAGCCATGTGAGCCCGAGACGAATCATTCCTAAAATAAATGTTATTGTAATATTTGATTTATCAATAAAAGTATTGATTGTTTTCACTCCCTTTCTGAGATTAAATGAATGAATGCACTATGAGGTCCCTCTGTACAAATAGGGTTATGTACCATGTCCATCTTAATAATTATACAATTGTTGATTCAGTAATAGAATAATAGAGGCTGGTGTTTGGATGAATATCTAAGGAGTTAGATAGAGGACTCATCAAACACCATCAAATAATTATTAAGAGATGATCCACAGCCTGAGTAGGAGATGGCAATCCTTTCTCATTAGGTTGATATATGAGCGACCTCTTGATGCGAGTCCTCTGCATAGGAATAGATATCCGGAAGTGTCGGACTAGTTAGTTCAAAGAGTTGACTTAACGAGATCGAGATAACCAAAGTCCTATACCGTATACTGCCACGATATGGGCACACATCCTCTGACCAGAGACAGATGTATTACTATATGTCTAAGTATGTACATTTGGCAGACCAATAGGTTGATGACCTAATCAAGGTCTATACACCGACGAGCTTTTATGCATATGAGGGCATATGAGTAATACGATCTCTCAAAGGGATCATACGGGTTCACTTGTGAACCGGAAAACATGAGCTCACTCATGAGGTAATGGGACCAATCAAATTCCATGCATGGTCGTCATGCTTTGGAAGCATGACAAGAATTTGTAAGTATGATATATGCTTTATGAAAGCATATGATTGATACCAACTCCCAATGACCAAGAATGAGAAACTTGTTGATAAAACCCTAAAGATGACAGTGTTAAATTGATCTTTATCTTCGGGTTTACTATAGGTCTTCCAGTATGCAGGATGTATAGGTATTAGAATTACCTGAGGGTGATATGATCATAAGAGATTGTAAAACCATGACGCTTCCATTCCGAGGGAGTGATGAAACAAGTTTGGATTTTAGTGACTCCTCTCAGTAGAGAAGTAATCTGATCTTGGTCCAAGTGTTGGACATTGATCTGAATGTGATTCATATGCAATGAGAAGATTAGATTTACGGTCTTGATTTAATCAAGCATCTATGAGAGGTACGTGAGATCTGGATTTGAGATGTAATCTCAATATCCAAGTCACTATACATGGAACATACAACCATGTCCTTATCTCCAAGTATCTGCGGAGAAAGCGCATTATTCTTGAAAGGGTTCAAGAATATATCCATAGTTGAATTATATCTAAACATTGAGAAATGGATAACTAAATGTGATTTGATTATCTTGAATGACGTGAATTTGATTCACATTATTAGGATGCATGAGAATGATAATCCAATATAATTAAATGTGATTTAATTATTATGGATGAGAATAATAGGATAGCAATGTCCAATTATTCATATATATATTATAAATGTGATTTATAATGTATTAGAGAGAGCTTAATATGATTTATGTTTGTTGATTAATTATTGATATGAATTGGATTCACATTGGATAATTAATTGAAAATGTAAATCACATTTTTTTTGATCGTGAATAAGATTCACAAATTTCCAATGGCAAGATTGCAATATTCAAAAAATAATAATGAATTATTTTTGTAGAATAATTTACAACAATATTGTTGTAAATAATTGAGATACATGGAATCATGCAATCTTGGAGATAGCATTGGAATCTTCCTTTCCTAATAGGAGAAGGGACGACCACCAATTCCTACAAGGAAAAGGTAGGTTCTGTCATAAATCAAATTAGAAAACTTTGGAAACTTACTTTGCGTAATTTGGATTTAATTTGATTGAGATATGTTAATTTTGGTATGTGGGGGTCACTGCTGGAAATTACATTCCTAATCAAGAACCATGTGATTGTCAATTAATGAAATTAATGGTTAATTTCCTGAAATAATTACGGAAAATATTTGAGAAATATATAGTGATAATTGTTTCCTTGATTAGCTTTGCCTTAACCATAATTGATTAGATTTGATCTAGATCACAATTGGGTTGCACAATCGTCTTTCCCAACAAACAAACTTACTTGAATAGGATTGGGAATTTGTTTAGCAAATTTCCTTATAATCAAATATATTTTGATTATTAATATATGGTATAATTTCAGTTGAAAAACCGATTATCATCTCAAGCACATAATGATCGATTTGACATTATCCTAACCCAAGACGGATATGGTGTCTAGTCGGGGAGCGTTAGGGTAGCAGGTTGCACCGTGTGCGGTCTGTCCCACTCCCGCCGGTACTGGCCATGACATCGGGTAGAGAATGGATAATGTTGGAGAAATCATGATGTTTTTTCTAATTATTAAAATTCAAATTAATACGTACTTTGAGATAATACCATATGTTCAAGTAACAATCAAGATTATTGATTGAATTGGATTGATAATTGATTTAATGTGATTAAATTGATTATATCAAATTAAAAAGACTCTATTATGAATAAATGTATATTTCCCTTGAAAGAATTAATTATGTGAATGTGAATCATAATAATTAATTATAATTTGAATATGAGGTAGAGGATCACATAAGTGACATCCATGGTCTCCCGTCAAGGCAAAGGGTTCCGTCGCCAGGGATTGTATGTAAGAGACGCATGTCCGAAGTGACAGCTCCAGCATACAAGCACATCTGGATCGAGCTCTTTGCTTCTCGAAAGAGTAAGGCTGTATGCATAGTGATCCCAATATCGAGTCCTCATATTATTGGGATGATATTGGATTGCGCATAGCGAGTACTAATCCTGTTGACAATTGGTTCAATTAATGACGGGTCAACATCACCTTAGGGGTGGTGGGCCACCGGGTGTTACTTGTTAAAGACCGAATTGGGAGATGCAAGTTGGACTTGCAAGGCGGAATGTGTTCCCGCTTCTCTTTATCCGAGTTACAAGTTCTCATATTATTGGGATGTGACGAAGGTAAAGAGGAGATCCCAATTCTTGCTAGAGATATAACGGTAAGTATATCTCTTGCTTCAAAAGTGATTAAGGGAATGAACTTTCAAAGTTGACAAAGCAAGACTTATTTCATTAAAAAAAGTCCTTAGTCAAACATTTGTAAATGAATATATAATTATTTATATGTTTTAATATAGTGCATTCTTATTTTCAGAAAATGAAGTCCATGAACCCACTCAACAAGCTTCAGGAGGTCAATCAATTGACAGGACCAAATTATTCAGATTGGATCCGAAATTTGGATCTTGTTCTTTTGGTTGAACGCATATCTTATGTGTTGTCAAAGAAATTATATACAGACCCAAAGACTCTGGAGGAAATCAAATATAATGAAAAATATGAGGAAGATCATAATCTGGCAAGATGTTACATTCTGGGTTCATTGTCCAATGTGCTACAGAAGCAACATATGGAAATGACCTCTTGCTATGATATTATGACGAATCTGAGGGAAATGTTCAGTGACGTAAACCGCACACAGTGTTATAATATAATGAGATATCTTATTCGCTGCAAGATACAGGAGGGGACCTCTATCAGAGAGCATGTACTCAAAATGTTTGGGTACCTTTATGAATTGGAAACCGTAGGAGCTGACATGGATGCAGACATGCAAGCTGACTTCATTCTGTTGTCGCTCCCTAACTCTTTCAACAACTTTGTTGTCACATTCCACGTGAGCAAAGTTGATTTTGCTAATGTTGGGCTATTGGCTGCATTAAAGTCTGCTAAAGACGTAATGAGGAAGGATGACCCCTCTGGCAGTGCAATGGTTGCACAGGTCAAAGGAAAGCACGGCCAGAAGCAAGGTTGTCAGAAGGGTCTGATCCAGAAGAGAAAGAAGAAGAGTCAAGGTGTTGGCTCATCTTCCAATGCATCCACGATGATAGTGTCAAAGAAAACCGATTCCTGTCACCACTGCAAGAAGCCGGGGCACTAGAAGCGCAATTGTCCGGAATACCTGAAGTCTGCCGATAAAGGTAAAGCCCATGCAGGTATGAAATCTACTTTCATCATTGAAACCAATTTTCTTGTTGGACGAGAAGGAAGTTGGGTTGTTGATTCTGGTGCTTCTGTTCATGTATGCAATTTGTTGCATCTATTCAGGAAACTAAGAATCTCGTGGAAGGGGAGATAGTCATCCAGATGAGATCTGATGCAAGTGTTGCAACAGTCGCCGTCGGGACCTGTCGACTATCGTTATCTAGTGGAAGAGTCCTAGTACTTAAAGAGTATCTTTATGTACCTGAAGTCAGAAGGAATTTAATATCTGTATCTAACCTTGTTAAAAGTGGATATTCATTCCTTTTCTGTAATAAATTAGTCATAAGTCATTATGATAAACATATTGCGGATGGTGTTCTGACTTCTGGTGGACTCTATGAATTGCGCATTGATGAACATGTCAGAAATGTTACTTCCACTAATAAAAACCCTAAAAGATCCAGGGATAATGGAAATCATTCAAACATGATTTGACATCAAAAGATTGGTCATTTATCGGTTGATAGGATCAATAGATTGATAAAGGATGGACCCTTAGATTTCCTACAGGTTCAATCTTTGCCTACCTGCGAATATTGTATTCGAGGTAAAATGACTAGGATGCCATTTTGTTATAAGATTACACGATGCGAAGGTATTCTTGACCTTATACATACTGATGTATGTGGTCCCTTCAGTATAGCGACCCGAAATGGATATCGATATTATTTGACGTTTATTGATGACCATTCACGATACGGGTTTATCTTCCTACTACATCATAAATCTGAAACCTTTGAAAAGTTCAAAGAGTTAAAGGCTTTGGTTGAGAACCAAACCGATAGGAAGATTAAACGAATTCGAACTGACCGAGGTGGCGAGTACCTCTCAGATGAATTCAAGGAATACCTTAAAGAGAATGGAATTGTCTCCAATTTCAATCCTCCTGGAACCCTCCAACTTAATAGTGTTGCTGAAAGACGCAACAGGACTATCATGGATATGGTCCATTCAATGATGAGAAAAGCACATTTACCACTTAGTTTCTGGGGATATGCAGTAAAGACTGCGATACATATCCTACACAAGATTCCTAGCAAATCTGTACCTAAGACTCCTAATGAGCTCTGGTATGGAACCAAACCTAATGTTAATCACTAGAGGGTTTGGGGTTGCTTGGTCCATGCAAAGAACGTGGACGCAAGTAAGCTGGAATCTCGCTCTCGTGAGTGTTACTTCATTGGGTATGTTAAATATGGTATTAGCTACCAGCTTTATGACCATGAGACCCAAAAGGTTTTCGTCTCTAGAGATGTGAAATTTCTGGAGGATGACTTCCTTAAAGGTCAAGACAAAAATGAAGTAGAGGAACTCGTTGAATCTCTTGAGGATTCTGAGCTTCCTGAACCAGAAACTGAAGAGATAAATGAAGATGAAACACCCATACCTCTTCGAAGGAGTTCAAGGGTGGTTGCACCACCTGAAAGGTATGGATTCCATGTGTCGGGTGAAACTAACGATAATCCTTCTTCATGTGATGAAGCACTCACAGATCATGACATGGATAGATTGATGCTAGTAGTGAAGTCAAAAATTGACTCCATGCATAATAATGGTATATGGACCCTAGATGATCCACCAAAAGGGGTAAAACCCATTGGGTGTAAATGGATCTTCAAGAGAAAGAGGGGACCTGATGGGAAAGTAGAGACTTTCAAGGCACACCTCATAGCCAAAGGCTACACACAGAGAGAAGGCATCAACTACGATGAGACGTTCTATCCTGTGGCTATGCTTAAGTCCATCAGGACACTGCTAGCTATAGTTGCATCTCTTGACTACGACATTTGGCAGATGAACGTCAAGACATCTTTCCTCAATGGGTACCTCAAGGAGGATATATATATATATATATATATATATGGAGCAACCCTAGGGCTTCATAACTAAGGATGGCAAAGTATGCAAGCTGAAGAAATCCATCTATGGGCTCAAGCAAGCTTCTCATAGCTGGAACATCAGATTTGACGAAACCATTAAAGAGTTATGATTTTGTGCAGAATCCCGATGAACCTTTTGTATACAAGAAGCTTAGTGGGAGCGCCATTATGTTCATCGTGCTTTACGTAGATGGCATCCTTATCATTGGCAATAATACATGGATGATGACCAGTGTTAAGATTTGGTTGTCCCACACCTTCGAGATGAAAGATCTTGGAGAAGCATCCTATATCTTGGGGCCTGAAGCTGTTCGAAAACCAAGAAAAGAGGATATTGGGATTATCGCAACATGGGTACATTAAGAAGATTCTTGAAAGATTTCGTATGGATAGTTCCAAGAAAGGTTTCCTCCCCTTAAGACGTGGTATCCACCTGTCTAAAGGGATGTCTCCTTAAATTGTTGAGGAAAAGAAAGCCATGGCTGAATGCCCCTATGCATCAGCTGTAGGAAGCTTAATGTACGCCATGATGTTACTAGGCCAGACATCTGCCATGAAGTGGGAGTGGTAAGTCGTTACCAATCCTGCTATGGAGAACAACACTGGAATGTAGTAAAGAACATTTTCAAGTATCTAAGACAGACGCAAGATTGCATCTTAGTCTATGGAATACATGTTCAGATTTCCAGTCGGATATAGATGATCGAAAGTCGACATCAGGGTTTGTGTTCCTGTTGAACGGTGGTACTGTGAGCTGGAGAAGCAAGAAGCAGGACACTACAACAGATTCAACAATAGAAGCCGAATACATTGCCGCATCAGATATTGAAAGGAGGCGGTGTGGTTGTGCAAGTTCATCCTGGAGCTTGGCGTAGTTTCCTCTGATACTCCCATCCCATTACTCTGCGATAACACAGGAGCCATTGCCCAGGCGAAGGAACCCAGATGACATCAAAAGAGCAAGCACGTGGAAAGGAAATACCACATCATTCGGGAGATTCAAAAGCGTGGTGATATCGTCATTACCAAGGTGGTCTCTGCCGACAACGTTACCGTTCCTTTTACCAAACCATTGACACATAAGGTTTTCGACCATCATGTAATGAGTATGGGTTTAAGGATTGTACCTGAATGGTTCTGAGGGTTAGTGGGAGATTGTTAAGCCTGAGGCGAACCATTCCTACAATAAATGTTATTGTAATATTTGATTTATTAATAAAAGTTATTGATTGTTTTTACTCCCTTTCTGAGATTACATGAATGAATGCACTATGAGGTCCATCTGTACAAATAGGGTTATGTACCATGGCCACCTTAATAATCATACAGTTGTTGATATAGTAATAGAATCATAGCGACCGGTGTTTGGATGAATGTCTAAGGAGTTAGATAGAGGACTCATCAAGCACTGTCAAATGATTATAAAGAGATAATATCTAGCCTGAGTAGGAGATGACAATCCTTTCTCATTAGGTTGATATCTGACCGATCTCTTGATGCAGGTCCTCTGCATAGGAATAGAGATTTGGAGGTGTCAGATTAGTTAGGTCCATGGTATTAAAAGGCGCGCCTCGAGGCGGTTGAGGCGTACGCCTCGAGGCGAGGCGGGCCTTTTTAGCCTCGAGGCGTGCGCCTCGGCCTTGTCCAGTGAGGCGTGCGCCTCGAGTGCCTGAGGCGTAGCCTCGAGGCGTTCCGCCTCGAGGCGGTCGAGGCGTTTTCCGAGGCGTTTTTGTTTTTTTTGAAGATTTCTTGTATGATTTTAATAGTTACATGGTCGTTTGAGAAGCTTATAAATATATACTTGTTTAGGATAATGATTATACAAGTTAAATGCCTAAATCCGATGTTTCTTTCGTACCCATAACTCCACATTTACTACTAATTATGTGTAATTATTTCAACAAACTGCTTCATATTTACTATTAATTATGTCTAACTATTAACTTATGCAAAATGTATGCTTAAATTTGACATCTTTCATATTCATATGCTTGAATTTGACCTCTTTCATATTCATATTTACCATTAACATGCTAAATTATTTTAGTGAACGCTTACTATTACATCCTTAAACATATAAAAAAGTGTATACGAATTCGGATTCTCATAAAAGAAAAAAAATTTTGGGACGGGGGATGCATATAAAAATTTTGGGACGGGGGATGCATATAAAAATTTTGGGACGGGGGATGCATATAAAAACATATAAAAATTTTAGCGAGAATCCCGTTCTGGTAGGGTATGGTGCAACAGGGGGATGCATACAACCGTTCTTCATCTGGGTATAGTAGAACATATAGTTAGGATCCAAATCATATGATTCATATCAACAACTTGGATAATTATAATGACAACTATAGCCAATCCCTTTTAGATAATTTTTTAGTGATAGTTATAAGTTATAACCAATGATTTTCTTTTGATTAGTTAGAAATTTAGAAAGGTTTATGGCATTGAGTCATTGACATATCCTTTTTTCATGTTCTTATCTTCATAATATCATCATATATTACATTGTTATATACTATATGTTTGTCAGATTATATTATTTCATCAATAAATATATGTATTATATATTTTATAATTATTTTTCTATACAAAACTGAGGCTTACGCCTCGACCGCCTCGAGGCTACGCCTCGCCTCGCTTACAGGGAAAACGCCTCGTTCCGCCTTTTGTTTTTTCAAACCTTGGTTAGGTCAAAGAGTTAACTTAACGAGATTGAGATAACCAAAGTCCTATATCGTATTCTGTCACGATATGGGCACTCATCCTCTGACCGAAGACAGATGTGTTACTATATGTCTAAATATGTACATTTGGCAGACCAATAGGTTGATGACCTAATCAAGGTCTATACACTGGCGAGCTGGTGTGCATATGAGGGCATATGAGTAATACGATCTCTCAAAGGGATCATATGGGTTCACTTGTGAACCAGAAGACATGAGCTCGCTCATGAGGTATTGGGACCAATCAAATTCCATGCATGGTCATCGTGCTTTGGAAGCATGACAAGAATTTGTAGGTATGATATATGCTTTGTGAAAGCATATGATCGATACCAACTCCCAATGATCAAGAATGAGAAACTTGTTGATAAAACCCTGAAGATGACATTATTAAATTGATCTTTATCTTCGGGTTTATCATAGGTCTTCCAGTATGCAGGATGTACATGTATTAGGAATACCTGAGGGTGATGTGATCATAAACGATTGTAAAACCATGACGCTTCCATTCCGAGGGAGTGATGAAACAAGTTTGGATTTTAGTGACTCCTCTCAGTAGAGAAGTAATCTGATCTTGGTCCAAGTGTTGGACATTGATCTGAATGTGATTCAGATGCAATGAGAAGATTAGATTTACGGTCTTGATTTAATCAAGCATCTAGAGAGGTACGTGAGATCTGGATTTGAGATGTAATCTCAATATCCAAGTCAATATACATGGAACATACAATCGCCATGTCCTTATCTCCAAGTATCTGCGGAGAAAGCGCCTTATTCTTGAAAGGGTTCAAGAATAATTTTATAGATGAATTATATCTAAGCATTGAGAAATGGATAATTAAATGTGACTTGATTATCTTGAATGATGTGAATTTGATTCACATTATTAGGATGCATGCGAATGATAATCCAATATAATTAAATGTGATTTGATTATTATGGATGAGAATAATGTGGATAGCAATATCTAATTATTCATATATATATATTATAAATTTGATTTATAATGTATTAGAGAGAGCTTAATATGATTTATGTTTGTTGATTAATTATTGATGTGAATTGGATTCATATTGGATAATTAATTGAAAATGTAAATCACATTTTATTTTGGGTTGTGAATTCGATTCACAAATTTCCAATGGAAAGATTGCAATATTCACAAAATAATTATGAATTATTTTTGTAGAATAATTTACAACAATTATTGTTACTATAAATAATTGAGATACATGGAATCATGTAATCTTGGAGATTGCATTGGTATCTCCCTTTCCTAATAGGAGAAGGGACGGCCACCAATTCCTACAAGGAAATGGTGACCGTCCACCCCTCCAATATGGAAGGAGAGATTCTCCTTTCCATCATCTCCAAGATTAGTTGATATAATTTGATGATTAAATTATATTGATTTATCAATATATATTTAATCAAATTAAATTAATTGTTGTTGGTTTTTTACCAACAAAATCTTGGCCCATTGAAAGAAGCACAAATCAATCTCATCCATTGATTTTGTGTAGTCCATGAATTGTGATCCATGGACTTCCAAAGTACTATATAAGCAGAGGCACCCCTTGCTCTTCTAGGTCACAACAAGAACAAGAAGCTCTCTCCTCTCTCTCTCTCATTCTCATGCCCTCTCTCCCTCTCTCTTCTTGGGTGGCCGTCCACCCTAGCCCTAGAGGGAAGAAGCCGACGTCATCGATTCGTCGTAGTGCTAAGCCTCAACGACCCTTGGTTCTCAATCTTCTTTAGTGCGCCTCGCTCGCAAAGAAGACGTGCGATCTCGTGCGACAAGATCAGGAGTTCCCTTACTTGGATCAACATCTTGGATTGCGAGAAGCACGCGGTTCATCTCCGCGCTCGCAAGTATCTCCTCTAAAGATCGGACTTGATACATGATGTCTCTTTTCTTAGAGGCTTGATCGCAACCACGCTACAAGAAGTATTCCTTTATCTATGTATGTTGTTAGATGAAACGATTCAAGAAGTGTTCTTGAATCACGTCATTTCATCGCATGAAAAAATTTAAATTCCACTGCATCGAACAACTACTGCGACTAGTCGTTCTTGATCGTATACGATACGATCGCCACGCTATTGTGATGCGCTTGAGGATTATTCCATATCCTTCAGTTCCGAGTCTTCATTTTTCAGTTGTGCACATGTTTGTCATCATTGTCAGTGGTCCCCATCATTCTTCTTGTTTTGTCGGCCGGAGTTTTTATGTGAGCAATAGGGACTCCAGAGTAGAGGACCATTCCCTATGCCATGTGGGAAAGGGTTTTCATGTGGTTTCATAGGGACTCCAGCGTAGAGTACCATTCTATGTGCCAGATGGGAGAGACCCCGTTCTCCGACGCAGAGACTTTTTCAGACTCCATTCTCCAGCGACCGTGGACTCTGACGAGGATTGCACTCCACGGCTTTTCAGTTCGGCTCTGCTGTGATAGAATTCATTCATATGAAAAAGAGATCCCAGGGCTCTCTTATATAGGAGAAGAGCCATGGGTTAATTACATAAATGATACCCAAAGAAAACATAAACTGTAAATATAAAACAGTGATATATAAACATCTCAACACTCCCCCACAAGCTGGAGCATAAATATCAATCATGGTCAGCTTGGAACATCTCTGAAATGGACCTCTGGCCACTGCTTTCGTGAAGATATCTGCAGTCTGATCCCCTGTGAAAACATGAGAGGTGGATATAAGGCCTTTCTGGATCATGTCTCTAGTGTAGTGACAATCCACCTCGATATGCTTTGTCCGCTCATGAAAAGCAGGGTTATTGGCTATAAATAAAGCTGCTTGATTATCACATAAAAGCTTCATAGGAAGAGAAACCTCAACAGTAAGGTCGGTTAATACAGAGCTGACCCACATCATTTCTGTACATCCTTGTGCCATAGCCATGTATTCAGATTCAACACTAGATCTGGCCACCACGGTCTGCTTCTTGCTTTTCCATGATACAAGCGAACTGCCTACACATATAGCAAAACCAGAAGTTGATTTTCTGTCCCTGGGACAACCAACATAGTCTGCATCTGCACATCCTGTCACCTCAAGTGATGCATCCCTACTGAACATAAGGTCAGAGCCAGGTGAAATCTTCAAATACCTCAAGATCATGTGTATGGCATCCATATGTACCTTCCTGGATTGCTCCATGAACTAACTGACTTTGCTAACTGCAAAAGCAACATCCGGCCTGGTAATGGTGGCGTATAGGAGCTTCCCAACAAGCTCTCTATATCTCCTCCTGTCAATTTGTTCAGTGTCCTCATCATACAATCTCATGCTTACATCCAT